>OW203766.1:29113149-29712758 GCA_934045905.1 Leuctra nigra
ATTGATACCTTGGCATTTGACCCCAGCTCAAAAATGAGTTCTGTAAAGTTCTTGTAAAAATCCATATTGACAATGCTTCAAGTCAAAATAAAGTATCATGGCAGATGTCGGCATGTCGGTGAGTGCTGCTCAATGAAACCGCTTGTGTATGTTTTGGATTGTTTGGTCTTGCTATTCCTCTCAGGAATAGCAAGTTAGAGTAAATTTCCTGCGAATATCAAATATCCAACGCGCATGATTTCAATATTCTGCTTCAAGGAAAATTACTTGCCAGATGGCTCAGGTTTTCTTCAGAAGTATCCAAGTAAAATGATAGATTCATGAGCTTCGATTCTTATTAATTTTCGTGGAGAAACATATTGAAAATGTCATGAAACCAATTTCGAATTTTGTACAGATCCAAGTCAAGTCCCCCCTCAACTCTCAAAACTGACATAAAATCAGGGTTTGTTGATTCATATTTCGAGTTAAAGCACACCAAAAATTAACGATAATGGTGAGGGGGGAATGTCATGTAGCCCCCTTGAAATACACTTTAAAAACTACCTATTTAGAAAATTATTTACAAACAAAATTTAAGAAAATAAATTCTCAGCTTTCAATTTTCAAAACTTTAGAAAATTAAAATGTTACTACAAATAAAACAAATTGGCCTCTCAAAACCACAGAAAATACCTACTTTCCTGTCTTTCTTTCTGCAGCCCACTTCCAAATTTATTTAAATGCACATGCCACATCATAAAGCCTTTTAGGAAACGTCATAAAAGCCGAATCGATGCTCTCATCATCATCACGTGTCAAGATGCAGTCGACACGGAGGTGCAAGTGCAAGCTGTGCACCATGTGCATCATGTGCATCGATGCAAGTCATCGATACGTCACTCAATGTTCGAAGTCTCTCGGACCACGCTGATGCGACACATTGCAAGATGCAGTCGTAACGCCAAGAGATGCAGCTGCAAGTGTCGTTTGTCGGCACTCAGGGAGGCTGATCGTTGCACATGCATCGGGGTGTTTGTCAGGGTGCGGTGCAGGGAGGCTGATCGTTGCACTTGCATCGGGGTGTTTGTCAGGGTGCAGGGAGGCTGATCGTTGCACATGCATCGGGGTGTTTGTCAGGGTGCGGTGCAGGGAGGCTGATCGTTGCACTTGCATCGGGGTGTTTGTCAGGGTGCAGGAGGCTGATCGTTGCACATGCATCGGGGTGTTTGTCAGGGTGCGGTGCAGGGAGGCTGATCGTTGCACTTGCATCGGGGTGTTTGTCAGGGTGCAGGGAGGCTGATCGTTGCACATGCATCGGGGTGTTTGTCGTTGCACATGCATCGGGGTGTTTGTCAGGGTGCAGGGAGGCTGATCGTTGCACATGCATCGGGGTGTTTGTCAGGGTGCAGGAAGGCTGATCGTTGCACATGCATCGGGGTGTTTGTCAGGGTGCAGGGAGGCTGATCGTTGCACATGCATCGGGGTGTTTGTCAGGGTGCAGGAAGGCTGATCGTTGCACATGCATCGGGGTGTTTGTCAGGGTGCAGGGAGGCTGATCGTTGCACATGCATCGGGGTGTTTGTCAGGGTGCAGGAAGGCTGATCGTTGCACATGCATCGGGGTGTTTGTCAGGGTGCAGGGAGGCTGATCGTTGCACATGCATCGGGGTGTTTGTCAGGGTGCAGGGAGGCTGATCGTTGCACTGCATCGGGGTGTTTGTCAGGGTGCAGGGGCGGTGGAAATGTTTTCTGACCTCCTTTATTGAAAGACTCATTTTGACTCTTTTGACACGATTATTTTTTATGTGTGTTACTGTCATAGGTTAAAGATGTGACATTTTGCACATGACGTGTAATACCAAATCTGTGGTTTGCAGACCAAAAGTTTTCCGAATTCCGTTGATTGTTCAAATTTATAAATATAAAAACTTATTTTCTTATTGCTTTATGCGATCAATTTAAAATTTTGCAAGGTCGTTATACCTTTAAGGTTTAAAACTTTAGATTCTATCAAATGTTACACAAATTTTAGCCAAGTCCTCCATATTGGTTAAAATTTCAATTATATCTTCTGATTGGTTAGAAATCGAAATTTTCCGATGAAGCTTAAATTTTGCATGGTGATCATCAATCTGCACACATTCAGACATTATCTTATATTTTACACATTTTCAGCCAAATAGATAAAAGTATTTACACACTTGTTGCCATTTTAAGAATTTTGAAATAGCTGTCAAAAGACTAAAGAGATGTATGAAAAAATATCAAATTCACGGCCTATGGATGTGATACTCAACTAATTGGAACTTGGAAAGTTGCAAATGATATGTCAGAAATAATGTATGTTTGTCTGTCTGAAACGTGGTGAGAAAACTGCAATTGTGAACTGCTTTATACAATTCGAGTGGAAGATATTACTTACGATGGGGAAAAGTGGAGATTAACGAACATCAAGATTATGTAGTAATATCTTTTATTGATGTTGCGCGTTGGTGCTCGCTCATCAACGCGTTACACTGAGCGATTTCCCAGTTATTGTTTTGCCGATAGCAAAAAAATAAAAAAGCGATTGCTTGCGGACAATTTAAACTCACTGAACTAAAAAATTCCACATTACCACCTAAGCGTAAAGAAGCATTTAAAACTTTGTTGAAGACAAAACTAAAATAAATTACATATTGATGAACAACGCGCGTCGCGTCCTGTCCAGTTATTTTACACCCTAATGTAAATACGCCCTGTGTCTTGTGGCGTATACGGAGCCCTTTTGAACCAAACATCTACTTATATTTGTGTGCCCTCACACCTCGAAATAATTGCCAGACACTTGTTGGGCACTTCAGACGGCTGGGTAGTGAGTTTGACCTTGAAGAGTTGTTTAATCGATTTTTATCAATATCTTTTACCAATGTAACTGTTAACAAAATAAGGCTTAGTACAAGTATTCAGAACAGTTCAATGAAAATAATTCCATAGCTTGTAATGGTTTATTAGATTTACTTTGTCGTACAGACGTTTAGTGCCCGAAAATTAGTAAAATTATGGCACTAAACATCTGTTGGACAAAATAAAACTAATAACTTATTCCAAACTATGAAATTATTTTCATTGAACTGTTCTGAATACTCGTACTAAGCCCTATTTTGTTAACAATTACATTGATAAAAGATATTGATAAAAATCGATTAAAAAACTTTTCAAGGCAACGCTCACTACTCAGCCCTATCCATAGCAAACTTCCTTTGTCACAGCTTACGAGATTGTTGAAGCATCGAGATCCATTGCTGAAGCAAACTGTGTGATAGCGCAGGTGTTTAGCCTAGGTTTAGCAAAGGTTTAGCATTTCGCCTTCTTCAAAGGCTTTTTTCTAGACTGAATTCAAGGAACGAAATAAAAATATATTTTAAATATGCCCTAGAAATTCATAACTCTATAAAGCAAATGGCCGAGACACTTTTCTAGGAAGCCATCCTGCAGACGTATTCTTGAATATTTGTGACAATTACTCGAACTTTGACCTGGGTACGCGTGCACGGGTCGTGGGAAACTTGTACTCCAAGATGAAGATGTTTATTCATGAACATTCATGCACTTCTCTGCATTGCATTAGCATGTGATCAAATATGATGTGTTTTAATTGAAACAAATATTATTAGTGATTCACGTTGGCTATGGGCATTTTGTTCACTTGAACTCTTGGATTTTTTCACACAACAGAGGGAGAAGGCCGGGTGTCCGTTTCAATTATTATGGAGGTCATTCAATCATATTTGTAATGGTGGCATGTGTCATTGTGTAAAAGAATACTTCAATAACTGAATTTATTGGCATCAGTCAAATTGCAATTGATAGAACTTGATAACATCAGCCCAAACTTGTGAAAGGTAAAATAGAGAAAATTGACTTCAGGCCTTCTACCTCTGAGGTACAGAGCTAAAGAATTGTGTGATAACTATCTTGTAAAAATCCAAATGCTGAAAATATTACGATTTATTACAAACTGAAAAAGAGACAAATGTTTGTGAATTTACTTTTCAATTCAAACTTCCTAAAATTCATGTCCGCTGTTCTTAGAAAGTGCTCTAGAAATCACAGTTATCGTGAGGATATAATGTCGGTGACTTTTCCTATCAAGGAGGAAAAAGAAAACAGCCTTCTATTCTTGGGGTATTTTTGCACTTTATAGTTGTCAAAAGTCACCTCTAGGTTTAGCAATTCTGAAAGCACAAGCTTTAAAATATACACGAATGCATGGAGCTTTGATGTAGATTCTATTTCCCTTCTCTTGTGGCAGAGCACAGAAAGTTTAATTTACAATTAATTGTCGATCAACAAATCATGTATTTTTCGTCCACTCTTACAAGTTAGCTCAGATCGTAAAGCATGTGGTGTGTGATGTGATTTTTAGCCGTGTTGCGAGTGCGACAGCGTCACAGTATTGTGACACTTGCAACGTCACGGGATTGTTGAGTAATTATAACTGTGACATAATTGCAGAGCCGTCGAATGCATGGATTGGGTTAGGTCATATTTGTAGATGGAGCAGTTTTAGAATTAAGGCTGATTGATGTGTATTTATATACCTTTGATTTGATTAAGAATGCGGATCTTGTTTTAATAAACAGTAGACGTCAAAATATACAATCAGTTCTTTGTTTCTAAAGCCCCATTTATACGGTGCATTTTCTTGAACAACTTCTGTGTCACATTCACATTTTTCATACAATTTTGTATTACATAAAGTAACTGGGCAATGATTGCTCTTGGAAAACTATAGACAAATCAGGTAGATTGAACTTTTGGATTTTTGGGGATTTTTTTCTCCCTGTATTTGACACACAAGATTTGCGATTTGATTTTGTATTACTCAACAAAGGAACTTTTGAAAAGTTTATTTGAAAACTAGCTTCTCTAATAATCCTACAATGATTATTAAAGCACTCGTGTACAATTTCTAGTCAACTTGCTTTAGGATCTCCTTGAAACATGGAATTAACTTATTTTATTTGTTTTGTGGCTATGTTAAATTATGGCTCTCCAGAAAATCTTAATGTCCACAACAATCGAATCGAATGTACAATCGAATCGAATGTACAATCGAATCGAATGTACAATCGAATCGAATGTACAATCGAATCGAATGTACAATCGAATCGAATGTACAATCGAATGTAAAACTAGTGTGATGCAAGCGCGAGCGATTTTACCGCTTGTTGCAGGCACTTTTTTTTGGATATGATTGGAGACAAAATGGGTTGACGAAATGATTTGAAATTTATTCACGATTAGATAAAATACAAACTTAGGGTTATCACTTGGTACATTTTTCACTTTTTGCTTGTTAATTAGTAATAATGAGATAATTTTATACACGTCCTCTTGTATAAAATTATAGCTCCAGATTTTATCCTCAAGTCAAGATATTATAGGAAAAGTTATAGTAAGTTACATTTGAGCGATTTGAGTTAGAAAGACGTTATTCCTTCTACAATGCAAATTTCTTGGCAAACTCTTGCAACTAATTTATCCCTCAGTTTTGCATTTATTTCAGTCCACCAATTAGCAATTTCAATAAATAACAAATTCGCCACAGTATCCAATACAAATACGTCCAACTCTCATATTTATTTTCATTTCGAAGCCTCTTAGTAAACTATTATTTTTCGACGTTGAAAACCGGCGTCAGTGAATTTATTACGTTACAAGTTTAGAATTAATAGCGAAGAGATGTAATTTTGAAATGCGGAAGATTTATTATCAAAACCTCTAAAAGAATCTCAGAGGAGACGACAATTCACGCGCTTGGCTGAAAAATATCTTCCGATTAATTTGAACACATCGTTTGGCTAAGTGCGACATTTTTTCTCCGCGACTATTCTTAGAATTAGAACTTTGAAGAGTGAAAAAGAACAGAGCGGAATTGGTATTTTTTTTATTCGAAAGCGAGCCTACAGTTTTATTACCATTGTTGAGTTCATAAAAGCAGGTATTTATGAGACGTGTACAATTTAAATAAATCAATTGCAATGTGTTAATGACTGGTTTTACTTATCTGTAGCTCAAACAGAAAACAAACGAAGTTGTAATTTTACAATTGCTTCAATTTGCTACGGAAGTTAACTTACAATCAACATTTGTTTATTTCTGGATATGAGGGTAATGTGTTGAATGATTGCATGATGTATTGGTAGTGAGTAAGAGTGGAAGGATTGTGGAAACGATGCATGAAAGACATAATGGGGTGTCAAGGGGTAGCTGTAAAGACAGCTGACCAAGAAGAGATGCTTTTTGAATTAGGTATATTTCTTTCATTTGATTTGAATTACCTATTCGATAAGAAGATAATATTACACGGGAGATGACGAAAAATGCACAGAATAAAGAGAAAAAAAATACTGTAAAGAAAATCTACCTACTGTTGTTGGACTATAAAATCGTAAATTCTAATATGAAAAGTTATGATTATGAACCTAAAAGCACCATGCTGAGCAATGGCGAGCTTTTAAGCTTCCGAGAGCTTTCTCCCCCAGCTCTTCATAAGGTATCCTTAGTCAGTGTTTTCTTGACTCTCAACCACTAGAATCACGCTTGATGATGTGAGAAGATATAATGTGCATTAAAACAGAGGTCTCAATTTATTGACGCTCTTAGAGACCCCAAATTCAATAATAAAGTAAATACAATCAAGTCGGTGCACAAGCGTCGGTGTTGGTGTTTGCATACACCAGAGCAGAAAGATCGAGTAACTTAATTGATTGAACGCATTCTACTCTGTGTATCTGGACCGTAGATAATAGATTCATAAGCTAATTGTCTGACAGATAACTGATTAAAGACTTACCGTGCATCTGCGAGGACGTGTTACCAACTGCGCTGAGCGAGCTGGAACGATGACTCGCGATGAATGGGGCCTCTCGCTTGACCAGCGATGTCGGTATCTCAGGAATATTCAAATCCTGCAGGAAGCAAAACATCAGATCAGAGCAAGAAACTGATCACATCATTCAACACACAACTAGGTATAATAGGACACATTGATAGATTCAATTGAATTTGAAGTGTACTTCGAGAAAAATCCTTCCGGAGATGATATTTCCAAAATATCGTAATACCTAGGTGCACATTCAAAAAATAATAACATCAACTGATAAAATAGGTACAAATAACAATATTTTTTCTGAAACCTGACGGGAATTTGAACAATCGACATTGCTTCGAGTTTGGACACAAAATACGAGCATAGCATTGAAAAAGCTGCGTAAATGATTTTTACACCTACTAAATCATTTGAATGGTTCCAAAAGCAATAACAATACTTATTTAGAAAATATTTTTCAGTCCCATTACAAAATCGACAATGGTGTTTTTCATAAATTCACTGCATAATTTAACCAAATTTAATTCGTCATTTGATTTTACTGGCACACTACATTTATTTTTTTATTTATTATCACCTGACTGTTGATGTACTGAAGTGAAATTGCTTCGTACAACCCCGGAAACTCACCAAGTTCTCAACCTTGCAACGTGACTTTTCCAACGCGAAGACAATTAGTTCAAACAGTAAAACTAAGAACAAAACACACACAACACTTGAACTTTATGTTAAAAAGAAACTCGTTTTCCACTTTTCATAACGTCCACTGAACTTTGACGTTACGACCACAAAACACACTCAAACATAAACTTCAATTCATTCTTAAGTACGCACATAATTGTAATATTGAAAATCATTCCAGATCGTCTTCTGAACTATTAATCGAATGTTTAATAATATTTGTAATAATTATTGATTGTATTTACAAACATCCTGATTAGCTTGACGCCGCTTTGCGACGGTCTATACTGGCGAATATTGTAGCAATGAAGATAAGAATGGGTCAATTCAGAGGTCACGTATTTTATGTTTACAGCAGATAGAAATTAACCAGCACTGACGTAAAAGTAAATAGTAAATACAATCTATTAATGTTTTTAATAAGTAACTTGAAAAAAAATGAAGTTGTGTACCTATTACAATTTATTTCTTTGCGACGAGAAATTGTTACAAAAATCAATTTTTATAGTAACGATTTAAAAATTCTCTCAACCCATGTCGGAGGTCACAAGGTCCCGGGTTCGATTCTCCTCGCGGTCATATTTCTAACTGAGTTTTTTCCTTGCATTTGACCCTCGACTGAGGAAAACTCTGGAAAAATACGCCGACACTGTCAGATTTCAAGATGCCCGTCGACCACGAGTCTCGGTAATGCATGAGTCCCACGCATTGACGCCTGAGCCAACTCTTCGCTTTTAAAGATTAATCAAGTCTTGCCGAATACCAAAACCAAGTTAAAAATAAAACGACATTTTAATACATTCATAAATCATGATGTTATCACTTTATGTTTTGGAAACATTGAGGAAAGTTTTGCAAATATTCCATCAAGAAATCAACTAAGAAGTTTCCTACTAATAAAATGAGCGTGTGACATGAAATAATTGGTGTTATGTTCTGAGATTGGTTTGTTTTGTCAACGCCTGCTTGAATGTCTCTCAAACTCTCAAACGAGCACGTGTTTAGAAAATAGCGCGAGATCTCCAAGATCACTTATCTTATCTTACAAGAACACGACAGTAATTATAGATAGTTTAGTAAGCAAACGATATCTGAAATATGATGGCTTTATCCAAAATTAAATGAATCCAAAAGAACTTGCTTAGTTAGTGTTACCTGCACATTTTAATCATGGAACTCGACAAGAGGGTAGAAGAAAGTCAAACAGTTTAATTTCTTGAAGCAAACTTTCAGTTAGCAAGGACCTGCTGCGTGCGTGCCGTCCGATTCGGCAGACACGGTATTAGCTCTTCTCTTTATTATTCACACAAATGTCCATTCGAGATTTGTGTGAAAAATAATTTTAAAAATCTCATAGATTATGAATCAATCCGCTACGAACGAAGGCTCGCATTCTCTTAGTTTCATCCACACTGGTTTCATCAGACCATTCAGTGTTATAGTCAATGATAAAGCTATTAGTATGTACCTTTATTACCTATGCCATTGGTTAGTGGAATATTGCCTGTCTGTATACCCTGTCCCTGCCCATTATATTGCAGGAGATTTTTGATAGGGTGGGCAGTGGACACCGGGAAAATTACTTTGGGGGTACACTGATTTTCCACTGTCTCCACGACCACAAGATATTTTTTTAGGCCCCTCGACTTTTTATATGTTTTCCCCAATGCTTTAATGACATTTTTTCAATTATTATTTTAAATCCATTTCCGTGCTCTTGTATCTACTAGTAGAATAAGGTAAAATATTATAGGTAACCTCAGCTCCAATTTGGGTCTGGGGTAGATTATCAAATTGACTAAATTTTTTGTTTAAATCGCGTTAAATACTTACTCAATAGTAAAATTCAAAAAAATTACATGCCTGCGCGTACCGCGAGATTTACCTAAACCAAAAATTTAGAGAATTTGATAATCTAACTTTAAATTACTACAATTTTAATTTTGAAAATACTGTGAATTTCAATTATTTTAGGTTTAAACAAAGTCCACCCAGTGTCAAACTAGACAATTCAAGATGATAAGTAACCAATCTAGCCCAATCAATTCGAACCAGAATATAAGATGTTAGTTAATTTTTAATAACTAGTTATGCTTTTTATGGTATTCATTTGGCTCACATTTTTGCCCCCCCCCCCCCCCCCCCCCTAGCCATGGGTACGTGTAACAAGGGGTGAGGGGAGGGAAGTAAGTAAGTGTGTGACTTAAAACTTCTCAAACTCACACTTCACAAATTATTTTATTTTTGAAACCAAAAATAGTGATATGAGGTTGAGAGTTATTATAAGTTTGTAATTTGGAAAAACAAAATTGATGTCAAAAAATCTGATGTCGCCACATAAAATATGTACCCGACGCGCAAATCCCCTTGCGCCGTCGTCCCTGATAACATAATAATTGAAGGCTAAATTCACCAGCTTCAGCTTGGTCAGACAAATGTTATCTCAATCAAACTCAAAGGAGCCATTATAGATCCAGAGCTGAGGTGTCATCTTCTTGCAGACGTATAAGTGAATTCTTTTAAGACCCAATTGAAACTTTATACACTATACAAACATGTCTCCGATTACAGTATTCAGACTAAGCAAAAGTCAATGATATCGCCTGCAAATAAAATAATTATTAGGGACATCCGCCCTTGGGGAACGAAGAAGCGGGCACACATGAGATAATATTCCGCCCTAGCTCCTTGATTCTGCCCGATGAGATTGCACCTTGAAGTTAATTGCGATATATTTTTGTTTGATTTTCAGGGATCAATTCATCCGGCACAGAGGGGAAATATTATATGTAAACTAAATTATCAATCAATGCTGTACTAAAATGCTTGTTGAAACTCCATTCGATGATCGATCTTAAAAATGTACCGTTGTACTGAGATTTTTATTTTTTGTCTATCTTTTTCACGTTTTTTGGTAAGGTGTTGCCACGTAAACACGACCTGCCTAATAGAATGCACTTTTGAAATTTGAAGCACAATATAAAAACGAATTTGAAAGTGACAACTTTGGGGCAAAAAGTGGTAATAAAACAAATCTGCATAAGAAACGACAAATAAGTAGCACTTTTGAGAATTGAGATTGTAACTATTTACCTGACCAAAAACGCAATATTCTTTTTCATGAGGTATTATTATGACATATTAAAAATTCGATACATTTTTAAAAAAAAAATCAGTTCAAGGCTGAAATACATTATTGAATCTTGAGTGTAAAGTCTTTGAACTGTGTTTTTTCTATTTATATATTCCTCAAGAAAGAAGAACTACTTGAAATCATTGTACCTACGAGAATTTACGAGAATTTTTAGGGGCCTCGCTCCTGGCGCCGTCTCTGAAGATTAGGTGTAGTTAGATAGAGGTATTGTTAAATTAGGATACCTGTAAGTGGTGAACAATCAATATCAAAATAATTTTGTATTCTATAGGCAATAATACTCGTTTTCGATGAAGTAAGTTTGCATTGCTTATTCTAGTTGCCTCAACTTCAGGGAAAATTACTTACCTATGGGAAAATGACTTCAGGGAAAAGGGGACAGGGGAAATCTTAAAATTTGCCGACATTTCCTGCGGGGTCCTCCATAGATGGAATGTTATTATTTTGCATTATTATTCAATAGTCAATTGATAAAAACTTAAACGTCATTTTATGGAGGACGTTTAAGACGTTTAAGGAGGACGTTTAAGACTTAAACGTCATTTTATGACGTTTAATTTTTTTAAGATTCGCGTTGAATGCGAGTCTATAAAATATAATGCCCTATTTTTTATCAAGATTCTTGCTTGACTCGTCAAAATGAGTGAGGGATTCGCATTTTTTTCTTATTACTCGCAATGAAATATTTAAAAACAATAATTAATCACATGAAATAATATCGTAAAACTGCAAATCATTTGATTAATAGTCGAATTTGTTTCTAAATATATCAGTTAAATAAGTTGTTTTGATCTCATTGGAGCCTTGCAATTAATAACAAAATAAACTTATCTATTTATTCTGCCAGCCTGCCAATTATTTGAGTAGGTACGACCTTTTTAAGTTTGGCAATTCGAGCTATATTCGGCTCAAGATTGACATTGGGTCAAATGCGAGGTTAAATCTCTTGGGTCACCGCAGAGAGGACAACAACCAGCAAAGCAGAAAAAATTTAAGTAAAAATCACCATACATCCACTTTTTTATTTCAATAATATAAAATAGGTATTTAAACTAAATTGTCTATGAACACACCTGGCTAAAATAAAATTGATACATGAAGTTAATCTAAATCGCATTACTAAAAATAAAATATGTGAGCGTAGAGGTTAGCTAAAATAAAGGTTTGCTCTAAAATAAAATATTAACAATGTGATTTTTTAAGAACAAGTCTTACCTGATGTTGTGAACAGAGGAAATGTGACTGCACCATGGCATCACAATTATTCAGAAAAACCCGTCTTAGATCCGTCATGGAAATTGTTCAAATCAAAGAAATCGTAGAATTTTCACAGGCTAAATTTTAAAATTCCACAAAACCACTACACAAATAATAGAATCATCACTGGAAGGAACTGATTGTAAGCCACCTCAGGAGGCCAATTCTTGAGTTTTCATGTTTTGAAACCATGTGTGGTTTCATTGTTTAAAACGTAAAAAAGTTGAAGGCTAAGCAATAGTTGTCAACTTTTTTACGTTTTAAACAATGAAACCACACATGGTTTCAAAACATGAAAACTCAAGAATTTGCCTCCAGAGCACGTGGACCTTGCAGAGGAGACAACAGTCTTGCGCAAAGACAAGAAGCGAACTGACTGGCATGAGGGGCTGCCGCTGCCCAAATCTACCATGACAGCCCGATGCTAGACCGCGCCCAGAAGGCTCTCATTGGTCGAAACTCGAGACTCCCATTGGTCGCAGGAAGTCGACAAATTGGTCCCTAAGGGGAGGCCAGAGCGGCCCACAATTTCTGTTATTATTTTTTATTAGGACAAAAAATAATGTTATCAGAAAATAAAAATATTTTTTTCAGTGTTCAAATAATGTTTAATTTGTTTAATTTTTAGCGTAATATTTAAAAACTATCAATATTTTGAAATATCTAATTGTTGTACTTGTAGAAATCTGGATGGAGGACGGACATGAACGAAATTATCTGGATCATAGATCATTATCATGGATATTCAGTTCTTCCAATTTCCAAATTAAAATTAAAATGTTGGAAAAGGAGGTTGGACTCGTATTGTGTCATATATTGTGTTCTGTAGATGTTGCACATATCGGTGCTCCCCCCCCCCCCCCCCCCCCCATCATTTGACATTATTATAAAAGTCTGTTTACCTCAACCTCCTATACCCCTCCAACCAAACTTTCTTCAGTGAAGATAAAACTGGTCATTATGATTTATAATTTTTCATTAATTCATTAATTTTTCATTAATTTTCATGAATTATTGTAAATTATTGTATAATGGTCTTATTCACTTCAATCAAACCTATAAATATATTTAGGTAGTAGATAGAACTAATAATTTAATGAACAAAATTGGGTTCGTTTTATGTCAAACACTGAATCTGTTCTTTAAATTTTTTAATAGGTTGTCATACCTACCTAACATTACAAAATGTTCTCAACATTCGAAACAACTTGTTGCGGTTTTCACTAAACAGAACAGACATTGTGTTTATTTGACATAACGTAAAACCTTTGGTAAAACCAAAATTGTAAAGAAAACGGAATGCGTTTACTTACCTACTCAAACTCATACACTATTAATTTTAATGATAACAAATTATTTTATATAATAACATAATCAGTAAAATTAGAAATCATATAGACTTTTGATTGATGTTTGTTTTCATTGACGCCATCTTTGAGACTTTGAAATGTCACGGCATCCCGAAATTCACAAAGTTTCTACACTGCTGCACAGTCAGTAGCTGACCTCATATAGAAGGCAGTGAAAATTGAGACACCTGAGCGGCAATGCACCGACGAGACGATCGGTGTACCAATGAACATCCGATCGAATATGGCTAATGGGAAATTTTACATTGACGAGCGGAGAAGTTTCTACTAACTTTTCTAAAAACATCCAGTTTTGAGTGGCAATTTTAAAACATGGAACGTTGTAAGATTTTATTAATTAAAGTGCATTTTCGAGATAGAGATGATTATTTTCAAATGCGTTTTACCCTGTGGTGCATGGTTTTTTGTCTTGTGTTTTAGGGTTGCCAACTTAACAAGAATCGAATTCCCGACAAATTGTATTGCAGCTTTAAAATTCTCGGAATCGGAGTAAAAAAGGTTACACAAATACGGTATTTTGGGAAAAACACGTATGCGACCGAAAATGCAATATCGTACAAAATCAATTGTGGGTTCTGGGGTCAAATGGATCCTTTTTACGTATAAAGAGACAGACTATTAGGGGCATAAATATAATTTCTACCACGAGCGCAAATATGATTTGCTCAACTTCAAAGTGGACTTTTGCAAACTTTCGCATCTTTGAAGACGATTTCTATTGATGAGAGGCATCTCTTTATACAAGTAAAAAGGTTTCATTTCTTTTGAGCAAATCTGTGCTTTTTATACGCAGCTTATAACTTTTAAAAACGAATAAAAATACTATGATGAAGTATTTTTTTGCAACTGTAGATTATCTGTATGTCCTCTCGTACTTTAATTTGAACCTCAAGTGAATTTCCCTAGACATGGAGCCTTTTTATGTAGACAATATTCCCATCCCTCGTTGACAGAGTACCATCAGCACCATTCAATTAAAATGTATGAGTAGTATTATCAAAAGAGCAAATGAATTATTTATTTTGATTATAAATCAAGTTACTAATGAAAAGACAACAATCATGCAAAACTTGTCGAATACTTACCAACCAGGTTGACATGTTGCTGCTCTCCAGCATGACACCTTCAGCTCTACTCCACTACTGACTGAAACCTCTGCGATACATTGGATTAAATATCCAGTGAACAATGTCTCATCAGAGATTCCATGGATAAAGGTGTTAGCCACAACTGTGGACATTTCATTTTCAACAAGACTCCGACGAATATCCTGTGGAAGTTGATGGTTGAAGCCGACAGGTGTTGCGAAATGTTGATATCATATTGCGATCTGTTGGAACTTTGTTGTAAAATCTTGGCGCCTAGCAAGCTGTGAATGTTGTAGAATATGCATCATTCCAGGTAAATTGTTATGAGATTGGAGTAAAATAGTGTTAATGATTTCTAGAAATAAAAGGAAGTTGATAGATCTGGATGTTTAATTCGATTGTTCAATTTTCCTATTAGTGATTACCTACTAATGACTTTTTAATATCAGGGCGTCGGCACGTTTTGCATCAATGATGGTGGGGGGGAGGGGGTGTCACTTCTTAAGGGCGACCCAGATTCGTTTTACAAAGGGGCGCTAAATATTGGGATTTTTTTCTCTTCAAAACGAGAGTGAAGAAATGGGATTTGGGAGTCCTGCAACAGCAGAGCCTAAAATGGGTCTGCCTAAACCCAGAATAGTGAGTCTTAAAACCATTTCCCCCCCCCCCCCCCTCATGTGGGTACGTAGTCCGGAAAATGCTTAAACTCAATTTGAAGATTTTCGTGTGTTCTGAATCCAGATATACTACACCTTTTTATTCAGAATAATAAATGATTGTTTTTCTTGGAATCGAGCTGCAAGTTTTCTACTTTTACAGAAATTAACAAATAACAAAGAATCATTTCAAAGCCCATGAAAAATATAGGAAAGGAGCTAAGTATACTCACTTCCTCCTGGAAAAAAACCTGAACATAACTAACAAAACTAATTTTTCTCATCGTATTTTCTGTGATTTCGGCCTGTGTGGAATTCCAGGAAAGCACTGTCTTTCATCTTTCATCCCCTTGGACTCACTCCCGGCTAAATTGCTTATAGGTACTTATTTGAACTTATAATGATCAAACTATATCAAAAAGCATGAACGTACCTATTTCTTTTCTTTCTGAAAAATGGGAGACAAACGTCTAACTTCATTTATTATTATAAATCAAACATCAAACAAGCTCAATGCTCAAACAATCATTTTCAAGGTAATTACAAGTGGATAATTGATTTTATTTTATTTTTTACTGGTAGGTACTATTGAAGCAAACGAACTGCTATTTTGAAGTTTTGATTTTTAATAAGTGGGGTGCCAACTTTCGTTAAATTACCTTGTCTTCATAGATTATAAATGAAACATGAGAGAAAGGGAATAGTATCTACGTAAAGATGCTTCATTCTTGAGAGGTCGTTTTTTCTGCGCATTTAAATTGCCAAAGTCGAAGCTCAGCCAAACGAGTTGACATGATTTTGGTCTTTTAATTGGCATTACCATAGACATTGCTATACAATGTCTATGGCATTACCAATAAAAGTTGTACAAAAACGCATACTTTTCCGGTTTCCCAAGAAATGGAATCTATATTAGTGTTGATTCATCATGTAACGCAGAGAAAAGCTTGATCAATGGGACACAAAAAAAGTAACCCATTTATTTTTTCTACAAACACAAACAAATGTGCAAATTTGTTGCCCAACAACTCCAAGCGATTTCAAAGCCAAATGACAAATTTATCATTTCCGTAAACCATTTACCAATATTTCAATTCAACCGCGACGACTACGAACGAACTATTCTTTGAGCTCTGTGTTCTTCTAAGCCGGCGAGTAAATAACCTCATAAACATGACCGAAGACGTACTTATAGCTCCGTGCGCAATTGAGGGAGCGATGTTAATGCGGCGTAACGCGGAGCTGGATGAGAGAACCAAGTGTAATGAGCACGTACGCTATGCAGTTGCATTGAGTGCACTCCGAGTGCATTGCAAATGACATGTGCATCGGGTGTAGCTGCAGGCACACGCTGGGGACTTGATTCATTGACTTTAGTAGAGACGTGAGACAAACTAGATCGATTTTTATTTTTACGTTTTTTATTTGCACACAACAAATATATAAGAAAAACCTCACAAAACCTCGAAGGTTCATCTGTCGATCACTTATTAATAAAACAATAAATATTCACAGACAAATATTTTAATGAGATAAGAATATAGAATGAAGAGCATTTTTGAAAGCTCACAAATTAATAGGTACATCTGTTGGAGCCAATTTGGACCCCTTTTCCTAAAAATGCGATGAGTAGGTATGAGAATAAAATAGTGCGAAAATCTTGAGAAAATATTTATTTATTTTATTTCTCCTTGATTTTATTTTTTCTTCCTCTTCATTACATCATTATTATTCTCCATACAGAAGGCCTCTTCTCTTCATCCTCTTCCCCCAACTCTTCTTCCTCTACTTCCACGTCCAGTCTGTCCGCAACCTACCTTCAATCTCCATCATCATTTCAAAGCTCCCAATGTCCTCCTCTTTCAAGAGCATGCGTCACTTCTTCCACGTTGTTGTTGATCGTCCTGCCAGACGACACTGAGTGATTTCAGATTGATTGGACAATCTTATCAAGTTTGTTTTCCACATACATAATTGAATCCAGACAAGATCAAAGCTAATAAAACCTCACAACACTCTAGGACAGAAATATTGTGTTGTTTTAATGTATTTTTAATTCGTACCATTGTTATGTCCTAGAGTGTTGTGAGGTTTTATTAACATTTGATTCTTCCCTTTTATTAAGATCAAAGCATTGAACAAATTAAAAAACAGAAACATGATCCAGCTGTAGTTCAGGCTGTAGAGACCGCGCCCGCGGTATTGGGGATGGTAGAAATTGTACCTACAGAATAAAATCAAAAAATTTAGAAAACGGGAAAATATTTAAAATGTAAACACAGATAAAACCTTAGGAATGAGATTAGATTAGATTAATTATGACATTATTATCACTTGTTCATTTGCCGCTATGAAACAGCATGATTTTATGTTACTATTGGTGGAGGTGCCATATGTTTCGAAGAATGGCGATCTGTAATGCTGCATCTCAAAGAGATTCAAAGATTTATTTTTTAAAGTGGTACATGGTATTTTACAATAGTAATGTGTACATACCCCAATAAGATTAGCTTGTGGCCCAAAGCCCAATTTACACGGAGCAATTTCTTGTTTAACTTCTGTGCCACACTTCTGTGTCACATTTCTTGAATGGAAATTAGAACATGTACAAAATAATATAAAAGTTGAGCTCAATTTCTGTGACAAGAAATTGTACCGTGTAAATCAGTCTTTAGATCCGTACCACAAGAGAAAGAACATAGAATCCACAAAAGTAGGCTCCCCAGTACGATTGTTCAAATACTTTGAAGACGGGTAACCCCAATAGGTTAGAGTTTCTGTGCTTCTATAGTCCAACCACGTTGAATCTGACAAGTTCAAAACTTAAAAAAACGAAATAAATCAAGACATTGAATTTCATGTACCTCAACCTCCTGAACTCTATTGCAGTGGAGGTGCCGGGTCGCCAGAGTGTGGTGCGTCATCGAGAGCAACTCTATCAAGACTTGATTGTGCTTCTGCTTTGTCTACTCACCCATGTGGCTATGATCTCTCACTCTCTCACTCTCTTATCGCCGTATTTGGTCTTCGTCTTGTCTTTGTCAGCGATTACGTGTTGTAAATCACATTCCCGACACGATGCTAATGCGACGTTGCATGAAGACGGCACCAATCACGTTTCAGTTGAAACAGATTTGAAACATGGAATATTCGAAAATCGAAATTAGATGCTACAACTCTGAAAAAACGTTGAAAGTAGGTGTTTTTTTCAAGCAATTCCGGTCTCTTTGTTGAGAAGGAAAAGAAAATAATTCAGAAGAAATGTTGTGGTCAAAACACTGACATTTTAGAACGATTTTTAATGTTTTACTTTTAATCCCTCCTGAAGAAGAAGATATCAAAGAAATCACTGAATTTTGTAGCTTTTCTGGTTGAAAATCAGTCGAGCTTCTAAAATTTCGACTTAGAAATAAATTCTAACTACAGTGACCCTTTTACTTGTGTTCGAAAACACATTTTCAGTCGAAACGAAAGTCCTGAATTGAAATATTTTCTTTTCTTTGATGTCAAAGTTTGACAGAATATAAATTTGTGTAGTATGATGAGTATAACATTTAACCATTGCATTAAACACACACAAAAAAATACAAAAAAACAACTAGAACAAACTTGATATAAATTATAGATAATTCCAGTTTATAAAATACTTTTATTAACAATGTCTCCAGATTTCTGGTTTCAGGTTTAGAGCATATAATAGTACATGGTCAAAGCTGTTCTTTGTAGAATACATGACTAATCCAGGAAGAGGAATGAATGAATGAAGAGGAATGAAATGAAGAGAGGATGTGGACCACAAATAAAGCTGATAAAAATGTACATTTCAATTTTATTATAAACTGTGTATACTAGCGACATTCTCGCCCAAGTATTTATATAAATATTCGTGGACATTCAATTGTTAACCTAAACTTGACTCTTGGCTTCACTTAGTTAATACCTGAACAGGAGAAATGGTAAATACTTGTAATACTCTCACAATCATATCTTCCTCACTTTACTTTTCACCAAACTCATTATATTGCCGGATTTCTGAAACAAGATATCAATGTACAAGTAGTTCTTCTACAAACATACACACAAATTAAGTAGGTATCACAAAGTTGACTATATTATAAAATTGGTACAGAAAATAAACAACTGCAAGTGGAAATGCAAAGACTACTAGTAGTACAGAGCAGTGGTAAGACTAGAAAATATAGAAACTTTAAAACGCTTCAATGGAAATCTTTAACTACTGTAAGACTGGAAGTTGTACCTATGTATGTAACCCACGTTTTATAACTTGAAAGTTGAAACACAAAATTTCATCCTGGTACCTAAGATACTAAAATATTAACTCAATATTTACATTATCTACATAGAATCTCAGAATATCAATTTATTTTTATAAATTCTTGTAAATATTATTGTGAGTTACATCATTCTTCCAGTCAGACATTCTAATAAAAATATAGGTAATGAAATATAAGATTAAAATATTAAAATCAATACCTAAGTAATAACTTAGCAATCTGTGAAGATACATGGAATTCAGTTCAGAAAATCATCACGGTGAAAGCAACCTTAAAAATCCAAAGTTGAAAACTGATGTGCCTTTTCCTTAAATCAATTCTCAAAAGAAGTATGTATTAACGTGGATTGTGCATTGAAATTGTTGTGCAGCAATAGCAGGAAAGGCAGCCATATTGCGAAGCAACGAATGGTTTGCGAGTGGTCTAACCGTCACATAAACAGTGTCATCACAAAATGCCAAAAAACAACAAAATGTGCATGCATGGGGATTTACTTGAAAGGTACTTGGTATGCAGAGATATCTGTACGACAGGGGTCGGCAACCTGCGGCTCCTTGGTCGGTCTTGAGTGGCCCTTTATAATTTAAATAAAGATCTGGAATCGAAAAATTTGAAAATTCTAAGAAGTAAAAACGCCCTGCAGGGCGTTTTTTTATTGGAAGGTTATTTGATTCAGTTTGTTCGTTTTAGAGTCCCAGAATCACTTTTAAATTGTAGATATTCTAAAAACAACGCCCTGCGGCGCAACAATTGGAAGGTTATTTGATTCAATTTGTTAATTTTAGAGTCCCAGAATCACTTTTAAATTGTCGACATTTTAAAAAAAATCCTGCTGGGCTTCGTGAAAATATCAAAAAAAACTTGTTATTCAATTTATTAATTTCAGTTTACTATGTTTGATTGCCTCTACTGCAGCTCCCATTTTTTGGGAAATTGGCTGCTTCACCAAAAAAGGTTGCCGACCCCTGCTGTAGGATATTATTCAGGGGAAGAGGAGGACGAGGGGGGGGGGGGGGAACTTAGAGAGGGTGGAGAGGTTTGGATCCAGATGGCGAGGCAAGACGAGATTAGCGGGAGTTAGTGGAGGAGAATGCTGGTCAGATAGACTTGTAGATTGGAAGCTGAAGACAAAGAAACAACAGACCAGCCCAGCTGGTTTGTGTGTTGGGCATAAAACACTGAAGGTTCAAGAGATGGACTGGACAGAAATGTCTGGGATGCTAAGAATCAAAGGTGTCTGTAGAACAGAGGTGAGAAAGAAAAGCGATACGCAAAAGAAGTGAAAATGCTCGTATAATGAAAAAAGGAATGTAAACCAAAACTCAAAAGACCCGGGACGTGACCTGGAAAAGTTCGCCCCTGGATGGGGCAACTTACCTCCTGACCAAATAACAGGTACTTGGAAGGGATAAGATTATTATGGATACTCTCACTATCATTTGTAACAAAATAGTGAGAAAAATATCACAGAATCAACTATAAATCTTTTAATTTCTTCATACCTATCAAAAGTTTGTCTGTGATCTGTACGGATACGATATAGCTATTAGCTTTTAACATACTTTGTTCTCAATCAAGTTAATCTATTATTGAATAACGGCCTAATGCTCAAAAGAAATTGCGTCCACAACTAGGTTTTTGCGGAAGTCCGTTTTCAACACTCCTAGACCGTTATGGACGGAATCCAGTCGACTGCTTACTTGAGTCAATAAAATCTGGATATTCTTTTCAGCATGAAACTGTAAGCTTTTATTTATAACAATATAAAACTTGTAAATTTATATTACGAGATGGATAGTTGATGGCAACATCTCAAATGATATTTTGCAATGGTCTGCTCAATGCTCTAGAGATAGGGTTGCCAACTTAGCATGAATCGAATTCCGGACATAGCAGCTCTAAAATTCTTGGGGTAAACAAAGAAGGTCCCACAAAAGTCCCACAAATACGGTATTTTTGGGGAAAACAGGTATGCGTACGGGGTGTTGGATGAAATACGGGGCTTGTATGAAATCGGTGAGGGGGCCCCAGATGGGTTCGGGCCGCACAGGCTTAAGAAATTTTTTAATATCGAATTTGCATTTGGGTCTTTTTCATTCCTTCTGGACTACAATCTTCAGTGATTTGATATTTGGTAATTTTGATAATTTTATTTATTCACTGAATAGTGAATTATATAGTGTAAGTTCTATATTTTCAACAATTCCGATCAACATTATGCTGTCCGGAATGAGGAAATTCCGGCATCTGGACAATGTTGTCCAATTCAGAAGTGTTCGGATAAAATCCGGACGGTTGGCAACCCTATAGAGATTGTATAGAGGCGAGGCATAAACTACTATTTGATTAATATTGGAGGAGAATTGGTAGAGTAGATCTTAGAAGCTTTCATTAATTTAAAAAAAAAAAGATCACTAGATAAAAATAAGTAGGTAGTGAGTGTACATAAAATGCAGACTGGATAAGAAACAGGAACAGAACGAACACTCCAAACTCTAGGACTTTTGTTTACAGGTACAAGTTCGGTATCGGATGTTTGGATAGGTTGTTGTTTGGCTTGTTGCAGTGACGACTGATCAGTTGACCAAGATACGAAGAAGCCGTAAGAGGCGCTCTAAAGCGATGGTTTTGTGTAGCTACAGAACATTACTGAACCACTAGAATTGAAGATTCATGGAGATCATGCTGAAAGGATCCAAAGCACAATCAACGTTAATAGACACATTTTACTTAGCCAAGACCAGGAATAGAAAATCATAAGGTTTTATAAAATGCATGATTGAGTGGTGAAGTGCCTAACATCATGCTAAAGCTTCCATCTGAATGCCTCGGGCCCAGATAGGCTTGGAACAGTCACGATTTCTCCTGATAGAGCTGTCGAATCTTGGAAACATGTAATAAATGCACCATTACGGTCTTGTCTTTACTATCGATTTTCAAATACAAAATTAGTGAAGTGAATTAGTTGAGTGACGGAAAAATTAAAATACATAAATGCAATTGATTTTGAATGTGCTACAATGCTGATATTTGAAATATAGGATAGAATTTGTACTTACAAAATTGGGAAATAAATTTTAATTCATATTTTGTATTGTTAAAATATAAAATTATAAAATTAAAAAAATCTTTTTATGTGAACCCGAAAGTAAATTACTTACGAATGCAAACCCTCATTGTTTTCAGGTTAGGTTGACATTAGAAACAAATAAAATTCCTAGTCATTGACATTGTAAATCAAGATACTAGAATGAGGCTCCCGTAAATATTTTATGGCAACAATGTTAAATAACTTGATTGTTCTATCTTTCAGCTACATAAATATGTAATATCATTTTCATCCGGCCACGGTCTACATCTACAAATGCCCCGCCGCCGAAATCGTGCACTGCCCCGAGCGTGGACCGAAGCGAACCGACAAGCCGGACAAGGTGAAAAGAGAGAGTCGGAACACTACTTGAGTATGCGCGCCAGCTTGGTGCTACTGGTGCCGTGTTCACGCACCTTGCTCAGTTTCAGCTGGTCGTACTCCTGCGCCTTGTTGTACAGCAGCACGCCGACCACCACGATGCACGTGCCCAGGCCGCTCAGCACCGTCACAGCGTTGCCAAACAGGAGGATCGACAGCCAGATTAGGAATGCTCGTTTTGCAGTGTTTGCAACACTGGAAATCGAATCATCACATAAGTTACTACATACGAAATGTGCATGAAATACAAAAGTTTGATTCTTAAAAAGGGCATAGCAACACTTTAAAAGAATAGGCTGGCATGCTTCACAAGCAGGGCAAGAGTAAGTAGGGGGGACCGTGGCACAGTGGGCCCCAGTCTCTTTCCTCTACTATACATGTTGTCATTGTTATTTGGCTAAAGTGACCCATAACTGATCTGTGAACTGGACTTTTCTTGAAAAAGTAGTATTTAGGGAACCCCTTAGTAAGCTCAACCCAAAAGGATGATCAGCATAACAATGAGGCATGGTGTGCACGCAAGTAAAGTAAAGGATAACAAAATAAAATTACCCTTTTTCAATCACAGATCACCTACTGGTCACTTTCAGTACCATTCAATTTATAACTCAGGATTTTTAAACAAATTTAAAAAAAAGTGTTTACAGTTACAAATGGGTAAAGAACCTTGAGTATTTAGGTAGATGTTATTTAGTAAATCAAGGAAAATAAGATTAGCTGAGATTATCTGTATTTCGAAAGATTATGAGCCAGCCACTGTCAAATCTAATCAGGAAAACTGTGTCACTTAATCTTAATCTGTCATAAAAGTCACAAGTTCAAGATAACACTCTGATTTTGATTCGTCAATGCAGTATAAAAGTTATAGAAATAGTGAATGAATAATGCGCGGTTCTAGGGGCAGGCTGGGTGGGCCATCCCGTCGCCCACCCAGAATTTTCTCTTCCTACTTGTGGTACCTATAATTTTTTTTATAAAAAATCAATTTACAACAAAATTAGGTATATTAAATTTGTGTTGAAAATCTATAAATAATATTCTCAAGCACAAAGTACAACCAAAGTTGTCGGAACCAGTTGGAACCAGATTGTCGGAACCAGAAGAAGATTATTATTATACAACCAAAAGTAAGGTATTTTCCTCCCTATGCTAGAATAGGTGGCTGTTTTATAATTGATGTGAAGGTGTCTCTAAATTTAGTTTCAGATGCAAGGAAATATATTCCGAAAACACTCAAAAACGCTTCTATGATCATCCAATTTTCCAAAAATCCCCACGGGGCGGTTGGGGGGTCTAGCCCCCCAAATCCCCCTGGGGGAAGTGTTTTTCACAAAATTTTGTCTGCCCACCCAAATTTTTGGTCCTAGAACTGCACCTGGCAGGTACATACTCTTATTTTATTGAGTCTTCATACCTAAGGCTAAACCTATCTAAAAATGAAACTGAAAGAAAAGATTTTCATAAGATACTATCATCCGACACATTTTCAAACTAATCGGCTCAGAACTTCATAAACAATAGACATTTAATCTATTTTGAAATAATAAAAATTTTAATTTTATTTTATATATAGTAATTTATTTTGGCTGGGGTAAAAGAAACACTGAAGGAGTGAAGATGTTAGAGTGGTGTGCAAGAACCTCAATGAAAATCACAAACACATGGTTTATGAAAAGAAGAGCTCAGAAGATAACGAGATATGGATATGGAGCTGATAATCAGAGATGGGAATCAGTTATAGACTACATATGTGTCAGCAGAGATATGGGGAGACTGGTGAGAGATGTGGAGGTGCTACCATCAGTCGCACTAGGCAGCGACCATCGATTGCTGGTGGCAAAGGTAGAAATAGAGCGACGAAAGAGGACCGTAACGGAAGTCAAAGCACCCAGGATAAAGGTATGGAAGTTGCAACAGAAAGAAGTCAGGGAAGAGTTCAGAAGAGAGATAGCAGAGAGGGCACCAGAGGGAGCATTAGGTGGAGTGGATGAAGAATGGTGTGCATTTAAAGCAGCTCTAGTGGACATAGCTGAAAAGACCTGTGGGAGAGCGGGAGGAAAAAAGAGAAGGAAAGAAACACCATGGTGGAATGAAAGGGTGAGAGAGGCAGTGAGGAGGAAAAAGGAGGCATGGAGAAGGAAGGAAGAGTCCCATACGGAAGAAAACATCAGGGACTACGGGGAAAGCAAGAGAATTGTAAAGATGATAGTAGAGGAGGAGAAGAAAATATCAATGCAAGAGTTTGCAAACAGGTTGGAGACAGACTTTGATGGAAATAAGAGACTGCTGTACAGTCTAATCAAGGCGAAACGACATACGGGGGAGACTCAAACCATAATGAAGAAGGAGGATGGTGGTTTCACAAACAGACCGGAGGAGATAAAAACAATGTGGAAAGAGTACTTTAAGGAGCTACTTCAGGGAGAAGCAGTACAAAGGAAAGACAGAGAGACAAACCGAAGAATGGCAGAGGAAAGCGAGGGGGTTGCGGGTGAAATACCAGGACAGATGGAAGTGAAAGAAATGCTTAAGAAGATGAAGAATGGAAAAGCCCCAGGAATGGACGAAGTCAGTGTCGAGATGCTGAAAGCGTCAGGGCAGAAGGGAATTGAGTGGCTCTGCCGGGTAATTCAAGCAGCATGGACCCAGTGTGATGTCCCAGAAGATTGGGGGAAGGGAATACTTATTCCTATCTTTAAGAAAGGGGACAGAAAGCGATGCTGCAACTACAGGGGAGTAACTTTGATGTGCCAAACAGCTAAATTGTATGAAAAGATCATCGAAAGGAGGGTGGCTGAGAGTATTGAGAGTAAACTAAGAGAAGAACAATATGGTTTTAGAAGAGGACGGTCAACGATTGACCTCATCTTTGCAGTGAGACAAATCATGGAAGACCGATGGGAGAAAGGGAACGGGATGAGAATGATATTTCTGGACCTGGTAAAGGCGTACGACAGAATGCCAAGAGAAGAAGTGTGGCGGTGCCTAGAGAAGAAGGGTGTGGACAGTGGAGTGATACAAAGAATCCAAAGTATGTATAAGAAGAACAGTAGTTGCGTGCAGACGGGAGTGGGAAAAACGGACTGGTTCGAAGTGAGGGAGGGACTGAAGCAAGGGAGTGTATTGTCACCAACATTATTTACAGTAGTAATGGATGAGATGCTGAGAGAGGTTGAGCCGGAGGACCAAGAGGACACCCGCACACTCATATATGCAGACGACGTTCTTGTGTGGGCAGAGACCGAGGAAGAGTTGCAAGAGAAACTCAACAGGTGGGAAGAAGTGACAGCAAAATATGGACTAGAAATCAGTAGAGAAAAAAGCGAAACCATGGTTATGGAAAGGCAACAGAAGACACGGTGCCGGATGCAGATGCGAGGAGAGGAACTTACGGAAAAAGACGAGTTTAAATATCTAGGTAGTGTATTGGCAAAGGATGGAAAGGTGGACAGGGAGATCGAGAGGAGGGTGAGAGCAGCAGAAGTGTTTTACCAGAGTGTAAGGAAGCTACTATGGAATGAAGATGTACCACAACACAGAGGTGTAAGATATTACTGTACAAAACCTACTTTGTACCAATCTTAATATATGCAGCAGTAACTTGGCCAATGGGAGGGAAAGAAGAAATGAAGATGCAGGCTGCAGAAATGAAGTTCCTGAGAAGTGTGGCAGGAGTGACGAAGATGGACAAGGTGAGGAGTGCAAAGATTAGAAAAGACCTAGAAGTGGAATCTCTTAGATTTAAACTTGGAAAAGAGAGGCTAAGATGGTACGGACATATGAAGAGGATGGGAAAAGAGAGGATACCATGTAGAGAGGCAGAGCGTGCAGCCATGGGTGTCAGAAGAAAGGCAGGAAGACCTAGAACCAAATGGATCAACGGAATAGAGGCAGCTGCAGAAGAAAGAGGAGAGTGTTGGGGAGTAATTACAACAGAGAAGTGGTGGGAAGACAGAGAGAGATGGAGGGAGCTGGTGGAAAGAGAGGAGGCTGAAGAACTGGAAGAAGAGATTGAAGAAGTGTGGAGTGTCGGACTTGGCAAGTCGGCTCTGAGAACACAAGTGCCCTAGAACATTGGTGGGATCATCCCACCCCCTGACCCGACAATAGTTGGAAGCAGGGTCGCGATATTATTATTAATTAATTTATGACAGCTCCTTTCCGTGGCCTGTAGAGCAGCAATCACTAATTTGCATGCACTATCTTAGGCTTGCTTGCCTGGGGGGGGGGGGGGGGGGGGGGGTATTCTAAATTTCCTTGTCCATGTTAAATAGATAGCAGTGAGACCTTATCACGTGAAACGAGACGATACGTGAATTTAGAAGCCCTCCTGACCTATCTCCACTTTCACCACTAATGTAAACCAGATCATATTTTCATTGCAGTTTTGAATTGCTTTACCACTTTAAAAGTGCTGAAAAGTGCAGACAGGCAGAAGAGAAAAGCATTTTCTCAGTATTTGCCATGAGAAATGGTGAATGAGCGAAATGGTTACCTATGAGTGACTGGACTGATGTAGTCCATGAGGACATAAGCCGTTATGCTCTGGAAGTGGAAGAAGATGCCGTTCAGGACGAATGCGGAGAAGAGCGCCAGGTCGGTGGTCTTCTGCACGCCGGAGAGGTCGACGAGGAAGAGCGACGCGGGGATCTGAACCACGACGGAGGCGATGCTCGTGTAGAACTGCAGCTCGGCAGGCCTGGAACAAGGAGGGGGATCGTTACGAGAGAGCATGGGGCAGAGAGGGGGGACCGTTACGAGAGAATGAGGAGGCGGGGAGGGGGATTGTTACAAGAGAACCAGGTGTGGGGAGGGGGAGGGGTACGAGAGGGCGCGGGGGCTGGGAGGGGGGCCGTTACGAGGAACGAGGGGGCAGAGTGGAGAGTGACTTACGTGTACTTGAACTTCTCGCCGCTGATCAGCATCTTGGAGTAGACGTTTTGAAGACTGAAAGAAGAGAAAAAGATAGTAGATACTGTTAAATCTCTAGAATGTAAAAGTATTAATTACATGTCCAGGTACAAACAAAATTCATTCAAAACTGCATGCTAAAAAGTTTAATCAATTAATAAAATAAAATCTTGTGCTATTGAAAATGTACGATTTAGTAAAATTTATTCCATGACCAATTGACCAAGTAGACAGTACAATTTAGGTTGTGGTAAATAATCAGAAAAACCTTTTGAGTAACAAGTCAAAAGGGCCTATAAATCAAAGGGATACGATCGTCTGAGCCCCGTCTGCCACCAGATGAATGCACCACGCAACTTACCACTCCGTCAGGTTGGTAGCCATGGCAGCGATGAAGCCGAGAGTGTTGAAGCTGAGCTCGTTGGCCGAGCAGAGTGCCAAGCCGCTCATCACAGGAATCAGAGATAGATTTACGTAAAGCCCCGTAGCTTCACCTGGAATCACAGTCGATGTCATGAGATGATGCATCATGGAAACAAATAAATATACCTTTGGGCGGGACGGGCAGTTGATTTAATGAAGAATTTAATTAAAAATTTAAGCTTACAACTGCCAGCACTGCTTAGTAGAAGACCAAGTTTTAAAAATCTCAAACAATCTGGATGGATTTTTTTATTTTTTTTTTTTGGCGCTTAACGACTTGGTTATTAGCGCCATTTTTCAATTTATTTTTTCAAAAATTTAAATTCAAATATTTTAATTTATATTTTACATGTTAACTTTTAATATCATAATTTTTATTTTTTCTTCTAAATTTCGTCATATAGATTAGTTTCCTTTAAAAATCTGATGGATGGAAAATCAAACATTGATATTTTACATGGCAGTGGTGACGGTTTGATCCGTTTGAGGTGCTGGTGGCCCTGATAAGGGCCGTTCGCGACGTTTCGAAGGATGTACTTCCTTCATCTTCTGGCGGTGACTGCGGAACAAACCGTCACCACTGCCATGTCATTACAAGATGGTTCCGAAAACGTCCACGACATCATTGATATTTTACTTAACACATTTTTTTCTGTCTCTATTATGTAATGTGCATTACATGCCAATGATCTATTTTATTTAGCTTTTTGCAACAAATTATACAACAATAATGCAGAGGTAAATGCATGTGGCATTGTTTTGTCAATAAATATTATAGTAGATAGTAATTACAGATAGTATAGATCAGTGGTATTCAACCTTTTTTACTTGTGGGCCAATAATATGAACGTGCTTTTGTTGGCGGGCCGCATTTTCTTTTGGTAACTTTTAAGAGGGGGTGGGGGGCAAAGCCCCTCAGTTTTAGCCCCGCAGGGCGTTTTTTTAGATTTTAACAATTCAAAAGTGATTCTGGGGCTCTAAAATGCGCGAACTGAAGCACACAACCCTCCAAATTGCAGGGCAGCAAATTTATAAGTGATCTTTCCTATACGTGCCTAGTTCATTCAGTATCTTTCGTTTATTATGAAACGAATCGAACAATATTTCACACGCCCAACCAAACACTTTTTACAATTTTCGGAAGTGGTAAATGGCTTCGTTTTCGTTGCAACAAGTATTAAGTTTTATTTAGGTAAGTAGCTTTCCTCGCATTTTCAGCCTGATGCGTGGATCCTAAAATGACAACTCTCACAATATGTCTCAAATTAAATTATATTTTTTTAATATAATATTTTCAGTAGACACATTTGTGAATTAATAGGCATTTGAAACATTAACTGGGGGCCACAAAAATGAGTCCCGCAGGTTGAGTACACCCAGCGAGCGTAGAGAAAGTTCACCAAACGCTGTGCAAAATTCAACAATGGGCTTAGCTTGTAATCCGGAGTGTTTTGACGCGTGCCCGGTTGTAAATATCTCTCAACCACTGCAGGTAATCGGGACAGGGTTGTTTTGTTGTGGTGCCAAATATCTTTCAATGCAGTTGGCTTTTAAAATTCCAGGAAAGTTGTTTAAAATGGCAACAGTGTAGGTGGAAGGGGTGGCAGGTCATAAAAAGAGTTGTATCTTGTCAGAGCTGAACTGTCGAACAAGGGTCGAACAATACTGCTCATCTTATGAAAGGAGTTTCTCCACGCTCGCTGGCCGTACTATACCACTGGTATAGATAGTATCTTTCTTTAGGCAATGTTTTGTTTACCATGTTGGTAGCTTCTTCATCAAAGGAATATTATTGAATGGAGCTAAACAATTACTAAATGTTTACACTAACCATAGACACTAATAATAATAATAATAATAAATAATAATTGCCTGTCCCCGACCGTAAGAAAATTTAAATTGAAATAGATAATTTCACCAAATTTTAATAATTTCATTGTGGATCATACGGCTGGTTGAAGAAGCTGAGGAGAGTGAAGAAGATGAAGAAGAAGATAACGGGGAGGAAGGCGGATTGGTTAACCCGCTTTGGCGTCCCAGGAGGCGGCTCTAGGATGTCTCGGGCCTTTTCTCAGCTACAACCAGTCGTTGTGGACGACGACCAGAGTAAAATCTCACATTAAATGGACCCCTGGGCTCGACGAGCGGAGCCAATATGGACCAGCTTGGTCACGACCCCCCCCCCCCCCAAATTATGATAGCAGTAGATAGGTACTCTATTTTTCAGACTTGGGTAAATTACTTTTAAAAAGTAGTGCGATTATATTACTTATTACTTGGAAAAAAATGTAATAAAGCGGTCGCTCCACGCCAGCCAAGTCGTACGGCGCGCACACTCTCATATAAAGGCTGGAGCAAACCCACTTTTACTGTAAGCATCAAAGTGGCATTTCCGGCCTACTGGATCTTAAAATTGGGAAATCTCACATTGTTGCGATATATCTTAATTTCGAGCTATGGCCCACCCTACAACATATACCAAATTTGGGAACAATAGGCTACGCCCTTTGCACGCTAGAGGGCCGTGAAAACAGTGTTTTAGGGCGGTTTTCATAATAATAATAATAATAATCTCAGTAGTAGTAGTAGTCTCCTGTAATTTAAATCCGGTAAACAGGCCACAGCCTAAACGGCTGAACCGATTGATCTCACATTTTTACCACGTGTGCACTTTTGGCGTCTGATTTGCCCTCCCCCCCTTGACTTCTTTTGTGCCGCCATTTTGAAACCGGAAGTGACATCATATCTCGACAACGGCTGAGCTGATTGGAACGAAAATAGCGCCAAACGATTCGGACGGTCAACTATATGGATTATAAATAGCAACAGACTAAAATTTATGTTAACGAAACCGGAAATGACGTCATGAAATTTGAAATACATCGATTGGCATTTCGGCAACAAATTTGATCCGATTATTTTGATATTTATGTAACGTATGTACTTTTGATATCTCATTTGACTTGTTATAAAACCAACCGGAAGCCGCCATTTTGAAACCGGAAGTGACATCATATATCAATAACGGCTAAATAGATTTGAACGAAACCAGCGCTAAACAATTTAGACGGTCAACTTTATGTATTATGATCAATAATATTTGCAGTTTTCCATACCAAAACTGGAAATGACGTCACACTTTTTAAGAATCTCACAAATTTACATGTTGATGCAATAAATATACTATTTCAGACAGCTTATAATAAAATGTAATCATGTTTAAATTATAATTCAAGGAGTCAGTGATTTCAGCAGCCATTTTGAAACCGGAAGAAACGCCATATCTCGAAAACTGGTTGACAGATCGGTATGAAACTAGCGCGAAACGATTCGGAAGGCCATCTCTATGGAATAGGAACAGTCAAACTAGAATGTTCCTATTTATGAGACCGGAAATGACGTCATTCAAATTTATAAATTATTATAATCCCCTCCTATACAATAAATACATATTCAGAAAGCTTAAAATGATACACATCATTTATAGTTATAAATTCTATGTGGCAGTGCAGAAAGTTCAGCAGCCATTTTGACAACGGATATGTTGCCATATCTCGGAACTTGGTTGACCGGTTGGAATGAAACCTTTGCTATTCTTCATGAAAATAACCAAATTGTAAAGGGTGATTTTTTTTAAGGATATAGTAATTGTTCATTCGATTGTCACAAGTTGTAAGAATAAACTAAAAAAAGTAGTGATATCCCATTAAAAAACACTTCGTGTAAAAATAACAACCAAGTCTCTTCAACTAAAAAAAAATATGAAATCTAAAAATTCTGCACTGAAAAGTAGTGACATCAAAAAATGAGCCAAGTCAAAACTTTATTTGAAAATCAAAAAAAACTTGGCGCATCGTTTTTTTAGGGCATTATAGGTGTACTATGTATATGGATATTTTATGTATATTTTATAATTGGCCTATACTTCCAAGCTTTTTATATACACGATGCGCCAAGTATTTTTTGATTTTCAAATAAAGTTTTGACTTGGCTCATTTTTTGATGTCACTACTTTTCAGTGCAGAATTTTTAGATTTCATATTTTTTTTTAGTTGAAGAGACTTGGTTGTTATTTTTACACGAAGTGTTTTTTAATGGGATTACTTATTACTTGGAAAAAAATGTAATAAAATTACTGGTAAATTACTACTTCAGAAATGTAATGAAATAACTTTACTTTTTAAGATAAAAAGTAGTGAAATTACTCTCAAAAATTACTTTTTCCAGAAATTTTTAACCAAAGGAAAATTATTGGAAGGGGATACAAATAAGAATGTTTAAAAGTTACAATAAGAGCGAAGTAATTTTAAGCCGTTTCCGTTTGACATTTTATTACTATTATTTTGTACTTTGTGTGACTTTGCGAAGTGGAAATTAAAAAATAAGCCTGGTGAGTGCTGTCATCTGACCATATTTTTGAAAATTACATACAAGCAGAAAAATGTGGGCGAGGCTCACGGTAACGCGTTACAAACGTCAAATTACTCTGATAAAAGTAGTGAGATTATATTACTTATTACTTGGAAAAATATGTAGGTAATGAAATTACTGTCTCGTTACCCAAAAAAGTAATTTCGTTACAGTAATGCGTTACTTTCGTTACGTTACTACCCAAGTCTGCTATTTTTATATGTGGAAATACCGCTAAGTTAACCAATCCCATGAATGCAATAAAACAAAGCTAATCAACTGGCCATTAAATTAGACATTAAAAGTTAGTTATGCATGTAGTAACTAGTACAGTCTACAGAACGTAATACCTTTCATTGGTAACAGTTTATATGGAATTGTACACACTTGTATCAAATCATGTTTTAAGTTTACTCTTACCCTTTATGAATTTTGTAGTATCATGGCATCATTTTACCTTGATAAAAAGATAGCAATTTACCCATTTTTGGGACTCCCAGTCCTGCGGGACGAAAAAAGGACGGAAACAAGTTCTAACATGAAGGGCTGGCATCAGCTTTGAAAACATCTAAAACCAATTCAAATAAAGAGGAAATGAGGATGAGGTTCTTTAATGAATGCAAAGGTAGGTAGGTAGGTACTACTTAAATCTATGAGAAAGTAGTCAGTATGTTCTCACCCAATATACATCTAGAAATGAGCACCGTGAAAAGAGGAGCGGAACTCTTGATAGTCTCCGTGAAGCTAACCGCGACGTAGTTCAGGGAGATCAAACCCAAGATCACGGTCGTGAAGCGGGTGCAACCGACCAAGGTCATGTGCCGGTAGAAACCCGGCGGCCGCGCCAGCCGCTGAGTCGGTTTGTACATGCCACACGGGAAATACATCTGAATGAACCCACATGTTGTGGTCATCAGCATTTGAAATGTACCTGCACAGAAAACAACAAAGATTAGTTTCATAAAATAAGACCAGCTGCTACACAGTAGGTAATTAAAAGAACTGGACATACATACCTAAGACTGTAGGATCACCTTTCATGTAGGAGAGAATATATTTATTTAAAAATAAAGTGCAACCGCTAAAGAAATACCATAAAATAAGAAAAAATATTGCACGCAAATTGAATAGTCCTTTCCCTTCGGTTGGTACTGAATCAGCCTCATCGTGTCTTCTTTGTAAACTCGCCAGCGAGTTTTCTGAATTGAAGTGTATTTTTCTCTCTTCATCGTCGAAGTCTTGCTTTTCATTCACTATTAAATGCTTTGTGTCGCTCCCACTCGAAGTCAAATGAGCGGCTGCAGTAAAGTCCTGCATAATTTATGTGTTGTCTACGTATTCAATAGAGATATCGGATGTGGCGTTCAGTTTAAGAAGGTGGTAGATCTTAAGGAAGCCACTGTCACAAATGGCCTTGTGACCTGTAAACTTAGCCAGATTTAAGCTTGCAAATATCTGTAAGAAAAACATTATCTTGAGCGCACTGTAAGAATGCCCGCAAGTTCACTCGTAAGTACCTAGGTATACAAGAGGGAGAATGTTTAACATTTACAATAGAAACGTAGTAACACCTACACCTGGTCGCTATTCGTAGGAGTACCTACCTATTTAACAACAAGGAAGTCCATAGGGAATTGGGTTTCACTCAAACCTGCCAAGGTTATCTTTTACCTTTAATTTGGTAGGTTACTGTTATCACAGTTTAGCTGGTTGGTTTGGATTGAAAACACTGGATGCCAACGAGGCACACCGGCTTACATACCTTAACACGTGTCGAATGATTGCGTGCAGCTTTACATGACGTATTTATTAAATTATACTATACATTTACATGTTTTTACAGTAATCACTGTTTTGACATGTCAGAAAAGGCAGCTCCGCCCCCAAATATTTTCAACCCCCACCACAATTTTTAGGAAATTGAGTTACAATATTCGCCACAGCAATTCAAACGCAGCACTAATCAAGCATGAAGTTTTGGCGCTAAATATGAGTTTGAGTGCTCACTCAAACTCATATTTAAGCGTAGGTTTTTGCCGCAGTGGTTTGTTGATCATGAAGCTGTCTGAGAAGTAAATACGTAATATGTGCAGTTAATGTGCAGATATTTTTTTAATTCTAGAACTCAGAACAATCATTGAAATTTGCACGAAATTTGCGCATCCTCGCTGCTCTGCAGCACGCTAAATGCTGCTAGCTTCATGCTATAGGTATCAACCATTACAAAAATGGCGTCAACATTGGTGCAATCATTAAAACTTTATAATAGAAATTCAATTTGTAAATGCACACATGCTTTTCTCAGGTACACATCAACGCAAGTCACTGAGTTTCGCCGTGAAATTAACTCATCGGCTGTGTTAAGAGGTAATGCTTTCATTCAAAACGTAGGTACTAGCTCTAAAATTGCTCATAACCTACAAACCTCCCATCTACCTACCCCCAGAGCAAAGTGCTCATGCCATATTATTTGCATCGGTGTAACCTAAACGAGATATTCTGTGTTTTTCCATAGAAAGCGTACGAGATCCCGCTCCGCTCTTCTTCAATTCAGAAGTTCAAACCCTCCTACGGGTATTAACAAGAGTTGATCTGAAGAAAGTCTTTCGTAAGCGCAAAGAGGGTGATAAATTGGAGTCGCCTGTTTATAAATTCATGACAACCGAAGAACTAAACATTGCTTTGCAAGAAGCAGAAGAAAAGGCTAATCAAAGGTTACAAATGCCACCTGTTGTGTTACAACGCAAAGATATTAACCGAATTCTTTCGACAGACCCTGCTTTGAAAGGTAGCGAGACGGCAAAGCATGTCTTTACGGACATTACTTTTGGGATTTCTGACAGAGTGAGTGTTTCTCAAGTATAAAAATAAATTACCTGAAAAGTTATATTCCTGTCCACACAACATTGAATTAGGTTGTAGACTAGTTAACTACATGTTTTTTTGTATTAGGATCGGATTGTGGTGGTGAGAGATCCAGATGGCACACTTCGCGATGCATCATGGGAGGAACGGCTTCGAATGAATCAAATATATTTTCCAATTCAGGGAAGAAAGTTACGAATTCCAGAAACGTTCAAAGAAGAGAGACTAAAAGTAAAATTTTTTCTTTTCTCCCTCTGCAAATAAAATTGTTGCAATTCTAATTATTAATCTTTATCTCGCAGGAAATATTAAAAGAAGAAAACTACGAGTTTGTTTTAGACCTCGCTTGCTTACAATTTGAGCCCGATGATCCTGATTATATACGAGTCACCACTGAAACATATGATCACGTCGACGAAAACAGAAAATATGAATCGTTGCGATCTACACGACACTTCGGACCACTGGCCTTCTATTTAGCATGGAACAAACGTATTGACAATCTGCTTCTGGATGTCATCCACTACGACAGGTAATATCCGTGAATGTGATAAGGTGCACTTCCTTTTGACTTCAACACGGGAGTCGGGACACACTATCAACTTGAATCGCCGCTGTTTCGGTCATGACCGAATAGCCGAGTAAGTCCGCGAGATAGCTGTCAGTCAATGAGAGAGCTGCTCTTCTCACTGCTCTTATTTTGTGTCCCTTATTAGGTCCGATTTGTTATTTTTCATGCATTAGACCAATGCATCCGTTAATTAACATTTTTTTGTTTGTTGTCGTGGACGTTTTCGGAACCATCGGGTAATAGCATGGCTATTGCTATTTTTTTGTTTATTGGACCGGATTGTGGTGAAAAAAAACAGGTGGCCTATTCTATAACGAAAACGAAATCATTCCGGCCTGGAATCATTTCAGATCAATGTTATCCTTATGGCCGTGATATGATTCCAGGCCGGAATGACTTTGTTTTCATTATAGAAAAGCCCCCCAGGTAGTTACATTATAATAATCTACTGCTTGTACCATCACAATGGGTCAGGGGGTGGGGTTTCCAGCAACACTAGGTCCGCAGGACCGGCTGGCCACGCCTGGCCTGGCGTCTCCTCTTCTTCCTCCACCTTGTTCTGTCCTCCTACTGTCTGTCAGCCTCCAACTTCCTCCTCTCTCTAACACATCCTCTTTAATAACTCCAATCCACCTTTCTCTTGGTCGTCCTACCTCTACGTTCTCCCGAAGTAGCCGATGTAAACACTCGCCCTGTTCCCATCTTCATGTGGCCAAACCACCAAACCACTCTCTGCCAAGTTTTAACCCCAATCTCTCTACCCCCAGCTTACTTCTTATCTTCTTACTTTGCACGTTGTCCATTCTTGTAACTGTTAACATTTTCAGCAAATGATTAATGAATGAGTGGTAAATGAGCATCTTGATCTCTTGCAAATTGTTGTTTTCGAATATGTATCAAGAATGTAAATGATGGCTGCTGTAGTTAATCAACTTCATCACAATAAAATCGAAAAGAAGATGTCATGGAGGCGTTATTCTGTTTTGATTGATTGATTGGTTTGTTCTATGCTGTCATATATTTTTGTGGTAGGAAATTTCCATTCGTGGTGCTGCATACTGGTGCTCGCTTACCAAAGCGTTACACAGAGATTTTTCAGACAATTTTATTCTTTGATTTTGTTTGCAGGATTGAAGAAGCTGTTTCTCTCATCAAACTGTATCATCAGCTAAATCCTGGTGCCAAGTCAGTCAGTGGGAGTAGCACTGATGATTTAAGTTTCATTAAAAACTATGTCGAATTGGATTCCTTGAAGAAGAGCACGTTGGAGCTAGCAATTCAAACATACTCGGAACTTCAGAAGCAGAAACAAGAGGTCGAGGCTGGAATCCAGAGAGCACATGGGCACTAAACAGGTTTTTGTTAGGATAAGTAATACTTAGTTTGGAAGTCATGGAAATCGAGCAGTCGAGCATTTCGAGCAGTCCGTCAACCTATTCATTTTAAAACATCATGTTTAGCATTCCCGAATCACTTTTAAATTATGTACCCACTTAGATATTTAAATTCTACAAAAACGCCTTGCGGGCATTTGTGACATAATCCATAAAAAGGGTTTCAAATAAACAATTTCTTTAGTTGCAGAGCTGTATTGCTACCAGGAAGCTTTCAGAGTAATTTGCATTCTAGGTAATGCACAAATTAAGACGGAACTGAATGTAAATTATATTTTATTTGGAAGCTCATTAGTCATTTGTAAATGAAATCACTTGCTTGCAGTGCAGATGTTCAGACTCGAACTAGGTTATAATTAAATATAGTATCTTTCTAATCTGATCTTTATACAATATTTACAGTGTACATAGGTATTAAATATTATCGTTCGTTGTTCTAATATTTTTCGTTGCTTTTATGTGCTACAGAGCTGCTATCATAAATTCTTCTTTTTGGATAGCAATTCTTGGTTAGCTCTTCTAATTGATTTTCTTGGCAGCGTATAATCTCTGGCAATATCGATGTTCTGAAATAATTAACAATATTTTACACTGTATAAAGAACTGGGAATAAAAACAACAAGTTAAATGCAAAAAATTAAATTTTTCATACATAACAGAAACAGGATTGGAAAAGAATAGGTACTTGTACATAAATTAAATATTATGTTGTGATTGTGAATACTCACTTTCTTTGGTACCAGCCAATCCAGGGCTCTCAAAATAATGTAACAGAGAGATATAACAAGTAGAAAAGGCCAAACACCACTGGGCATATGACTGGAATGAAAAATGTGCTATTATTTACATTGTTAAATTTGTAAACACATAGGTAATTAAATGATGTATAAGTAAGTGACTGTACAAACCTCTTTAATAATTCACCCAATGTTTTTATTTCCTCTTTCGCTACTTTCTCATAGACTATTTCAGTTCTTTGGGCAACATTCATCCAGCTATACATGGACTTGACTCTTTCATGGCAATCATACGGAGAAACAATGTTGCCACTCTTGACGTGCGAAATTGCAGTTTCCAATCCAAGGAGAAGGGCTGAAAGCATTTTGTGCCTTTCAGTGCATAGCATTGTAACAAAATACACGCCACTCCAAACAACTTACAAAAGAGATTAATGAAGGAAATTTTATACAAAATGTGCCGCATTGAAACGTTTTTGGTTGGTTTTACTTACATGGCACATTTGGTTCAGTGAGGTATATTAATCCAGGGGGAAGCACTTCAGGGATTCCGCCAACTTTTGTACTGACAACCAGAAGCCTGAAAGAAGAATTAAGAATGTTGTACAAAATAAAGGTAAATGAGGAACTATTGTAGAATTATAATTTTTAGTAGGTAATTATCTGCTGCTGTTAAGTTGTTAGCTCACCCACACGCAGCGGCTTCAACTATTGCCATGCAATAAGCCTCTGTCAAGGACGTGTTCAGAAACAGATGTCCCTTCGTCAGGACATCTCTAACTTGCGAGTGCTCGAGACTACCAAGCAACGTAACGCGATCTTGGAGGCAGTTCCGTTCTCGCACCTCTTCAAGCAGCCACCGCTTCGGTCCATCTCCACCAACGATGAACTGAACCTCAGGGTAGCGAGGGCATATGTCTGCGATGATCTGGGCCATTAGGTCAACGCCTTTGCGGTAGACAAGTCGGCTTACGATGACTATTGTTACTAATCCGAAAATTAATACATTAATAAAATGTATTTTGATTCATTATATTCCTAGAGATAACTGGACCACACGTGACAAAATCTCTTACTTTTGTCTTTGGAACGACGACTAGGATCTGGTGTGAAGATAGCAGTGTCAACGGCATTAGGGATGACAGAAACACGGTCATAATGTACTCTTGCTCGTAGAACTGTGTTTTCTTTGCCAGTGTGTGAAACGCATATGCAATGATTGCTGTTTGCCAATGATATTTCGAGAAATTTGTTTGTTAGCACGGCAGATGTGTCGGCAAATCCAAACAATGAATGATCAGTAAAAACAGCCTACAAAATAAATGGGTCGTTAGTTAGTTGTTAGTTTATTCTTAGCTCCGTCAGCATCAATGTGGAGGAACAAAAACAAAATCACTTGAAAATAGAAGTAGAATAAGAGAATATTATTTAACATTTTGGCAATTGGAAATTCTTTTTAGTCTTCTTTTTAGTCTTTTAAGTCTGGCTCTCAACTATTTCAAGTTTCCAACAATAAGAACGTAAATTATGTGTTTCTCAAGCCCAATCCACACTAACAACTTTTGGTTAAAAGCAACTTAGTTCTGCACATGTGCAGTATCACATCATCTGTGCATGAACAGAACCAAGTCGATTAACCAAAAGTTGCTTGTCTGAATTGGCCTTCATGAACGAGCATTCCAGTTGGACAATTCTTGAAAAAAACACATTGTGAACCTTAACATTTTCAATGTTTAGCTTTTTTAAAACCAAGTTCCTGTGCAACCGAGCGCTGTACCTTTAATCCCATCAACCTTCCGATAAGCATAGCTTCATGTGCTAAAGTTGAAAATGCTGAATGACCATGAACGATGGTGATTTGTTCTCGAATGAAAATGTAGCGTATGAGCGGTAAAGATGCGATCATGGTTGGAAGAACACATTGATTGTAGAAGACCCGAACGGGAATGTAAAATATCTGAAATAGATAGACAAATTGTTAAAGAGAAAAATCATCGAATATGAATCAAGGGCTACTGATTCAAGGTTCTATTGTTGAGATATTACTATAAGTAATGTTCATGAGAATTCAAAGGTTACTGGCCGAGCACTTTGTCGTACTCTCTGTCAGCATCACAGCCGTCTGTATATCGTCGTTCGTCCCTCCCTCCTCCTGTGAGTTGCTTGTCGTCAGAGTAGTTCCTCACCTGCCGTCCCGGGATGGGGTCACTACCGTCGCTTGGTTATTTAAATGCGCGACGGTAGTGACCAAATCCTGGGACGGCAGGTTTGGAACTACAATTGCTACTCAGACGACAGGCAGCTCACGAGGAGGAGGAACGAACGACGAGTGTACAGACGGCTGTGGTCAGCAAGAACTTAGAACCCTGAACAACAAAAGTCAGAGATAATATCAATTTTTTATTCTATATGAAAGTGTAAAAATTGTCTGACCTTCAGTCCATGTGTCATATAACGTACTCCGACGCGGTCGCCATAAGAGTGAGTCAATACGATCAATTTGTGACCACGAGTAAGAAGACACTGCGACAAATTAAAAATATGTTCTTCAACCCCACCCATGTTCGGGTAGAAGAAATCTGACACCATACTGAAAACATTTAATTAATAAATCGTAATTAATTGGGTGTGGCACTGTTTTGAACCGAATTTGAGGTTATAGAACAATTGACTCACCATATCTTGTGTTTCATTATTCAGGTTGTGTAGTATTAAAATCTTAAACTGCATACATGATATGATAGTTGAACGCCCGAAGAACACATAACAATCTTTATAATTACACAAAACTACCTAATTCTTTGTCGAGGTACTAATTGTACCTACGGATTTTTAAATTTTTGTTGTCAATGAAGGTGTTGTTGTCGTGTGAGAATAAGAACTTTGTTGTGAAGTTAAATATTTTGATTTGTTTTGTTGGTTATTATCGCTGCGTCATAGTTGGTGGGGAGAGTTGCTAGTTTCACACAGCTAAAATATGGAGAGTGCCACAAGAAAATTCAGTGAAAGTTTAAAAATTATTTGATTTTAGTGTTATATAGTGCTCATTGTGGTAGTTTTAATGGATCAGTATCGTTAAAACACAATTCTCCTTTATTAAGGATCTTATTCAGTTCAGTGACTTTGCCTAGGTATTTAATGTGTAAAATGGTTAATGTAATCATGGCATTCACTACTTGCACCCATTGAATGCTGCTATTCATCCATAAAACAGATTTGCAGTATTTTTTTCCTGCTGTTTAATTACACGTAACCGACAACATGGTCTTTGGCACCACATGCCAATTACAACTCCCCATTAATCGCGATATCTTACTTTCTAATTTAGCTTGATTTCGTAATTAGAATCATGAATATCATGCTAGAAGTAGGGTTGCGAGTCGTTCGTGGTCCTGATTGGAAGTGGGGACTTCAAGATGATGGTGAGGGACATTGCGGAACGGTTGTTGAATTAGGCAAACCCGGCAGTGCTACATCTCCAGATAAAACAGTAGTCATTCAATGGGATTCGGGATCGAGGACAAATTATCGAGTGGGATATCAAGGCGCATTTGATCTTCGAGTCGTCGATAATGCACCTGCTGGTAATATCACGATTACAGTTAATAAATTGCTTCAACAGATTGTGCAAATTTCTGCAGATAGGTATAGGGATTCTTCTGTTTCTACTCTACTGTGTCATACTCAGAAACACCTGTTATAGTTAACCACTTGTTATCAACTACTTGGCATTTTTATCAACAAATTTTACTACAGATGCAATTTTTGTTTTTCTTTGAATTTATTCATTGAATGATTGTTCATTGAATATTGTCAGGTGTGAAACATCCAAACATAATCTGCAACGGATGTAAACTGCATGGAATCGCTGGGATGCGATGGAAATGTACACGCTGCTACGACTACGACCTATGTACGCAATGCTACATGGAAGAGAAACATGATCTGAATCACGTATTTCAGAGGTTTGAAACGGCCTCGTCACTTGGGTGAGTATCTCCTGGGAATGAAAAGGGGAGTTAAGAGGAGATAAATGACCAGGAGCTACTACTTGTCGGATACTATACCTACAATGAAACTTCAAATTTAAAGATCTTGTCTTTATATCATTTGATGTAACTACCTATAAAGGTTTTGAATTGATACAATTTGAAGTAATTTTCAATAGGTACCTACCTGATTGTATGTACACCTACTGTATGTAGCTGTAATAATTTGCTGTCTATGAATTATGATGGATCTTTTCAAAATTGAAATAACTTAGTGATTAGCGACGTAAACCAAGGGGATTTTTATCATTTTTATTTTTATTTTTTTATTATCACATATTTATTTACATAAACATTTAATTCCACATTAGGTAGAGTACATTTTTATAGGCTAAATACATTTATTAATGCCGGCTAGCCAGGCCTGTGGCATTTGTCTTCCTTCTCATCCTCTTCCCCTCCTTCTTTTATCTTCTTCTTCTTCTATACCGTCTTCTTCTTCTTCATCCTCATCCTCTTCTACTACCTCCACTTTTGTAACTATTTGTTCCCATAATTCTTGATTTTCCCATAAATGTTTCCTTTCAACTTCTTCCCATCTTTCCCCTCGTTCCTCAACATCTCTTTTCACCTGTTCAAGACATTCCATTTTGAATTTTACCTTCAAAGGACATTAGGTTCACGGTACAACCTCATTAAAATATACTAGGTATAATTTAATACCTATCATTTGACAAATGACAAGTGATTAGGTAAAACTAAATAAAAAATAAGTTTTGAAAAAATGCACTTTGTGGGTTTAAAAGTGGCTTTATAGTCAGGTAAACAGAATACAGATTGATTGATTTTTTGCCCTTGTTTCCTCATTGTGAAATGATTTTGCAGAGTGGAAATGGAGCCAAGAAAAGGGGCAGCCAAAGTGCAGCTGAAGGGAATCTTTGTTGGCGCCAAGGTCGTCCGGGGGCCTGACTGGGATTGGAGTAATCAGGATGGCGGTGAAGGTAAATTACATCATCCGCACATGATCACTTGCAGCTTGGTATTTTAGTCCACAAAACCAGTATAAACAATTTACATTTCTCAACACCAGGCAAGATGGGTCGAGTGATCGACATCCGAGGGTGGGACAACGAGTCCGGACGATCCGTGGCCAACGTGACGTGGACCTCCGGCTCGACCAATGTCTATCGCCTCGGACACAAGGGCAAGGTCGATCTCAAGTACATTCAGGACGCACCCGGTGGATACTACTTCCGTGAACACATTCCCGTCATGGGTAAGTGACGGATCAGTGTGGCGAAGGATTCAATCAATCATTGCTCCTACCCTTTCATTAAACAGTAGGAAATATGATAAAATCACATTGCCTCCTTTTTTATACTGTCACTCGGATTGATTGAAATGAGAACAAGATAATCTGTTGACAGGTGAAGGAGTGCAGATCCAGATCGGTCCAGCCCGACCGCCGACGTCCCCTCGACGCTACAGCTTCAACGTTGGTGACAAAGTGCACGTGTTGATGGACGTTGACACGTTGCGACACATGCAAGAGGGACATGGTGGCTGGAACCCGCGCATGGCAGAGGTACGTCATTCATTACACTGGGGCCAGGACACCATTCTCTTTGTTGCAGAACACAAATTATACACTACCTTTTGATAGATTGATTATTGATAGTCTTAAAATTTGGTCTATGTTGCATTTATAATTATTCAATAGTTTAAAAATTATATTTTGTGGTTTCTCTCAGTCAAAAGACAAATGATGGGAAGGTGCCCTCCAATTGTAATTGTTCTGCATTAATCCTCTCAATGGCTTGCTTTGCAGTACGTGGGGAAGATCGGCACCGTGCACCGCGTGACCGAGAGGGGCGACATCCGGGTGCAGTACGACGGCTGCAACAACCGCTGGACGTTCCATCCCGCCACGCTCAGCAAGGTGAACGCGTTCAGCGTCGGCGACGTCGTCAGACTCAAGCACGAGATGGACGTCGTCAAGGAGAGTCAGAAGGGCCACGGGGAGTGGATCGAAGTCATGAAGAACGTGAGTATTCGCTCTCTTGGTTTTAAGATAGAAGTGTCAGTACTGTGCAAGAGTACTGAACTGCTAAAACTAGTTTCAACTCAACTTATTGGATGAAGCTGTGATTGTCTCTTCATTATTAAATGGGCAAGCAGAGGGACCAATTTGTATGTGTCGGTTCATACGTTCATATCAATATCATGACATACATCTACCTACCTACCTACTCTGAATAATCTACAAACCTGTACAAGGAAAGAGACAATATTTTGCTAACCGGAATGACTCTCCAGGCTCTTGGCAAGCTGGGTAAAGTGACGAAGATCTACGCCGACGGGGACCTGCGAGTCTGCATCGACGGCCAGACGTGGACGCTGAATCCTCACAGTGTGGACATCGTGCCGGGCTCCGCCACCGAACTCAGCAATACGATGCACGCCAACCAACGCGAGGAGCACGCCAGTGAGTTCATTACAATGAAACTAGACCTTAGGAAGAGTAATTAACAAAAATGCAGTGACTAAGGTCTTTAATTTTGAGTTGTTTGCTCTCTACGTTGAATATTCGATAAAATATAAAACCTACACTTAGCTTACCGACAGGTTAATTTAATAACTCACTTGTTGTCTCAGTATGCTGATTAATTGTTTTAACGATCAATCAGCCATGTAATCAGTCATATTAAAATATGACGACAAATAACTAAATAGGAAATCTTTACTACTACAGATGTAACCTTTCAGGTTTGATTTTTATCCTAGAACCGTGTTGTGTTCTTGACCTAAAAGATTTTTCTGTATTGTGTTGTTATGTTATTGCTCACTTATTTCAATTAAATGAACTCGATGTCATTTTCTTTGTGTTAGATCCTCTGGTGTCGCTACTATCCAACCTGGCACTCGACCAGTTCGAAGGAGCCGACAAGAACGTCGATAAACTCGTTCGGGAAGCAGCTCAAGGTCATCTCGAACAAGTCCGAGAGTTTATGCTCAAACACCCCGACAAGGTTCGTACTCACTAGGATTGAAACTGAATAGGTTTTGAGCCAACCTTTACAGCTGTTCAATTGTTTCATTTGAGTAATTTGTATTCGGTCGGGTAGGACCAAGTTTGGATTAGCTAACTATCGATAGTTAGTGGGCAGTTAGCCAATGAATCAAGTTGGCGCATATTCCACAGCCATTTTAATCCCAAGTTGGTCCTACCCAATGGAATAGTGCCTCTTGTTACACTTGTTACTCTTGTTACACTCTTCACCTTGAGTGAAGGGGGAATGGAATCTGCAAAGAAACAAAAGAGGTCAACAATTTTGGTTTACGTGACTCAGTGGACTTCTGTGACAAATAAACTATGTATTGTTAAACTTAAAACTCATGTATCCCAAGAATTGAAGCCCGTTTTTGTAGATTCTATTCTCCTACTCTAATTGTAGAAATGAGACTAGGACTGCTACTGACGACCCTATGCTAAAAATCCAGTTACCTACGTCTTGTTTTTGTAGGTTCTAAATTTGAGGAACTTTTGAAATTACACTCGTGATTCGGACGTTTCTTTCAAGACTGCTTACTGGATGAAATTTGTTGCTGAAACTAACTTGTGATTGGTTTAGGTGGATTGTCGGAGCAGCGGCAAGACTTGTCTGATGGTAGCGTGCCATCAAGGTCACACAGAGCTAGTTGAGTACCTGTTAGCGCTGGGCGCTTCGTTGGCCTTGGCCGATGACGATGGCGACACGGCGCTTCACTATTCTGCATTCGGGTGAGTGTGTTGCCTACACAAGTGATTTTACATCGCTCTGCTAAATATTATGATTATTACCTAGTACCTATTCAAATAGTGACTAGATTTATGAACATAGTACCAGGAATCAAGCTTCAATTTTAAAATAAGTTAATTTGAACAGTAAGAGTATATTTTGGGTTTGTCTTAACTAGTACCTGATTGAATGCAATTATCATGGCCTTTGACATGAATTTAGTGTTGGATGGATTGTTAAAGGGATTGCTTGCAACTCATGTTGTGTTTAAAGTTGTCGTACAAAACCAAAATAGAAGTGTACCTACTAAAATAATTCTGATATGAAATCTTTTATAATAAAAACTAAGTATACCTGCAATGTTAACTTAGACTCGGCTTTTAACCTGTCCTCCATGTCTAGGAACCAAGCGGAGGTAATGGAGCTGTTGCTGCAGCGCGGCGCCGAAATTGACGCCGTCAACCGAGGCAAGTGTTCCCCGCTACATGTGGCCGTCAACAAGCAGCACATCGTCTGCGTCCACATCCTGCTCAAGTACAAGTGCAATGTCAACGTGCAAGTAAGTCCTACCAACTGTACATGTTGCTGGTCCATTATAACTAAGGTGACCATACGTACCGGTTTTACCGGTACAGTACCGTTTTTAATGCTCTTGTCCCGGTGTCCCGAGAACCTTTGCGAAACGGCTCATTTGTCCCGGTTTTGAAATTGCCGCTTAAAATGTCCCGCCCGGTAGTTCACTCTAACGGCGCTAGATGGAACTTTTGTCTATAGCGGTCACATCTAAGTTGCGTAAAAGAAGATGCGCACAGATTTTGATTTCGTTGAAAGTTAAGATGGCGTGTGTTTAGTTGGTTTAGCCGGTTTGTGTTCCTGTCATTCATCTGTCTGTGATATTATTGTTACTTGTTAGAACTTTTACTTATGGCTCCTCGGAGGAAGTGCAAATTTAACGAAGACTTAAAGAAAGAGTTTGTGTTGATGAAAAAGGTAAAAACTGATAATGACCACGAAATAAAGTGCATGGTCTGCGAGACAATACTGTCAATAGCTCACGGCGGTAGGTCGGACATCAATGACCACATAAAAACTCCATCATCCAACCACAAGATCTAGATTTTTTCACGTTAGTTTACCTACTTTCCTGAAAATAACTATACTTTTAAAGTGATTTTAAGCCATAATTGAGTGATGCATTTCAAAAAATTCGCTGCGCGGCATTTTTCTGGGGGGCAAGCCCCCCAGACCCCCCTTCGTATCACTCAAAAACTTTGTCCCGGTTTAACTCCTCTCGAATATGGTCACCTTAATTATAACACAATGTAGTTCAGTGTTGTTTTTAATTTATATATCTTTTTAAACACTTCAAACTTTATTTAATCAAAGGAGTTACCTACTAGGTAATCGGGGTACAATTATTTAATACTTCTATTGATGCAGAATGTTACAAACAATTTAGGTACTAATTAATATAACATTTGTCGATCGCCTTACTTACCTAAATATTATATCAGCAGTTAGCACCGATTGTTTGTTCACTCTCTTTTAAACTCAATTTTGGATTGACAAACCGCAATAAATCTCAGTAAGGAAATCTAACTTTCCTACTACAAAGTGATAAAAAAGAAAGATGATCTAAATGTGCATGGATATAATCTCATATTAGGTATTCAATATCCATGCATTCCTTGGTTTTGGAAATGTCTTACTTTGGTAGCAGTCTTTCAATCTAAAACTTGTTTCTACCATCTGGGACATCCCGAATGTTGTCCTAACCGTCGTGCGTTCGCAGGACTCGTACGGAGACACGGCGCTGCACGACGCGATCGGCAAGGAGAGCGTGGAGATCATTGACTTCCTGTGCGCGACGCCCGGCGTGGACTTCACGCTCACTAACCGCCGCGGGTTCAACGTACTGCATCACGCCGCACTCAAGGGCAACAACTTGTGAGTTGACGTTGATGTGTGATTTGTTGGATAAACGAATAGCTCTGTCGAGCAGCAGTGTCTCTATGAATTGTTTGTAGTATCTATGACTTAGTTCTTAGTCCTGTTAATTTTTTCACAATCATGCATTGGGCTTTTTTTCTTGCAAACAATTTTTGCGAGTAGAGACTTCTATCTAGTATACTAAACACAAAAACCAATAAAACTGGTGTAAGATTACCGTCCATACCAAACGAAAGCTTCATTATCGATCCTAGGGATGTTTGTTTAAAAATACATAAATCCTGACTTTCACTTTCAGTGCCACGGAGAAGCTATTGAGTCGAACTCGTCAGCTGGTGGATGTGAAGAAGGACGACGGTTTCGCTGCCCTCCATCTGGCCAGTCTGAACGGCCATCGGGCCGTGGCGGAGACGCTTCTTGCTCAGGGACAGGCGGTCGTCGACCTCGAGAACAACCGCAAGCAGACGCCGCTGTTGCTGGCCGTCTCACAGGTTTGTGCTCGACAAGGAATGTAGCTACACTGCTCGAGATCAGTTCTGCCTACGGATAAACAACGTATCGACCATGAAAATACGGGTTTAGGTGGCATCGTATTTTGTTGCAATCCGTGGCTGGAACATGCATATGAATCAAGTGATCGTTCTGTACTTGTGCAGAGATATATTTTAGTCTTTGTTCATGCGCATATTGATCATTTGATCCATACACGATTTGCAACTCAGTGAGATGCCCACTTTCGTCGATGGTCGATACGTTGCATATGCGTAACATGGCAGAGTAGTGTTATCTTATATTTACTAGGAAAATTAATGTGTCTTTTTAACTCAATGTATGGTTATACTTATATCACATTTTTAAAGAACTAGGTATATCTTGGAAATTAGTTCGGCTTGCACACTTTTCTTGTGTCTATATGTTACACACTAAGGAAATGATATAAATAAACATATTTGTTCAGATATCTAGTGTTCAGATATCTAGTTCAGATACCAAGTCTGCAAGATCATTATGTACAAGATGTATTTCCTGCCAATTCTAACATACGGGGCAGTGACGTGGTCAGCAGGTGGAAAGGAGATGAACCAGCTACAGGCAGCTGAGATGAAGTTTTTGAGGAGTGTGAAGGGGGTGACAAGAATGGATAGGATCCAAAGTAGTAAGATAAGAAAAGAGCTTGGGGTTGAAAGATTGGTGTTCAAGCTGGGAAGAGAGAGGCTTAGGTGGTTCGGCCACATGAAGAGGATGGGAACCGATAGAGTGCCAAGGCGGGTGTTTGAAGCGGCTACAGGGGGAACTCAGAGAGTGGGGCGACCAAGAGACAGGTGGATTGGACTGATCAAGGAGGATGTGTTGGAGAGAGGAGGAAGGTGGAGTGAGTTGGAGGCTGAGAGACAGTGGGAGGACAGAACATGGTGGAAGGAATTTGTGGAACAATTAGAAGTGGAAGAAGAAGAGGAGGAAGAAGAGGAGGAAACGCCAGGCGTGGCCAGCCGGTTTCCAGGAGTCCTGCGGCCCTAGTATTGGTGGGAATACCCACCCCCTGACCCATTAAATTGGAACCAGGGATGGATTATTATTTATCTACCAGAGACCTCTATTCGGGCATCCCCCTTTAAGATTTTAGAATCCCTATGTTTATGATACTGTTTTTCATTTGTTGTGCCCACCTTTGAAGATGTCTGAACTGAAGTATTCACTGTGCTAGAATGTGGTTTCAAGTGATGATCGCCACTGGACCGGGCTTGGTGACCGACGTTGCCAGCTCGGTTCCGACCTGCTCTGGGGACACATGAGCGAGGGGCCATCTGATGAAACATCACTGTGTAATAGAATGTTTAACTCCCAGCTAAAACTAGGAAAACGCTCAGTGTAACGCGTTGATGAGCGAGCACGGGTACGTGCAAATTCTCGAAACGGAAATGCGTACACAACGCACAGAAAACATATACATCCATATTGAATTGATTATGATATCAACTTAAAAGTGTATGCTTTTCATCGAAACTTTAAAATAGCATCTAAGCACCTGGTTCATAAACCAAATCAGAATCAATTTTCAATTGGCACTGGAAAACATTCATTTCGATACTTCATTACTGACAGATATTAAAAATGTCAATAACTTTATACGTTCTTAACTGATTGGGATGAAATTTTGTAAAATAAGAGAAAATATTGGTCTTAATGATCATGCAAAATATGAGTTTGATCAGAATTATCGAAGACCGTTTTCATTTTTCAGCCTATCAGGAGATATTTATTTAATTTTTAACCAATGAATGGATTTCAAAAAAAATTATGGTATGCAAACAGAAAAGGTTGGTTTTACATGTGTACAACATTTCAGCTCGATCAAAGAAAAACTCTGACCTACTATATAGCCAAAATATGAGTTTGATGAGATTTATCGAAAACCAGTTTCATTTTTCAACCTACCATCAGGAGATGTTTATTTAAATTTTAACCAATCAATTTTTTTCAAAAAAATTAGGGGTCAGCAAACAGAAAAGGTTGTCTCCACATGTGTGCAAAATTTCAGCTCGATCGAAGAAAAACTCTGACCTGTATAGCGTCAGTAAACGGAAAAAAACAACAAAAAAACAGAGGTCCGTGCCAAAAGAGCCAAAAGGAGACGCTCGCTTCGCTCGCTCAATAACACAACTGTATCAAAGCTTCTGTTAAGTATGTATTAAGTGGCATTTGACTTAAAAAAATAGTCTATACATTTTCTTGAATCGGCCGTAAAATTGTGTTGATCTTGAAACTTAAGTTTCACAGAGGTCTTAACGCTCTTATCCCAAAAAAATCCCTGTCATGTATCCACTTCCCCTATGTATAAGTCCATTATTAATCTATTCCATATATCCATTATATTAATTATCTTACCTCTATGATTATAGGTATTTAATTTGAACCAAACATTAATATAGAGAATAAAAGAATGTGTTTTCAAGTGATGATCGCCACTGGACCGAGCTTTGTGACCGACGTTGCCAGCTCGGTTCCGACCTGTTCTGGGGACACATGAGCGAGGGGCCATCTGATGAAACATAACTGTAAAATAGAATGTTCAACTCCAAGCTAAAATACCTAACACAACTGTATCAAAACTTCCACATTCACTGTGCCCACCTGTTAAAAATTGCATTGTTGTCTAAATGTAAACTTGACTTGACTTAAAAAAATTTGTCGATACATTTTCTTAAACCGGCCGTAGAATGTGTTGATCTTGAGCTTAAGTTTCACAGAGGTCTCAACTCAACGTTCTTACCCCTCAAAAACTTGCCACATATCCACTTCCCCTTCATGCAAGGCCATTATTTATCTATTCCATATATCCATTATATTAATTATATTTAATTTGTAAATATAAAAGAATTTGTTTTCAAGTGATGATCGCCACTGGACCGAGCGTGGTGACCGATGTTGCCAGCTCGGTCCCGACCTGTTCTGGGGACACATGAGCGAGGGGCCATCTGATGGAACATAACATTCACGTCACAAAACCTATGTCACCGTTCTTCACTAAATTATGAGGGACAATTTATCAGTCAACTTCTATCAAGGATGTAATGAACAACTGAATGGTTAAATCCACTTGCATTTGTTTGTACTTGTAGATATTTTCTGGTTGGAAAATATAGAACATTCTAAACAAATTATCTAGTGCACATGCTTTATGTTATTAATGTTGCTTCGAGTAAATGCTCGTACGTTTGAAAGTACGTATGTAGTTTCCTGCTGACACTGATCGTTGTCCCTCAGGGCCACTGTTCCGTTGTGGAGCTGGCAGTCTCGATGAACGCCAACGTCCATGCCGAGGACGAGGACGGCGACACGGCGCTACATTTGGCGCTGATGAAGCGCGCCACCATCACCACCGAGATCAACGAGTTGGAAGCGCCCACAATATATGGAGTAAGCCTTGTCACATATGCATTTACTGGATAATACTCTTCCGCTCCATTGATGTTCAACTGATGACACATGTTCTGACATCTTGTCTCTCCGCCTCCAGATCTACCAACAGCTGACCAGTGAGCCGGTGGAGCATGTGGTTGCATTGGCGATAGCGTGCTACCTGATCCAGGAGGGCTGTCGGCTCGACAAGAAGAACTCCAAGGGTCAGTCGCCGCTCGATCTGGTCGAGAACACTCCCATGGTGGAGCTGCTGCAGAAGTATGTCACGCAGCGGAGGTGAGTCCTAGTTTAAGAATCGCTGATTTAAACAAATCATGAGATTAGATAGTTATTTTTAGTTAGTTACCTACATAGTTACGGACTGTCATGTATTCATGTCGCCTGTGTTCACATCTCAGCAGCACTTCCTGCCCCACCACTGCCTTGCAAACCGCCTCGTCGAGCGCCGAGAGTGCCGCGACCGAACCTCCGCCACCCGCCGAGCCCGTCTCCAACTCGAGCGCCGAGCGGCGCCCGGCCGAGTGCGCCATCTGCTCGGAGCTCGGGGACGAGAATGTGCTGTTCGAGCCGTGCGGACATCGCATCGCGTGCGAGGACTGTTCGTCGCGCATGAAGAAGTGTCTCAAGTGTAACGAACACGTCAATAAGAGAATCACGAGAGGTGAGTGTACTAAATGATGCTTCTCAACATTTCACATTGGTAGCGAATATTATTTGGTTTACTCGTTAATATGATTTGGTATTAAAACCTTTAAGAATGTTAACTTAGTGGATGTTTCAGAATAGTTTTAGTACCCATATTAGGGATGTCGGCGGGTCGGAAAATCAGGAAAAAAGTAATTGACCCCCCTTCCCCCCCCCCCTCCCCGCCCAAAAAAAAAATATGTAAATATTCACCGGGGGAATGACCCTCTCTCACTGGGCTATCTGTGCACTTGTCCTTGATAGGAATTCGAGAAAGCAGGATAGGATTTGCGAGATAGTTCACTTGAACTAGTATAACTGACAACTTCAATCAAAAGAAAACACGATTTATGCAATTTATGCACCCGTGGCATGCCAGTCAACTTTCACTACGGCGCCGCTTGCTGGCATGACGCTACACTTCAAACTAAAAATATCAATCGTCAATAAAAAACATTGACCCGCGAGTATTATTGAGCGAGCGAAGCGAGCGTCTCCTTTTGGCTCTTTTGGCACGGACCTCTGTTTTTTTTTTTCTGTTACTGACGATATACAGGTCAGAGTTTTTCTTCGATCGAGCTGAAATTTTGCACACAAGTACGTAACATTTCTGATTGTTGCAGACCCTAATTTTTTTGAAATCCCCTGATTGGTGCAAATTTAAAAAAAATTATCTTTCGATTGGTTGGTTTGATCAATTTGAAATTTAGCAAAGACATTGCAACCAACATTGTACCCAATCATAATAAATTTCAGCCAAATCCACCCATTGGTTCAAATTTGAAACCATTTTTCCTGTGATTTTTGAAATTTAAACTAGAACCGATTGACCGATCAACTAAAAACTTTGCATGGTCATTGGTACCAACATTTAAGGTATTTTTGCCAATTTTCAGTCAAATCTGTAGTTATTTTCAAAAGGTTTTGTAATTTTAGTGACATTTTGCGTGTTGGCTGTCAAATTCACGGCGACTTCGAATCTTCAGTTCAAGGCAAGGTAGTTAGAGCAGAAAGTTTCAAACGAAATGAAACTAATAATGACCGTTCAACAGATTGATCTGATATTGTGTACACACTAATATCATATGATTTGAGTGGTCCCAGGTATATTTTTTTAAAGAGATCCTGTGATTTTTGAATATTAACAAGGAACAGTTCAATCATAAGGGTTGATACTAACATTTTAGGAATATTTAGAGATTTTTATTCAAGTCTGACGAAATTCAAGAATTATTGGCTTTTAATGATATTTTCGATAGACATAATTTCGGTTCGAGGTGTTCCGCGTATCCGTGCTCGCTCATCAACGCGTTACTCAGAGCGTTTTCCTAGTTTATTACCCAGAACAACCCGAGTACCCGCTGACATCTCTAGTACCTAGGTACTAAGAAGATATGTCGAGTTCAAAAGATACATAGACAAATCGGTATATTTCTATGCTTTACAGAAATTACATTCTTTATGATCATGATTATAACTACGAGAGTTAACTAAGTTTTGGCATTTCTTCGCCAACAGACGGCCGAATCATCGCGTGCAAGTCACGCCAGCCGAGCACAGAGCGCCTGCGCTACCTCGAGACGAAGATCGCCGAGATCGAGGAGGCGCACTGCTGCTCCATCTGCATGGAACGGCGGCGCAACATAGCGTTCCTCTGCGGCCACGGCGCCTGCGAGAAGTGCTCCGCAACTCTCAAGATATGCCACATGTGTCGGAAAACCATCACCAAGAAGATAAATCTCTATTAGTAGAGGTGAGTCTACGTAGATGCGGAAGGTAGAGCCATCCATAATACAGGTGTGTGTATCCTGAGGAAAGATACGATTACGGTGTTGCATTGCTGGTGCTCAGCATTGGGGCAGTCTCGGAAACAGTTGACTGATTAGGAGGTGACTTTAGAATGCTAGAGATAAACTAAGTTCATCTTTGCTCAATATGGAGCACCAGCAAAACAACATCCAACTGTAAATGATTCTTCGTCTTTTAAAAGCCAAAATAAGTTAGAGGTTTAGAAATTTGAAGGAGGAGTATAAGATATTGGCAGTCCTTCAATAGAGCAGCTGGGAATAAATTAAAATAATAGTCTCTTTTCCTCGATTGAGATGAATAGGAAGGTGCTCATAAAATATGATTAGGTACTACATAGGTTATTATTACTTATTTTTTAACTATTTTAATCATTGTAAATCATTATGTTTGCCATTGTGTCAAATTGACACACTAAAATGGAAGTAAACTAATCATTTGCACCAATTATGTATGTACGTAGTTTAAACGTATTGCATAACTTTTGATCTTTTATTTGCTTATTTTTAAGCTGAAACAAATAGCAGCATTTAAAAGCTGAAGAATGCCAAACTGCATCACAAGAACTGGTTAACATTTAAAAGAAAGTGTATGTGCAAGACCTACCTATTTTAAGACATTAAGATCTTGATATGGAATCTTGTAACTTATATTTCCGATTCGAATTGCTTTTGAGATTGAATTTATCTCAAAATCATTATTGGAGCTCATCTATGCACTTTCACCCTTTTCAAGGTTAGTGTTCACTGTGCTCTCGCAAACTATGTTGTAACCTTGAGGATTGGTTCTGTAGACACCCTTGCTGTTGCTGTACAACATTGTCATATTCAGAATCCAGGATGCAAATGTCAAACTTACATTGATGATAACTTTGTTCAATATCTGTAGAGTTTTGGATCTTTTCAACCAACTACCGTATTAACTCGTGTATAAGACGCAATTATATGTCAATATTTTGATTCTGAAAACAGCCCTGCGTCTTATACACGCATACCAAGCTTTTTTCCCAGTAAATCCAAGGTGGATGTTTGTAAACAGAGCTGTGGTAGACTGCCACATGTTGTCTATCTCTACCTTTCCCTCTCACTCTGTCTGGCCTACTCACACTGTGTAGACACAACATTATTAACATATTACATTTGTGCAATAAAATGTTTTCCCTTACATTTAGATCAGGAGACAAAATATATGTTGCCATCTGAAAAACATTGCTCTGACAGGCATAAAATAGACAAAAAACTGTTGAATGGCGATCAAAATGGAAGGGGATGAGGGGGGTTGGGTTTGTTTTGGAATGCAGAGGAAAGGCAGGTGAGTGCTTGTTAGAGCAAACAACAGCTGCTGGGAAGAAGAGTCTCCCCCCCCCTTTCTCAGAAGCAGGAAATTGCTGTTTGTTTACAAGTTGGCAGTGATTTTCATTCTAATAGCTCAGTTAGCTGGAAAACCAACATTTAGATGGATATCATGTTTACAAACACACACTGTTTTTTCATCATTTACTGCGTCTTATACACGCATGCTAAGTGTTTTCTTAAAATAGACTTCTCAAAACAAGGGTGCGTCTTATACACGAGTGCGTCTTATACACGAGTTAATACGGTATACTTACAGTTACTTATGCACTTAAATGATTCATTGTGCTATTTCAAATAGGAATCCGAATACCGTAATCAAATTAGATTGTCGTATCCCATGCGCATCTGCACTGCCAATCAACTTTGTACCAACAGCAAGTCTGCAACATAGTCAATGTGTTGCTTTTAAGAATCGACAAGTGACAGATGATAGGGATATTTTGATATACACGTACGTGTCACATACTTGTAATATTTTGTTCGTAACTCACTTATTTACATCTATGTATACCATGGAAAAATCTCCTACCTACCACATGCTTTATTGAACAAATCCGAATTGTCGGTTGTTTTTTGTAAGGTTTTAAAATCAAATTGATCTGAGCTGCATAACTTAGTCGCAACCAAAACAATAGTCAAATTGCCACGATTTTCCTTTCAGTGTTATTAGGTCTATACATAGTAGTTTTGTAGAGAATAGAATGTCTTTTATGTAGGTGTCACTGAATAGTAAAAATATTATTAGATTTTATAAGTTATTATTTTAAATAATTTTATGTTACATAGTGAGTTGAAACGCAGCTGAGCGAATGATTCTCAAGTTTATTGACGTTCACATAACCATGGTCAGTGTTGCGATTAGATAATTTTATTTTTATCTAGAGAAGTATAAACTATAAAGATAACATGCCAAAAATGTATCTAGGTAAGATAATAGATACATTTCCAAGAATAATCCATCCCTGGTTCCAATTTAATGGGTTAGGACTCAGGAGGTGGTATTCCCCTCAACACTAGGGTCGCAGGACTCTTGGAAACCGGCTGGCCACGCCTGGCATTTCCTCATCTTCCTCCACTTCCAAATTTAAATTTGCTTAAATACAGATAAAAAAATAATTGATATGAAGGGATGTGTGTTGTGAAAAATATCCGACCGAACTGGGGCTCGAACCCGGGACCTCTCACTTGGACGGATATTAGACAACACACTGATGAGGGTCGGATATTTTTCACAACACACATCCCTTCATATAATCCTGACTCCATGGAAGTTCTTAGTTTTCCAAAGAAACCTACATTCTCAAAAAAATAATTATCTAGATGTAATAGATAATATTTTTACCAACTACTGTTCCCTAATTATTTTCAAATCCTAAATTCGAAACTTGATTTTTTTTAAAATAAGGCCGTCAAAACAAGCCAACTAATGCGACTAAACGGAGATGATTTTCCTTTTTCATATCATCTGACATTTGAGGTTCGTTCGTGCATGTTCATACACACAAATGCATTTTGAATTTTATATTTTTTATCTGGATAAAGATAACCAATTATATAGTTATCTAGATAAGATAATAGATAGAAATTTATCTGGATAATTTTATCTAGATATGTAGGTAGGTAGGTAAGTCACAACACTTACCATGGTGAACTGAAAAATTACCAAAAAATAGAATGCTTAAAACATGTGCATAAATAAAATGGAGAGATCCCACTTTATCATTACAATGCAGGCGATGCCATTGGGTTTGGGAAAACTTGTGAAGACTGACTGTTTCATACTTAAAATCTAATAAAGGTTTTCCTCAATAACATATGCCCCAATATTGTGAGGGCTCATGTTATAACGTAGGCATATAATCAATTATCATAATCAAATACGTAAAATTACCCATAGTGAGCATTAAATTTGGACACAATGTATACCTACTTGAAATAGAGTACTACATAAAGTAATATGTGTACCTAATGAAAGGAAGCCATTTGTTATGATAAAAATGTTGTGAGGATGTAAGATGTCCAGCAGCTATTCGAAATATATAGCATGAATTGCGAAACGTGATATTTACGGAACCGGAACTTTTGTAACCAATGGATAGTAATGAGTGTAACATATTGATTAATTTCTTCTAGTTTATGGGCATATTGCAGTAAGTTTATTGTGATACAGCTGGTATTTTATTTGGTCACAATTTGAAGCCATGTGACAACTCAAATTTTATGTGCATAGGTCGGGGGAGGATCAAATCAACCAATGAGTGCACCTAAATTATTTTTAAATTAATATATTACCTATTTGTAATTTATTTTAAATCCTATCAATAATTTCATAATTATAGATAGGTAATTTTGATAGTGATTATCTTACGCTGAAATATTTTATAATGTATTTAAAAATTGCTGAATTTATGTCTGGTCCAACCAATGCTTCAAACTGCACTGAAAATTTTTAGAGCCTGTGTATTGTTCTATTCTCGTTTCTGCATAATCTTAATGGCAGTGAAATTAAAAAAGAAATAGAAGAAGTACCCTGGGGCCCTATTCTAGAACTTTTAAATTTCCAATTCTACTAGAATTCAATTCCATATAATGTTAATCCTTATGGCCGTGACGGAATTCCACCATAATGGAATTGGAAAATCGTTCTAGAATAGACCTCGACCCTTACGGTTTACCTAATCTAATATCGCCATATTTCAGTAGCACTAAGTTTGTTCGTTGGGGTGTTGTAACCTGCTCGGAGCAGGCGGAAGTACGTCACTGAAATTGTTAAATGCATGAACTACGAATCAAAACTCGACGGATAGGTATAAGTAATCTTTTCCGTGATGACTTCCGGTGTGTTCCGAACAGGTTAGAACAACCGCTACAGTAACACGGTGCTACTGAAATATGGCGATATTGGGTAAGGGTCCTGGGTACAGATGATTCTCAAAATCATTTTTCGAGTTGTCTCACTTCACTCGAGGTTAACTAAAATACACTTTCGAGAATCTTGTGCATCCCCTGGCCTCTTTAACATCGGAAGGTTAAATCCGACCCCGAATATGAAAACAATTATTTGACCATGAGGTATCTCTTTCATGATGTATCTCATTTATTTAGTGTGGATTTGTCAAGTCAGTTGACAGCGATTGTGCCAATGCCCAATTACTTTATAGTTCTATCTTCTTGCCCATTTCTTCCATTTCTATACCACTTTCAGAGTCTCGGTTTCAATCTAGCCTTGGGCTGAAAAGAGTGTTCTTTATTATTGCTATTTTGATGTCAATCTGTATGAATAATGTATTATCAACTGAACTATTAAAAACCTGAAGTTGAATAACTAACAATTACAATTTTATTTTATTTTCTGGGTTATTAAAACAACAAAAGAACATTTGGTTAGGTAGTAGGTAATAGTGTATTTTATTTTATGTGATCAAGGTAACATTTTTTTGCACGTCTCTCACATAGATAGAACAAAAAGGTATACCAATTGACAATTAAATTCATTTTGTTTATTTGGAGTACACATAAATGACTGCTTGTTAGCAACATTATTGATTAATAAAGGAAATTATTGAAACGATGCACGGCAAGTCTGCACCACACCAAAGTAGATATTTGAGATAAATTGGCCTATAGAAATATAACTAGTATTCATGATAAGCAGTAGGTAAATAAAATATGACAGTAATAATTTCAAAACCAATGATGGGTTCAGCTGAAGACAGCTGTCAACATGTGCTGCCAATGCTTCTACAATTGCCTAAATAAATGCAGAACCAATGAATTTATCATTCCAACAGTCGCTGCAGTAAAATTGGCAATGCTCGATTCACAAATTTATTAAATCTTCCATTTTACCATACACTACAAGTGGTAAGATCTCTTTAGATTTCGCGCGTCACACAATGAAAAGGAAGTTTGGTCCATTAGCTTGACGTTACTTAGTTTATAACTTGATTATACAAAATGGGGTTTCGGATCACTCGCTCTTGGCTTCGTCGATAATTCTTCACTCTAGGTCCGGCAGCTCTTCGTCGTCCGAATCTGACTCTGCCGCATCGAGGTCGTCGAAATTGGGCTTCATGTCCCCAGGGCCGCCGCCGCCTCCTCCACCGAGTCCGCCCATTTGACGCATCATCTGAAAACAGAGGGGTATTAGTCACAGACTCTTGTTGATCCAGTAGTACATCACATAAGCCGTCATATTTTCCTCCCACCTCTTCCAAATCCTCCCCTTGTCCACCCATCTCCTCTCCTTCGCTGTCATCCTCATCTTTCCACTTGTTAAAGTCCACTTTCAGCCAATGGTATTTCTTCTTTTCTTTCATTAACTGTGGCCAGTATCCGTCATCTTTTTTCTTCAAAATTAATTCAATATTTCTGTCTCTCACAAATTTCATGGATTTCTGCAAAAGAAATTTAAATAATGAAGTCACTATGACTGGACATTAATGTCAATAATAGACAATACACAATTAATTAGGTATAGGTAGGTAAGGTATCTAAGTATCCTACCTCGGGATCAATTTCCTTGCAGAAATTTAGGGTAACTTCGTGACGTTTCTTCTCTGTTCCACCAATTCCTACAAAGTGTACTTTATCTGCATCGATCGTAATTTCTGGATCTTTACAGTCTTCTAGACAAATAGTAAGCAGAACAACACTTGTTCTCTGCGCCCACATGACGGAGGGAGGATATGCGCTGGAAACAGACAATAAATAACAAATTAGCCACCTACATCTTTTCTTCCACAAGTAAAAAGATAAGCTGTTTAGTACTACCAATTCAACCTGCACAGTCCAAAAAATAGTAATTAGACTTGTGGAGCTTTGTACTAACATTGCAGCTTCTCAGGTAATAGGTAGGAAGGTAGGGGAAAGCCCTCATAGGCAGGTAGGTAGATAGGTAAATAAGGTGGTGGTTAATTGAGAAGCTGAAATGATGGTGTTAAAATCTAAATTTGTTCTGTACTCCTCGTCAAAAACCATGGTTTAGTAATATTATGTGTATGCAACTATAATGCTTTCTCTTGGCCTTCCAGTTACAGACTACAGACAATGAAATAACAATTATGGTAAGTTGATAAAGAGGAAATGACTTGGAACACGCCGCTAGGGCCGGCAAGGAGAACATCGAAGTCAATTAATTTAAGTGACAGTTCTACGAAAACATGTTACACTAATCGAATTTATACTTCATAGAATGGGGGAGGAATTCTATTCCGCCAGACACGATTATTGTGCCCTATTATGGTGTAATCAATAATTTTGTAGATGGAATGATCCTGAAAATAACAAAGATGGCGGGACTTGAATGCATGCTTGCCTTGACGCCCCGGGTTTTTATTGTTGTCAGTTACACCTTATGTTATCAATTAGTTTACAAATTGTGCAAATTATAGTGCATACGTAAACAAATTCAATATTATAAAATTATATTTGCAACTTATACTTACGGTTCACCAGACATTTCGAAGAAATTATAAGCACGTTGAATGGTATTGCGCTCGTCACGGTCACAATCGAAACAAGACTTGATCGATATTCGACTTCTAGAAGATTCGATTCGAGATAGCGATTCAGCAACAGTCGATTCAATTTGTTTCGATTCATCAAACTGAGTACAGATGGCAGCACCAGGACGATTATGAAACCTCTTCGTTCTAGCGGCGGGATTTGAATTTCATTTTTTAAATTATTTTGTACAATAAAACAAAATGTTTAAATTCATTCATGCAATAATTCTGTTACGCAAAAGCAGATGAGTATTGTACATTATTCTGTGAGTAATGTACAAGAATGAAGCAAACAGTAATATAGGTACATTGAACCACTGTCTCTTGCGATTATATATATAATAAAAATAGATAAATTTCCAACTACCAGCTTCTACCCAACCTCACATTCCCCACAAAATGCCATGAATCCAAACAATTTGAATTTAATATTTATTAGCTGGTCCACACAGACGGAGCATCTCATTGTTATCGCTTTTCACGCTAGAGCGAGCACTCCGCAACTAATGTACCACGGCAAAAAATTCAAACATCTTTTCTAAATCTCATAACGGTAATCAAGTCTTTTTATCATTCTCTTCACGCACGTACTACCGCGCAGTCTCGCCACAGACATTCAAATGGTTTAGCGCGTTCGAATTAACAATATTGACGTTGTGGACGTTACTTTTTTCAGTAATTAACAAGCCCGTTATATCTATTAGAGTTGTACTGTTGAATTGTCGGCGTCCATGGTTCATCACTCACTTTATTAGTGATCGAAGCTAGTGTTGTGCTGTGAAGACGTAATATTTCTGAAGTCAGTGTTCACCTGTTAATTACTTGAGCTACTTTACCTTGACAGACACGTGTGTTTCAATCGCTCGGTGCTGAACTGTGGTTTTATCGGAATAAACCACATTTCCAGTGTTTCGATGTTAAATTTGAAACATTTTATTGTGAAGTGAAAATATTTTTATTATATTTTGAGAAGATGGGCTCCCTTTTTAAAGATACTTTTTGGGTAAGTTTCTCTAATATTTTTTTTTAGTTGAAACTAGTAGGTATAACTGACTAGAAACGTATGTACTACCTCATATTTTATCTGTCGAGTGCAAATGTTTGCTGTCAAGCAATAAATTAGATTTAGTCTGAAAAAAACTCGATGTGATAAAAAGCGAATGAGAACCATCTGACATCAAATTAGAGTCTTTCATTCGATGTTAGATCAGCATTTGATCTCAAATATTGTGAATTATGCATTTATTCTACAATGTGGACCAGTGCAATACCACAATTATAAATTCTTCATGATACGCAAACATTTTTTGAATTACCTACATTCTATTTTTTGAACCAGGGTTTGTTCAAATAAAAAATGTTTTATTTATTTTATATTTTAGCAGGATCAAAGCTATAGATAAACAACAAAATATAGAAAATAATACATCAAAACTTTCAGATTTTTTGGTAACAAAATTCCCCACAAGAAATTTTTAAAGTCATTCACTGTAATTAATTAATAATTTCGTGACGGACTGAATTGTCGGAATCAATGAAAGGAAAAGAAAGAAACGCTTAGATCTTTAACCTGGCGCTGTAGAAATGTTTTTAGACCGGCAAACCATGACCAATCAAGAGTACCTTTAATTGAAATGGAATGGTTTTTGAATGACTTTGTAAGTGTAACTAAATATTCTCGGTGCGGTTTGTCGAAAGTTGCGGTGTTTGTAAATAAGGATGACGACGATGTTTACAAAGGATTAGACGTTCATTTGCATTGAGACGACAGTCGTCACCATTTATAGAATATCTCCCTAAAATATGAGCGTAGGAGTTTGCTGAATAGATAAGAATTCAAATTTAGGTTGCACGTCCTTACAGTTCAAGTGATTAGACGCAGACAAGTTGCAGTAAAACCATCGGGAGGAAATATTTCATTTTTCACAAGAAATTCTGAATTATAATTTTTTAATCATTTTAATTAGTAGATGGTCTTGGAAGATGGATTTAGCCCGCAAAATTTGCGAAATTTTAACTATTGCTCGTAATCGTCGGAAATTGGGAGTGTTTAAAATTATAATGAATGCATGATTCTAGCAAAAATTATGCCTAGAAGCAGCATTTTTAGGAGCATATTTACACTGCCCTACTCTAATGTACTACTTTAATTGTATGAGTAATTTTCAACTTATTACCATTGGAAAGTGCAAATTAGGTATAATCTAAAAAAATACCAATTAAAATATCTTTAACAAAAAAATAAAAATACCACTACAACAATTATTTCCAATTAGGTACCTTTTCTTTAGGAATGGAATAGGAACTAATAATAAGACTACCACTTTTTCGGTTATTGCCAATGGATATTACCAAAACCGCCTACGTTCTACAATAATTATATAAATTGGTACCATCATCCAGGATCACAAAATGTCAATGAATTTATATGTAGCTCAAAGAAGAAAATGTAGGTCCAATAGAACGATGTTTGTTTAAAAATCATGATCAGGATGATTTGGGACAAATCCTCCTAAATCCTGAGGGTGGGTAACGGGGATCGAACCCTGGGTATTCTTGAGTGGTTTGACATTACCGTGTGACTGCAAATGTATTGAGAACATGGTAATTGAACTTGTGTCGCAAGCAAACTGTCATGTGGTGGTTGATTAATTTTATTTTCTCTACACGCCACCAGCCGTTTATTCATGCGATTACTCTATTATTACCAAGTTTATTATTTTATCATTATTATGTTATTATCATTCTCTGTTGCTGCAAGCTGCACTTTCTCTATGGTCAATGCAGCAGTTTAAAAACAATAACAAAGCAATTCAACAAAAACTCTTACGATAAACAATAATTTCAATTCAATTTATGTACGACATATATATTGGTACTATTTGGTTGGATATAATTGAAAGTAGTGAACCAGTTTTACTGACAGAAATAATGAAAATGTGCCAACTGTGCCAACATTATTAAAACGATAAACGATGATATCAAAATACAAATCTATGCTGAAACATTTCACGGAGAGGCAAATGTTGGGAAGGTTCCCTTATAGGCCACGACCGCCTTATTCCCACCTTCTATCCTTCACTTTTCTTCAAGCAGATTACTAAGATGTTAAGCGTAATTAAAAATAAATAATGACGTTTTTATTATTTTCAATGATCTTCGTATGTTTTAATACATAATAGTAGGTACGTGTTGGTAACTCTGAATAATATTAGATCAGAGTTAAATTATATAATTGAACGGGTTCGTGACGTTCTCATTGTAATGTAAGATTGAAAGAACTCCAGGGCGCATTGAACTACTTAGTGGAAAGTTATACAAACTATTGGCAGTTTGTAATTGATTTCGTAACGGCGTTTCCTTGTTTTGACCATCTATAAATCCGCCCACACAATGACTTCATTGATTCAACTCAAATCATGTTTCAAAAGCAATTATCTTACAAGGCTGCATAATTAATGATTGCGAGCTAATAAATGGAACGTGTGCAACATTGCCTAAAGAATACCTACCTACCTAACCTGTAAGTACACGATATTTCGTCTTTCAAAAACGTTCCATTTAAATTCAAATAAAAACTGAGAAGTACTACATTTAAGTTTTCAAGCTCTCGTAGGTATAATAACAATAGGTGAGATGTAGTGCAACTAGACTCGTTTGATAAGATATAATAATTGGTAAAAAAAATTAAATCTGTACCTCCTGAGAACCTAAGATTAGCTCTAATTCGCACTACAATTTTTTGTTTTGTTTTAGAGTGTTTTGAAAATAAGGGTTTCGTTATTTTTCTTTCCAGAACAAGTTTCTTTTGTAAATATTTCTATTTGATGAGATATCTATTTTGTGTCACAGAAACACATTGCCCGGAAATGGATGCAAAAAAATTGCTTGGTATTGTTGTGAAAGGTTTTGCAGAGATGGTCTGTGTCTTTGGTACAGCATCCTTGATCTGTTTATAAAGGACCGGATGATGAAGCCTACTTTTCATAACTAATTATCATCTGGACCAGGTTCTTCATCCTTTCTTTGTCCTTGTATTTCCATATCAAATCACGTAGAAGATTTTGTTTCCCTCCAGCTCTTAGCGTAAGTACAATAGAAAAACATCTTCGGCGTAATACATAACTTCTTGAGCACTCAAATAAGTATGTAATTTTGTTACCTACGTTATTAATATTGTTTTCGTCCTATGCCACTCCTACCAATTATTCATAAAAAAAACATTATTACTTTAATATTGTATTATTTTCTTACGGGATTCTGTAAATCCAACATTTTTCTTACCTATATAGGTAAGTGTAACCAGTTTTGTCTTAAATCTAGCTTGTCCAATCATATAATTATTTTGCTGCATTAAATTGCAGCAAATTTCGTAATCGTTTTACAAATGAATAACCTGAAATGGTTTGACATACTCATGTAATGAGAGTCAAGTCATCATACAGATAGCTACATTTTTAAGTTCAATTTCCAAATTTACAGATAATATCGACAATCCCCCCCTCCCCGGGCCAATTTCTACAACTCATCTATCACCTCTTCAGTAGCTCTTGACGCGGTCATCAAGTAGAGGGTCACGATCACGGCAATTCCACACGTAATTTCAATCAAAGGTCAGAGCCATCATAAGTCTGATTGGGTGTGTCTTATGAATACCAAGCGCAATGTTCTATTGACCCCGTACTAATCTAGTGGAACAATATTGAAGCAGGAAATAATTGCTGCGCTGCTGAGGGAGATGATATGAGATTTATTAGTCGCGTATCCGTTAGGCGGGAGGGGATGATGATCTTGTGGCCTCAATCGTGGACCAGAGGCTGATTGAGAACCCTTCATACCGTTTGTCGAGATGAATTCGAAATAATAGTCATTAGATAGAGAGTAAAATAGACAGTTTCACTGAATGATATGGAATCTAAGACAGACCCAACAATGAATACAATTTTAAAGAAGAGTATGTAATATTTTGTGTGATGAAATTATAAAATTACTGAACCTACAGTCATTTGTACGGTAGTCATTTTAACTACAATACTTACAATACCTAAAAAAAATTTCTTTCAAATTCATCTTTTCAATTATAATGTTAAAACATGTAAATTTAAAATAAATACATTTTCTATAAAATCATGTTATGAATATGGTGTAACATTTGAATTTTGAATATTAATATTTTTAATTGTATGAATTGACTAATTAGGGCACCTCTGCTAACCGTACATTCTTAAACAGCATAAATAAAATATTAACGTAAAGTACGTTAGGTGTACCTAATTACAATGAAAGGTTCATACCATAAGAAAGAATAATTGACAAAATTCCTCAAGAGAAAATAATTTTTTTATTATATAAAATCTTGAAATTTTCCAACATCAAATTAGTGATAATCACAGTGATTTTCCTCTCTACAAATGTACCAAAAGCAGATAAAGCATCTGTTCATTCGTGCATGTATAATGGCTAGAAATATACGTAGAGGCGTTAAGAATACTCAATCTGTGATTTTATAATTGAAATTATTACTGCCAATCCCGTTTTACATCACAACATACCCTGAGGGTATAGAATATATATAAAAACCTTTAACCATGAACACAATGTCACACCTGAAAGAGAATCAAACTTTCCGATCAACCACGCCCGAAACCCAGTCAATTACCAGTCAATTCGTCCTGGACACTTGATCAATGTCTCATGTGCGCATGTGCTAAGTGAAATCTCATTTGATTGGAGTCAAGTGCCGATTGACCCTTGACATGGTCAAGATGACCCAGCATGAGCTCGGGTGCGTGACATTTGGCGATGATGTACACGTTATATAAGGGATTCGTATCGGGAATCTTTATAGTTGTAGGTCTGTTAAATCAGTGATTTTGCAAACATTTTGCGTTATTTTCACTAAACAATATTTATGCTCTCAGCTCAGTACCTACCACCAGAGAAGGGTAATATATAATCTACATCAACAGGCTCCATGAGGTTACTATGCGTGTGAATAGAAGTTGGAACTCTTGAGAATCGTATTACCCAACCCAAGAAATGGCCGGAGCTCTTATTCTCTTAATATTGCTCTTATTAGTTGTACGGATAATACGTAGTATGGATAATAATATAATCTGTTTGAAATTTGTTTGGAAATGAACTGTAGATCAATCCGAAAACAATATTTGTTGCTAATCAAGATAGTTTGGAACGACGGACAAGAAAGAAATGTGATATAAATGCAAATGTGGATGAATCTTGTCTTATTACTATTTTGCTGTCAGGGTATTCCTTCAAAATCTTTTGTCAGACATTCTTATATTTTTTCACAAAGTAAATTGTTTTAATCGATCGTGAAAATTGTATTTGAATTAACATTAAAATTTCAAATTAAAAAGAAACAAATTTAAAAAAACTGGAAAATCTTGATCTTGGTTAAATCATTAGTTTAAACCGTAGAGCGAAACCAAAAGAACCACGTTTGAGTATCAAAAAAGTCCAATTGAATCTGTCCGTCACTCAATAAGACGTGACTGAATTGCATGCAGCTAAGTAATCTTATTTCTCGTGAGAAATATAAGACGTTTCGGTCTGGGAGTTTACAAAAAGTGACATGGAAATGTGAGACGTGTAACGCATAGGGTATGTCAACATAAGTTGCATTACAAGAGACACGGAGGCGACAATTGCGTCAAGAAAAAGGGAAATAATTGTTCAAAACATGATTTAAAAGTTAATATTTGAAGTTAGAGGAAACTGATAAAAAATATATGTGAGGGAAGGCCAGAAGTTTATTAAAATAAGTCTAGAGGTGAATTGAAAAACCAGTCTCACATTAATGGTGACACAAGCAACGACGTCTTATTGGACACAAGTCATTCTGTAAGAGAATGCCTATTTCAAATATAACTATTGTTGACTTCTGTCAAAATTTATTACAATTCATAGTTTGCTTACACATGATTCCAAGTTTCCAACCGAAAATGTGAAACGCAAAACCGAGAATTTCTCTGAGGAAATGCTGATTCTTCTACAGACAATTATTGATTTATACCTACTTTATCTAAACACAACTTTGTTTACTTATTTACTATTAAAATAATTATTTGGGTTTTATATAACAATGTTAACAAACTTTTATTATGGAAGAAATGTATAGAAAACAAATTTCGTAAAAAAACAACAATTAATTTTAAAGAATTAGGGACCAAAAATAATGTTGAAGTTCTTCAACATGTTCTTCAGGACATGTTCCTGAAGATTCGAAGAACATGTTGTTCAACATGTTCTTGTTCTTCAAAGCTTCTAAGTCAGATTCAGTTCCTCTGAATAGTGATCTTCTGCCCGTTGTTGGAAAAATACTCCCTGTCTGTAACGATGTTTCCATCCACTTGGACAATCAAATTCTTGCCGCTTATGAAGATGCATTTCACTGCATCACTATTGTCACTGCACTCTTGAACCTCACCATCGATGACGACAATGCTGTTACTCTGTCCCTGAACCTCGCCATCGATGACGACAATGCTGTTACTCTGTCCCTGAACCTCACCATCGATGACGACAATGCTGTTACTCTGTCCCTGAACCTCACTATCGATGACGACAAAGCTGTTACTCTGTCCCTGAACCTCACCATCGATGACGACAATGCTGTTACTCTGTCCCTGAACCTCACCATCGATGACGACAAAGCTGTTACTCTGTCCCTGAACCTCACCATCGATGACGACAATGCTGTTACTCTGTCCCTGAACCTCACCATCGATGACGACAAAGCTGTTACTCTGTCCCTGAACCTCACCATCGATGACGACAATGCTGTTACTCTGTCCCTGAACCTCACCATCGATGACGACAATGCTGTTACTCTGTCCCTGAACCTCACCATCGATGACGACAAAGCTGTTACTCTGCCCCTGAACCTCACCATCGATGACGACAAAGCTGTTACTCTGTCCCTGAACCTCACCATCGATGACGACAAAGCTGTTACTCTGTCCCTGAACCTCACCATCGATGACGACAAAGCTGTTACTCTGTCCCTGAACCTCACCATCGATGACGACAAAGCTGTTACTCTGTCCTCCCTGACTGTACTGACAGATGGAAACGTTGGCGACAGAGTTCTTGACATTCGTACGACGGCTATGGACTTGCCGCTTCACCTTTGCGTTCTCCCCGGTTACGACGACGCTGTTGAGAACGCGTCCATTCTTGTTCTTGGCCTCGATCCTTAAGTCTTTGCCCTTTACTTCGACCCCATGCCCAATTTCGCTCTCGATGACGGCGTTGTTGCCCTTGACTCGGACCCACCAACCACTGACATTCGCGTCGTTGCCGGCGACTTTCGCGTCGTTCCCGGTGACAGCAGCTTTGTCGCCAGTAACTTGTGCGTAATCGCCGTTGATGGTGGCGCTCTTGCCTTTGACGACTGAGTGGTCGCCGTCGACCTTCGCGTCCTCAGCTGTTATCATACCGTAGTCACCCTTGACGACGGCGTTGTCGCCAGTAACTAGTGCGTGATCGCCGTTGATGGTGGCGTTCTTGCCCTTGACGACAGCGTGGTCGCCGTCGACCTTCGCTTCCTCAGCTGTTATCTTAGAGTGGTCCCCTTTCACTACAGCGGTGTCGCCATTAACTTTGGCGTGATCGCCGTTGATGGTGGCGTTCCTGCCTTTGACGACAGCGTGATTGCCGTTGACAGTGGCGTATTGTCCTGTTACCTTAGCGTGGTTGCCGTAGATGTTCGCGTTGTCTCCGATAAATTCGGCGTAGTCGTCGTCAATGTAGGCATAGTTGATATTAGTCATGCTCAAGCTGTTGCCCATTATAAAGATAGCAGTGTAATGACACTGTCACCAAGGAAGATGAGTGGAGATGTATATAATTCTGTTCATTTCACAGAATTTGGTCTTACAATTTGAAGGAAATGTAAATGATCTTTTCAAATGCTATTGTTTCAACTGCCTTGTTGGTGAAATTTGAAATTTTACGTTTTTCTGTGGCAGTGAGATCCAAGGACGATTATGTTGAGGGATCAAGTTAGAGTGCCTACAAGCAACCTGTGACATATTTTCTTGTTTGGAGCTTTAGTATAAATCAATTTTCTAAAATGTATAATTTCACATGCCTCCTTTATTTATTTCCATTCCATAATTTACCAGGCCATTATCTTTATGTTTTTTCTAGGTTTCTCTCCTCCTTAATCTCCTTCGACATAATTCGATCATCAGAACTTTAGAATTAGTTGCCAATGATTCTATTGTGACAGCTGCTATTATAATTACACTTGATTGAGCTTAATTATGCATTTCTAATTATTCAAGACTATGGTTTAATTAGCACCATTTCTCTCGGTTATCAGAATTACCTTCCTAAACGCAATTTGTTTCGGATATAAATTAAAATCCCCCGCTTTCCTACATCGGAAAGCAAATGACTTCCCCATATCAGAAATCAAAAGCTATATAAAGCATAACTAACGCCCAAAAAGTTGTAGGTAATTTTAATGAAATTCCTCTACTGTCTACACAATTTATTATTGAGGATCTAGATGTCATATTAACTATGACTGTATGACTATAAAATGACTTCCCCATATCGAATATCGAAAGCCAACAGGAAACATGAATACAATTAACAACAGATGTAAATGTCATGTGTGGTTCACGACTTTTTACCGTGACGTCAGTCAGGACAAAAAATTATAACAGTGTTTGTGAAGTTTTATTCATCAGTCTTATCTTTGCTACCAATCACGCTACCCAATAACCTTCCTAGCAGAACTGTTCAAACCTTTAAAACAGTACAATTGCATGCAATTTCATGTAAGTGTGGATAGTTGTGATGTAGATGTGAATACAGTTGCTTTGCACACGCTTTGGCCCGTGTAAATATCGTGTTCTAGAATGAGAAAAATCGTACGAATCGTATATTATAGCGAGGTTCTAGATTGAAAATTGTTATGAGTAGGTACCTATCATGAAATATAAGATCATTTCCACGATAGGTATACATTTTACTTTTGCCACTCAGTACAATATGTTTGATAAATATCGTAAATGGCGATTTAAGATGTCCGCAATTGATTTTGATTTTACTTTCCACGTGCACGGTTCAGTTCATAGATTCAAAGCTTGCACTGTATTGCATGACGATGGTTGCATGCACATAATCAGGCTCCATTAACGCTTTGTCCAGAGCAATGCCCTGGAATAAGGGCCCGTCCGATAGTGAATAATTACTATCGGCAAGATAAAAACAGTTTTTTGTTAAATGTTAGGTATACGCCGTTTTAATTTCTAACCGATAACTTTATCAAGATAACGAATACTCGAATTATTCGATCCAGAACAAAAATGTTGGTTACATACGTATTCTACACAAACTAATCGAGTACAGGAATTAAGTACTAAATTCATAGAGTACCCTGATAAATCAATGTTCTTTTATAAAGTGATAAGCATATAATAATTAACACCTTGATTTCAGTGGATTAGAATATAGCCTACATAGAATCTTATTTTCTTCGGACGAATCTGCAGCTTTTAAAGAGCTTAAATTATCAAAAGTAAAAAAGCTCAACCCCTTGACTTGAAATTTGAGGAAACAAAAAGTTGTAAAACTCTCAAGAAATTGCTCCTTTTTGTGTTGATTACCTCGTACAATTAGTAAATGTCCCACGGGCCTAAGCTGTCCCGGAACGACTATACACTCAAGTGTCATTCCCGCCAAGGCTGTTGTCGATGTGGATGTAACAATTAGTGTCTGTAGTCGGACTAATTATCGCATTGGCAATGACGCTCTGATGACTTGGACAGCGTTTAACAGTCGGCTCTGTGTTTGACTTTGATTAACCGTGACTGGTACATCGAGATGTTATGCAACTCTTGTCATTGCTCGTAATACGTGCAAATAGACGCCAGATTCAAGGGGAATTCTCTTCAACTTCGAGAGATGAAGGAGGATTCTTTACAACCTATCAATTAATATAAGAGGGTAAAATATTCGTTAAATAAGTAGGTACTTATGTTAAAAATCTTATTAAAACAATTGAATTAAACTTTTGCAATGTACAATTTATTGGGGGCATAAAATGAGTAAACAAGTAATTTATGCCAGGGTTCTTATTAAAAATTATAGAATTTCTTTTTTTGGGTATAACATGATAAAGACCACATTGCATCGCCAGTCAATGTACCCAGTTTTATACCCATCATGCAGGTTGCTGAGAACTACGTAAACATTTTCTTTTTGTAAAAATGTTGTACGTGACAATCTTATTTTCCACACAGTTTTCCCTGGAATCGCTTCCACTAAACCTATCTGCAAACCGCTGACAGCGACAAGGTAAAGCACAGGTAAGATATGCATACACAGCAACAACTCATCCGCAAACGAGCTGGATCGTGCTGGAATGACGTCAAATCATAAAAACAATCACCTGTTTTTACTGTCATGTAAAGAAACGCAACGTAATGTTATTGTATAATGCTGTGTCGGTCGGTATGGAGTGGATGGCTAGAGAAGTGAGTCTAGTGTCTGATCTATATAAAGCGGCGACTATTTCCGGACATACTCGCCAGGGGACTTGCTCGTCGCTCGCTGGCTTCCTGACGACTGAATCTCATCTGTCTGTTTGTCGCATCAGTCGAGTCTGGAGGAAGACGACGGAAGAGGAGACGGAGACGGCTGTTGTTTGTCGTGGGAGGGTCCCCGATGAGCGATGATTCAGTGTCGCCCAGAGCGCGAGGGGGGTTGGAGTTGGTGTGATGTGCGGGACTTGTGTCGTGTGTAATGCGTTAGTATTATGCGTGAGTTTCGGGTTTTTACGTAAATAATTCGCAACTAAAGTGCCAAAAATCTAGATTTACCTCGAGGATTAATCTGACATCCCCACATTGACGCGATGAAGACGACGAAAGAACGGAAGTCATGGTTTTCCATGGCGCGAGTCCCCAGTTCTTGGTGGCGCTACTCTTTGCCACCCACCCACCCCCCAAGCCACGACGCCTCCCCCGAACCCCGCGCCCAAAGCGAGACCCTCGCGACACCCCCCGTCGACGCCCCTCGCAAGTCACCCTGTCGCGACATCGTCGAGGAGCCCGAGTACACGAACACGACCTCCATCGACGTCGTCGACGAGGGCGTCGGGACGCCCGTTGACGAGTACATCGAACCAGTCAACGTTGAACCCGACGAAAGTGTGCCAAATATAAGCTTTTCGTTCTTTGCTGATAACGATCGTTTACTGACGTCGACGCGTATTGCAACCTCGAAAAACAGTCTCGAACGAGTCGGCAAGCAATCAGGTTGTGTTTCAACGCTGCCGTGTGCAGATAGTGCGACTAATTGTCATGATAATACTCGCATGGATTATGTAGAAAGTGCGGACAAGATAATTAATTTGGAGATTCGTAATGAAGTTTGTGACGGCTCTTCGTCGGATACGAAGGACCATCAGTCGTCGTCGAGTTCAGATTACCAATCGATCGACATCAACGACGAGGGAGTTTACCAGAACGACGTGAAGCCGATCTTCGAGAGCGAATACTCGATCTATATCGGTAAATCGGTCGAGATTCGTGACGAAAGCGTTGTCGTTGTGAATAACAGTAATCATTTGTCCCCTCACGGTGATGATGTACTGATGAAAGGCAATCCGGAAAGTGCAGGCACAGAGAGTCCGTACGCGTCACCGAGGAATTCTGCAATCAGTACTTCGGCACAGGATATTACTACAAATACTCGCGATGCAAAGAATGGCGGGAAACTCAGAGAAGACAATGATCTTTATAATCAGATCCGACCGCAACTGATAGCCTTATCGAATAAACAGCTGAACGAATCGACGCAATCGAGCAACGAGACGCTTCTCAATCCGAACGACAAGACGAAGTCAACGAAGTCGTTGACGGAACTTCCGTCTCATCCTCCTGACACCGTGAGATCCGTCAGTCAGAACGCCATCTACAAGATCACCCTCCGCACCGAGCCATCGCCTCCACGACTCCGTGGAGGTTCAAGCATCAAACTCTCGGAGAAGTTCGAGGATTCTCCGAAGTCCGTCAAGAAGCTCCCGTCGAGTCCGTCCAGTCCTAAACTCCATCAGGACAGACCTCCAGAGCCGCCTCCACTGCCGCCTGTAGACTGGAACGAGAGCGTTCAGGAGTCTTCTGGGATATATGAACTCGATAAGGAAGAGGCTCCAACCCCGATAGTGTCTTCACCGACCTCGTTACCGGACGACGACGTGAACTACGAGGACGTCGAGGAGTTCGAGTACTGTCAACAGAGAGCCAAGAGTCGTCGTGGTACTCTGACGAAGACGGGGAAGCAGAGGCCCAACATCGTGCGAGTGAGATCAAGGTTGGGGAAGGTGGTGCGCGCCGTCAGCGGCTGGTGGAGTGAAGAGAGGGTGAGGCTGAACGAGGTCATACAGAAACACGCTCATGCACAAGCTGTCGGGGCAGAGAAACCCATGGCAGCTCTGGAAGCGCCGGCGGACGAGACCGACGGGGAGGTGAAGGGCGAGGATGTGGTGGACGGCAGCGGCGTGGAGGTGGAGGGTAGTGAAGTGTCCAGCTCGGTGGGGGCGATGAGTGGAAGTGAGAAGGCGGGACCGGGTGTGAGGAAGAGGAAGATGAGCAGACCGGTGTCAAGGGCGGGACTCAGGAGGAGCAGATATTTCCCGGAGGTGAGCGAACTCCTAGACAACACTTTCTTCACCTGTTCATGCCAATCCCGATCTTTGAACCATCTCACTGATTTTCATGAATACGTTTAGTATAGAGTTAGGAGGCTCATAACTCTGAGCAAACATATGTTTGATTACATTGCAGAGACATTCTCCCAGCACAACAGCACCGTAAAACTGACAAAAGTCTCAAAACATACTTTAGTTAAAAAAAAAAATCAGTATTCATTATTCAGTAGGCACCGGACGAAGCGAGTCGAAGCACTCGCGAAATATTATGCAGTTTATTTTAATTATTTTAACGCAGTACTGGTGTAGTTCCAAGAGTTGTTTCGAGTTTTTAATACTTTAGTTAGATACAAAAGCGTCAACTTTAACTAACACAAACAAGGAATGGTCTAGAATCCAAAGAACTTCTGCTTTCCAAATGACTCTGTCTATGTATGGAGGACTGTTTCTGCAATGTAACCGACACTGTATACATCAAGTGACGAGCTTGTATTAATAATTATATGTATACATCTCCCCCTGCTCCACGTGATCGCTATTTGCATTACAAATCCACCAACAATAGGTCACGATATATTATCTTCAGTGACATATTCATAGTTTTTATCAGTTGTGCCAAAAGAACGATGTAGTTGCGTAACCGTGTTGTCAAGTTGTGAATGGCAGTAATGAATGGCGTGACGTTGACAGGTTGTCATGTGGCTATAGAAGGTGTTGTTCGGGTAATCACTGTTCCGGTCCTCGTCGATAGCAGGTCGTTAGTCCTGTTGACGGTTGAGACAGGGAAGAAAGTTCTGACACGAATGTCCAAAGATAAACACTTCTCACGATCTTGTTTGCTTATCATCGGTTCAAGTAAATCATTTTTTGCGAAAGCTGAGATTTTCCTCGTTTTTATTTTTAATAAGATTCTAATTCAGATTACCTTTTACAGACATTTTATTTTTTCTCGCCCTCAAAAAAAAAGAATATTAGATCCCAATTAAAATGTATAACAAAATATCTTGAAACTAATTAACCTGTTATACATTTTATTTGTGCTACTCTTGATAATATATTGTTTCACATCGCATTGTTGAAGGTTTGCGTGACTAATATTTTATCATCAGCCCAGACAATCTGTACGTGTTTAAAATAAGCCGTGATTCGGTTTGGATTATCTTTTTAGTCTGATACTTTCACCGCCGGCTGTCTTTTGAGCTGTTCATTCCATTCTTTCAAGACCTCATCTTCGACAATGACCTCGCCCATGAAAATCTGTTTCTAACTGGAATTTCACACAATTATACGATGGAATTGATGAAGTTCTCATGGACTTTCCCTGGACAATACGCTTTACACTGATCTACACATGTGTTAGAGCTCTCACTTTCAGTCCGTTAGTTCTGCCTCCTTCAGTCGGGATCTCATTCATTGATAACATCTTTCAAATACATTTCTGGGTTATTAATTAATATTAAACGCTAATGAAGTTGGTAATTACTATACCAGAAGGTTCTGCTTGATGAGTGGTTTAAAGAGAACGTGCCACGTGACTTTCAACCAGATTTAAATGTCTTGAGTACAAATTAAAAAAACACGAAAATAACATATTTCACTTGACTCAAAAACAGTGTTTTAGAACGTTTACTTTGTCACCTGTTCGTCTAAATTACAGAAAATGTATCAATGTATTTTTAATTTAAACAACAAGATAATTAATGGCCAGTTCTTCAATGATCTGCTAAATTTTAAACAGTTGATTAGGAATATGTTGCCATGACAGCAACCAATGATATTCCTTGAATGACAAAGCATTGAAAAACCGGCACTAAAGTGAATAAACGAATAAAGTAGGTAAATTGAAGAATTCGTATAAAGAGTGAAAACAACGTTATATATACTCGATCAATTTACGTAAAATCATAATACCTATATTTATAAGTTAAAAAACTGAAACAATATAATATGACCAACAGAGTGTCATAAAAGTTAAATAGTAACGATGTCAATTATCAGCGGCGAAAGGGGAACAAACGCCCTTCCCAACATATAATTTGTTCCACCCATAAACCCCATTAAAACACCATTAAGTAATGAGTTAATGTAGGACATTACATGTTGACGTTATGGTATTTGTCAAATGGCCCATCTGCACCCCACCCCTATGCAATCAAAATATAATCAACCCCATCAAAGAAACTATTTGTCTTAATACAGCCAAGAATGAAAGCCCACACACCCTGAAAGTATTATATAAGGGCGGTATAAGAATTAATCGCGGAAATTGGAAACCCATTAAATTTTATGTACAGCACGAGGTACTAAGATTGTATAGCGCACGATATCAAAGTATGACTAATATTTTTTTTAAATATCGATATAATAGTTGCTAGTTGCATTTATATAATGGTATCGTGTAATGCGAAGACGCGATATAAATGTTATTACGTGTATCTTGAGTGACAGTTGCAGTACATACGCCTTGGATAATGTATAAGTCAGTACTCAAAACAATGCAATTCCAATGTGCTTATGGAATGACCCCTCCCACAAGCCATCGTGCACTGGCTTTATCTTAACGAGTACAAGTTTATAGGCCCATTTGCTTTTTACTAGCGATCATTAAATAGAAAATGCTTCGGCATACTCTTTGGCAAATTATTACATTTTAATACGAAAATAAGTGTCTATTTATTTTGATTAACAGAAATAAAAACGTATCTCCAGAAATAATTTGAAAAAATCAAACGAATACGTTCAATAAAATATTTACGAGCGCCATCGTTTCTATCTGCTTTCTGCTTTATTAGAATCAATAAAATGATAAAATGAATAAACGCAGTACAGTGGAGAGTGGACCATGTGGAAAGAATGACGAAATAGAGAATTCCAAATGGGCCCCGAACGGAATGACAGACGAGAGACATTGGTCGACCAAGAAAACGATGGAAACCTTGAAGACGGAACGAAGAAGAAGAAAATGGCAACAGGTTGCAAAATGTTCCAGTAAATCAGTAGAAGGGTGGTAAATAGGACGCAGTGATCACAGGAAGAATGGCGGGAAAAAGCTTATAGTTGTTCTCGTGGTCTGTTACTATCCCAGCACTATCCTTGACGACTAGGATAGCCATGTCAGGATGGCAACTGCACCTGGGATAGTGCAACTGCAATGAGACTTGCAGACTAAAGTAAGAGTGACTTATTCTGCAAGATGGAACAACACTTCATGTCTCTCAGCTATCCTATACTTTGGCATGAACACGAATAACATTTTATCGTTTTAGGTTAAGTGCGGTGTTTCAGATGCCCCAATTTTGTTCGTCTATCGAAAACTATCGAGTAAATTACAAACTATTCCAATCAAGGTCGTGTCAATGTTTAGTGTTCACGAGCGAATACATTTGCGATTTTAATATACGAACGTTCTACACGATCATATTTCATCTGAATTTAAAAGCGTTTGTGAATAAATTTAGGTATGAAAAACAAAGTTAAACGGGAAATGGATGGGAGGTTTGGTAGGAGGCGGTCGTGGCCGTCTCAGCTTTGCCTCTCTACTGATGGGACACACTGTCAAGTAAAAGCAGAGAGCTCATTGAAGCTCTCTCATTGGCTGACCTGTCAAGTAACCTTACTTATCAAGTTGATAGGAAGTATTTTTGAATTTGAGAGTACAAGTCCAGTATGTTACACCTTGAGTTAACTTACTCCATACAATTCTGTTAACTTTCAAAATCAACCACCTAAAATGCAATATAAGTCGTCAGCCCGTGACTAACCTATCAGACAATTCGAACTAATGTTTTATTCAGATCGCGTTTTGTTCAAGATTCAACGAAGTCGTCTTCGAATCTTAAACTCTAGTCTAATAGTTTGCCAAAAGTGTTGGGATTCCTTGGCACAAGTAAAAGCGTGACGCTTTTCTCAACTCGAGAGGCTCAAAGAGAGAAGAAAGTAATTCAAGTCCTTCAGATTATCACACCTATTATAGTCGTTGTCTTCTGTTTAAAAACAACCACTTGTTTGATTTATCTCTTAGCAATCTTACTAAGACAATTCTACAAGGACTTGCAGTAGGTTAACTACATAATGCACTGCAATAATTTACCAAGTTTAGAGCACGAGGCATTTTATTACTTTGATTGCTGCTTTTTAATCGTTTTGAGGTAAATTTATTGTGCAGTGTCACCTGCTATCAGTTTATGGCAGCAATTTTCTTGGGAATTAGAGCGTTTGATTTTATAAATCGTATGAGGATTTAGAAATCATTGTACCTATTAACAAAATATAAAGTGCACAGGCTGTTAGTGTTTGGATAAGGAAAGAAACTGTGAGGTATTCCATTTGTTAAATTATACAATAATGTAGGTAACCTGTCAAGTTTTTATTTTATGGCTTTTATACTGTTTCCAACAATTACAAAAATAAGGAAAATAAGGTTTCTAATAAGAACAAAATTATGTTTATTTTGTAATTTATCACATTTAAAGAAATAAAATTTATTTTTAACACAAGTTTGTAATACGAAATTTTAATAATTTTATAATAGCATTTAATAGCAGTATAACCATCAATAATGAGAGCGAAGCCTAAAATTGTTTGTAATATAAAATGGTTTAACAATTTTATTATAGCATATTAAGCAGTATAACCATCAATAATGAGAGCGAAGCCTAAAATTACTTTCAATTTCCAAAAAACCGATGCATTTATATTCGTTATCAGAACGCAAAAATCCTTTCCATTTAATCAAAATTCAACTACTTAATTTCATCTGAAATCATGATGCATTGCTTTCACCTCGTCTACATGCATGTCTTGTGCGTGGCGTGCGTGCTCGCTAGCCAACGCTTTGACACGCACGTGTGTGACACATATTGACGCACATTCCTCCACCAGCTCGATGTTTTCGAGCCCTCTGAGTGCGTTGACTTAATGACCCCGCACGCACCCAGGCACGCACCCAGGCACGCACCCAGGCACGCATGTGGCAGACAGAAGTTCAGACAGAGGCGGTCAGATCTTTTCAATTGGGCTGAAAATTGGCCACTGATCAAGAGCAGCTAATGTGTGGGGCTATTTGTAGATGGGTGGGTATTTTTATCAATATGTTTTGGATCTGAAACTTGACTGGAATTTTTTTAGTTTTGTTGATATTTAAAGTAAAAACTTTCTCATGAATCCCATATTTAAAAATCATTTAAACATTTAGTTTTATTTATAATTAAACGCAAAGTCCTGTGATTTACTTATTTTTTAATATACATATTTATTTTTCTACCATTTAATATTTTACTTCTTATATAATTTGAAAACATGTCAAATTTTGCCAAAAGAAATGCGCAAAACAAAATATACACAATACATACACAGTCAAAACACGTCATTACTGATATCCAATCAAGAATAGGTACACCTTGCGATATTGAAAGGACAAATATTACGATGTGTATCACGAGAGAAGGAAATAAAATCTACATAAATGAGCTCCATTCCTTTTGGAATGTTTCAACAGCTTTTGAGCTGTCAAGTCAAAGGTCCACAGTTTCACCTAAATGAGCTTTTTCACTGGTAATTTGACTTTCAACAACAAGCTATAAAAACGTATCAACATCCAAATAAATTGAGCCATTTTATGTATTCACTATTTCTTCTCTCTTTTATTATTTGTATAATTTCTATATCAATAAATCACGAAGTCTCATGTAGTCAACGCTCTTATTTCGTGAAACCCCCTTTCTATGGAATACTCTACTAAAACCATCCTCTTGTTGAGTAAGGTAAGTAACAACACGTAGCGCGACTAAAAACGAGTCAACTCCAACTTTACTCAGCACGACTTATATCAATTAGCCTTGATAAGACGAGAATTCGCTCTAAAAGGTCGGCAAAAAATGACACACATATTAAACTAAGTGTTTTTTTCAGAATGCTTTCACGTATGATTTTCATTTATAGCTTTTAACCTGTTCGAACCTTTGCAGGAGTTGCATTTTCTAGACTTGGAGACAGTTTTATGATCATCGAATATAATTGTGGCTAATAGGATTATTGTAATCAATCCTGCCAATAGTGCAGCTTATAAAAGAAACAGTATAAATTAGCATATAAATTGATGAAATTTGCAATGATTTGTGATTTATGCATAAATTGAGTTATTATGATTGAGTTTGTATTCTAAAGTCGTCAGCCTAAAGCCATATTATTTTATTGAGTAGTATATTGGTAAATTGCAAAATATTTAAAATATTTTTAAAATATGGTGGATTATTCGACAAATGTCTGGTTTCAAGACATGCCAAAATTATAATTCATTTGTATGAATTATCTTGAAGCCAATCAACAAACACAAATATTCATTTGTAGACCATGAATTCATATTATGTCGTGCATATCGTTCTCTGCCAAAATTTCCTACGTACCTACACGATTTATTTAAATGAGAATCTGGAATTCCATTTAACGTGCACTGTAGTCCCTTTTTTAGTCTTAAATTATTTAAATGCCTCGACGGTTGATCGGCTTGTACATTATTTAAATGCAACGCAAAATATCTGTATATAATTTTATTTTTAGTTTCTCTACACATACTGATCTCTATCTCTATTCTCTACTGATCTCTATCTCTACACATACTGAGAGTGCCGAAAAAGAATTGTTGTCAATTTTAAAAAGATGCTAATGATCATCCCACAAGGCAGCCATGGTCAGTGAACCTGTCGCAAGAGCATGATGACACGAGGTCAAAGTGGCTAGGTCATAGGTCACCGCGATGACTCGGAGGTCGAGTAATTCATTTGACCTCATTGTACTGGATACTTCGCTCTAAATGAGGCTCGAAGGCTGGACCTCAGGTGATCTGTAACAGATACATGACATAATTCTAAAGAACTAGAATATGTTTTTTTTATTTATTTATTGTTGCAAATTAATAGTACATAAGAAAATCCTCAGTCCCACAAAACCAAACAGTGGCTTGTCTGCAGGACTGCTATATATAAACAACAACAACAACAACATAAATATTCGTCACAATAAAACAACTAATAACTACTTTTAATAATAATAATAATAATCATCAAATTCAAATTCAAATTACAAATTACAAAGTACAGTGTACAAATCCATAGATGCAAATACTACATCAAGGTAAATATCATACAATAATAAATAAATAAATAATACATAATATCAGAACACCATAATAATAATAATAATAATAATAATTTCATTCATCCTCCGTGGTGAAAATCCACTCTTTAATTGCCTTTTTAACTGTCTTAAATTTTTCTAAATTTTGTAAACTGGGTGGAAGTGTGTTGAATAGTTTGGGAATGAGAAATGACCGCTGCTGATCTCCGTATGAATTATGAATGTTGGGAGGCATTACTAATTTATGTTTGTTTCTTGTTACGTAATTATGTTGCGCGAGTGCTTTATGTTCATCAGAATAATAATTTGTTATAAGGAAAACGTATAGGTGCAGTTGATGAACTGTCATAAACTGATAATTTTTCAAGGCATCTTTTGGGGGGATTATAATTTTAAAAATTCTCTTCTGTATACTATACATTTTTTTAAGAAATGAGTCCGTTGTGGCACCCCAAGCAAGTATAGCATATCTAATTACTGATTCAATTAAAGCAAAATAAACTATTTTAAGCGTTGAGTAATTAACGAGTGGTTTTAAAATACGGAGGCTATACATTCCGGAGGCTATAAGAGATATATTGAATTTAGATTAGAATGCTGAGATCTTATTTTGTCAGACTCATGATTGACATTTAATTGAATATATTATAATGTGGACAATTCTAATTGCTATACATTCAATTGTAACTGAGGTAGAATTATTGTGATATGAATCCATAAACATACAATTAAATTATAACTGAATCACTTTATTGGATGCTTGGCTCTATTTCAGTTTGAATTATTTTACAAGCGCTATCATAAATAATCATATAGGTACACTCCAACCAATAAAAATTGGTACTCGAAAAGAAAAGGATTGGCTGATGGTCAGGTTCCTGGACAATCAATCCTTGATATTATCAATGAAATAAGAGCTCACCTACTAGAGGTAGATGATGCGTTAACACAACCTTAATCAGCCAATCCTTTTCTTTTCGAGTACCGATTTTTATTGGTTTGAGTCTATTTTTAACACTATCTATAGTTCATAAGTAACCATAGTGTAGGGATGATTGATAGGTACACTATTTTTTCTCATTAAAATGCATACCAAATTTGATTAAATGAACAGTCAAGTGTACAGCTATTTTCAACACGGGAAATACCTTATTCGTTGCTATTTAAAATTAGAAGTATGAATATGCCGTTAATAACTGTCAAATTCATGACAGCTTCCCTAATCATTGTGAAATTAATATATAAAATCAATAAGAAAACAGTTTCAGTTATGTTATTAATTTATAATTTAAATGCCAAAGCCAAAGTAATATACTTCATAATCATTCATCCTTCGTAAACAATTTTATTTCAGTGAATTTCTGTTATCACAATCAGAACAGTTTAAAAATTTTGATTCTCCGAAAGATCGGACCAAGGGCGTAAATATCGTGACGTGATAAAATCGAAGAATCATCCGAAACAATAAAATCATATTCACGTTATGTATGTCAAGTATTCGTTTATAAACTATTGACTTGAACAATGAACAATGAATTGTTTGCTCTTTTAACACATGAGAATAAAACATAATCATTGCAATTACTTCCTCGGTGTTTGCCGGAGGTCACAGATAATCTCAAGGAAGAAGAAAATACAACACGAATTTCATAGAAATCTGGCGGTTATTGTTTTAAAATTAAAAGGTTGTTGGTTTACACAGTTTGATCCAGAAAATTGTTGTCTTGGAATTTGAAAGCGGCGGTAAACCCATTGTTGTATTCAATCTTCAAAAAATGGATCTTGAATTCGTTTGAGGTACGTCGTTTAGGCGTGGTTCGACGTGGAGAAAATATGAAATAGTTATAATTGTATGCATGAGTTCAAAAGATGAACAGTATTGTACGTGTAGATTGTGTGTAAAAAATTGTATATCTATTTATTTATATTGTAGACACTCATCTAAATTTTTCTCATTTTAATAACCAAATAAAGGTTATATCTCTTACGATCTATATTACCAATTGTTTGGATTCACTGAATAAGTTCTGAATAAAACCAAAACAAGTAAGTTATTTGTGGGATAATAATTATTTGGAAATAATAAAACCGGCACTGATTGTGAAAAGAAGTTCATCGGTGCTGTCAAAAAAAAATTGGTGAAACTTTTAATTTGTTTTCTCCACTAATTTGCAAAAATAATTAACTAATAGATACATTTTTACGGACACAGCAAAACAACCTGACAATTTACTGGAATTAAAATTAAAATATAGATAATAGCTAAACCTACCTAATTTTCATATAATTTCAACTAATAACTTAATAACATATGAGATTGTTAAAGGTAATCGATCTCTCAATAAGAAAGTAAGATCTTCCAACGCCCCTGAAAGCATCTTCATTGTCATAACATCTTCTGCATACACAACTTATTATTACATTCGAAGTGTCTGCTTTTAGTATGTATTTGTCTCTCTATGACCGGTTTTTTCTTCGGTCCAGTAGCCTAGTTTTCACTTAGCTCTGGTGTTTGTCTGAGGCGCATATCATTTACCTACTTCCTTATTATCACACGAGGATTACGTTACCATGGCAACAGCGTGCTACAGGACACGAACCAAACAAGATACCGCTCTTTTGTTTATCATTCTCGTGTTCAGAAAGCGCTAGCGTACTACGAGTGAACATTATAACAATTCATAAAAATGTGATTAAAAGCAATTATTATCAATTTAAATTGATTTGAACTATCAGATTTAGGAATACATTTATGTAAATTCAAATTTAGGTACTATACCTAAGCCTAAAGTGAGGTCATTGGGGACTGATACCTGATGGGATTAGGTTAAATTCGGTACGATACGATCGATTGATCGATTTGATCGATATCGATCGATAAGACGACGAATACGATCGATTAAGGAATTTTTTATTTCTCAGCGAAAGACCCTAAAAGTTCGCTCTGGATACACAAAATGTGGTACAGTTTTAACTTTGGGTTCAAAATTCCTATTTTTTGGGGGGAGAGTTTTAAAAAATAATACATGATTGCGCATTTTCGGTACAAAATGCGTCCCTGAAAGAACTATATTGGAATGCGAGACACTATAGACAGATGATATTAATTTGGGAATTTCGGGGCGTCTCCCCAAATAAGGGTCATTTCGAGTGGACAAATAATTGTTTAAAACATATTTATATTTTTTCTTGGTATGATAATTAGGATAAAATAGGTTTAGAATGTAGGACTATGTAGAATCTTAATTTAAATAATCTACCTATATTGTAACTGGCGGCATATTTGAGCACACTTCTTCAGATGATAATGATTGACTTTTGTCACGCAATGTGGCGCACACGCACGCACGCTATTGATATGCGATATGATATTTCAATGTGACGCACATGTGATATGATATTTAGAATGCAGATGGCAGGAACTGTCTTAATTCAAGATTCATCAATTGTATATAATATTTTTTAATGATTTCAGGTTGTAATGCAAATGATTTCTGAATGAAGCATTCTTTAGCCACTGGTGCATGGTTATGGGCATGATAGACACGTTAAGATAAGGGTAATGGTTGAGGATAAGTATTTTATAACATACAAGTATTTTAATTGCTTTTTCTACACGTATGATATTCAAGGTTGAAGTCGTAGTTACTTTACACAGTCTTCATAAAAACAAAGTTCCCACGTAAATTCTGAGTTCTCATCTCTACTTATCAAAAACATGAGGCGTATGAGAGTGTCCTTAACAAGACTAGGAAGAAAATACAAGGAATTCTACGTAAAAGTAGACAAATATTTGGTAGGTACTTGTCGATGAAAACCACTCGACTCTGTTTTCTGTTTGTTTGCGATACACATCAGACCGTTTCTATAATCAACCTGAAATTTGCCCATGACTCATTTTGAATCCTCTGTATGGTAGAAAAATAATTGTCTAAGGATAAATCGAAATTTTGCTGCGTATTGAGACTACTAGGAAAACGCTCTGAGTAACGCGTTGATGAGCGAGCACGGATACGCGGAACACCTCGAACCGAAATTCTGTCTATCGAAAATATCATTAAAAGCCAATAATTCTTGAATTTCGTCAGACTTGAATAAAAATCTCTTAATATTCCTAAAATGTTATTATCAACCTTTATGATTGAACTGATATTCAAAAATCACAGGACCTCTTTAAAAAAAATATACCTGGGACCACTCAAATCATATGATATTAGTGTGTAGTGTACACAATATCAGATCAATCTGTTCTAGGATTATAGTTATAATGGAGTTATAATCCTAGATCTGTTGAACGGTCATTAGTAGTATCATTTCGTTTGAAACTTTCTGCTCTAACTACCTTGCCTTGATTCGAAGTCGCCGTGAATTTGACAGCCAACACGCAAATGTCCCTAAAATTACAAAAACTTTTGAAAATAACGACAGATTTGACTGAAAATTGGCAAAAATACTTTAAATGTTGGTACCAATGACCATACAAAGTTTTTAGTTGGTCGGTCAATCGGTTCTAGTTTAAAATTCAAAAATCACAGAAAAAATGGTTTCAAATTTGAACCAATGGGAGGATTTGGCTGAAATTTATTATGATTGGGTACAATGTTGGGGGTAATGACTTGTCAAAATTTCAATTTGATCGAAACAACCAATCGAAAGTTATTTTTTTTTAAATTTGAACCAATCAATGGATTTCAAAAAAATTAGGGTCTGCAACAATCAGAAATGTTACGTACTTGTGTGCAAAATTTCAGCTCGATCGAAGAAAAACTCTGACTTGTATATCGTCAGTAACAGAAAAAAAAAAAAAAAACAGAGGTCCGTGCCAAATGAGCCAAAAGGAGACGCTCGCTTCCCTCGCTCAATAACATTTAGTTTAAAATTGTAATTAATTTAGACTAAAAAATAAAATAATGCCAGGCTCCTCTAAGCTGCGTAATTTTTTTTACGTTGATGACAGCCATAATAAAGAAATAGCCAGCGAAAGAGACATACTTTCTTATTATCTATTTAAGGAAGTTGACAATAGTAAGAAAGGTAATTTATTTTTTGCTGACGGGAGAAGTATAAACATTATTTTGCCATGTCACTGTTGATGTTTTTCAAGATTGTAGAAAATTAGAAATTATAAAAGAAAAACGAATCACGTTTTCCTCTCAATGAGAACGTAATCTTTCTGAACCACACTTTGTGGTTGTAAAGTATAAAATCCCACTAAATCTTTCAATGTGCTGTCACGCAGAACTAAACTACTCTGAATAGATGGCTTTATAATCAGGTGTAACAAAACGTTCACACACATTGGCTTGGTATTTGTTACTGTTATACGCGGACGCTACTTTGTGGTAGAATTCGGGCAGTTTGCCACCGAGATGCTATTTGTATTTCCTTGTAGCTGTGTGTTTGTGCAGAACCCCCAAGTTGTAACTGTAAGCAACATTAACGGAATTAATGCTATTGTCATGACTTAGCAATCAGGCGGAAAGAATTGGGTGAGAAACTTTGCCAAAATATATTGATAAATATGAGGTTGAATAGATACTTCATTATAAAATATGAAGCGCATAATTTGTATTTCTTTCCATTCACAATTGGTATTAGGGCGTAACCGGGAAATATACATTTGGGGCGGTGAGGGCCGTGGGCATTTATTAATATTTGTGCGGAAAAATGAATCATACAAATTGAGTGTAGCTTATAGTTCTGAGCTAAGCATTAGATTTTTTTTACAGAAAATCTTTGTTTGAAACAGTTGAAAATATGAAACATAGATAGGTTATATAAAAACGTAACAATCAATTTTTTAAATTGTTTTTAACTCTTTTTGACCAACTAAAACTACTGGGGCCAGATTCACAAAAAGTATTATCTCTTAATACGTACTATCTTTGGTATTATCTTTCATTTAACATGGCGTTTTTGGTATTAAATCAAAAGATAATACGTATTAGCAGATAATACCTTTTGTGAATCCAGCCCCTGATCGCCAGGATTCAAATTCCCAAGATAAATTTCCAATCAATCGTTAATGTTTCTTAGATCCACGAAATAGCTAAATGAATTCATTTGTATAATTACTTTTAACACTATAAATAATTTAATCGTCCAAATGCTATGACGATATTTCTGAAAGGTATAATTTAACCTCGGGGCACAGTCGCCTATTAATTGCTTTGCCTTACATTGTTATTGTACTCTTATTCTCTCAATGTCTGCCTCACAGCTGTAATTAGACAACTCAAAATCTGTTGTTTTGTCCACGTATTTCACTTCCTTACACGGTACAGTCAAAGAGATGTAAAAAGTCACTGAGAACTTGTGACAGACATATTCTAAACATCATGCCATAATCTTAATGAGTAAGTACTTTAATGTCTATCATTATACTTTGACAAACAAAACAATATAAGATTAGTATAACATTTTTGAGTTAGGTATACCTAGAATGAGTTTTCTGTTGAGGAAAGTATTTACTTTGTACCTGAAAACTGTATTTTTTGTAGTCATCTTTCAGTGTAGTCAGGATGTCATTAAAATGACAGTAGGAAGTAAGATGTGTAAGTCCGTTAAAACCGGGACTCGAACACGAGACTTATCGCTGTCCGGGTGAGTGTCGTCTCAACTGAGCAACCTGAACAGATGTTACTAATACAATTCTACCAGAAAGGAGTTGAGATTTAGTAAAGTTTAAAACAGCAACCACCCATGTTATAGCTGTACAGGTGCACAAATCATTTTAATTTTATAAAACTACTCGTCTGTAAAATTAAAAAAATATATAGAATATTTTCAATATGTTTTTGTTCTGACGACACTATTGTTGAAACACAAAACCTTCATAGTTTCTGCTGCATAGCATCATGAAATAAGAAGGAAAATATAAGAATCAGAACTGTAAACTAATCTTCGGAGGCGTCCTCAATGTTCAGATCTTGATAGCTGGATCAGATGTTTGTTTCTGTAAGAAGTTTACGATTCGTGTCCCATCTTCCCGGATGATAGTAGTCGTAGTAGATGTATCAATAAAAAAGAAGACTCTTAATAGAACGTAAAGAAACTTACGTTATGAAGGAACAGCTGTGTTGTGGTACTCCTTTTAACTAGTTTAAAACCCGTAATCCATCAAATTCACAACAAAACGATGTAAACCATCACATTTTCTATACAGTATTCTTGATTTTAAAAACTAATAATTTGAACTCAACTACCTTGAATTTGAACGATTTGAACCAGTGAAATTCCCAAACAAAACGAATGCTTTTAACACTGAATATTTTACCGTTTCTGCGGATTCCCGTGAATTATCGATGGTCCACTGGCCTGATTTTCACTCGTGCTCCACGTCCACGTGATCTGCGTATCAACAGAGTGTAATGATGATGACAATATAAGTGATGCTGCGCACAACACCTGTTCTGTAGCCGTCTGTTGACATGGGGTCGAGATGTTTACATGCTTCACGCCCGCTCCTTTAGATTCGACTTCATTTGATTAGCGAGATTGTTAACCTTTTAACTTTGAAATCGTGGTTCTCACATAAAGATTGTACCGATTTGAAGATGTGGTATGTTTTTTGAATTAATTGGCAGTTTTACATCTGGGTTTTTACTAAGGATGTAGGTTAATACTTAATTATTTAATTAGTTATAATGGAGATGAATAAATTAGGTTGTGTTATGGGATTTGTATGCAGTGTTGATTATGAGAAGCTTGAGAACTGAAGTGGTGTCTAAACTAAATCTAATTTTTGGCTTGTCAAATCTCACATTTCTTGAAAATTGTGCCTTTCCTAATTGACTTGCGAATTTTATTTATGAAATGATATAATGATTTGTAATGAAAGATTAAAATAAAACAAAAATATATTTGTATTATACATATTCATGTACTTTTCACGTACAAATTAAAACAAACATCAAGCAATTTAAAATGTGTCAATATGAACTTGAATAATGAATGAAAATTTAAAACTTTAGAAATGTCATGTCATGACAGTGAAATCAGTTTGAAAAATCTCCATCCAAATAAGGATTTAATTGATTTCAGAAAAAGTAATTTAATAACTATCTTAAAAAACTAATTTACTTGCAAACTCGGCCTTAAAAGCAGTTAAACGCTAAATGATAATCACTATTGTTTTTAACATTGATAATAGAGGCGTGAAGACAATGGCTGTAAACGAGCACGGATGTCCTGGCGATCAAGCTTCTTGACCCTGTTCGGTCGGAAGCTGCAATATCTTCTAGCTGCAGCATTAGTGCACTGGCATGGAACGCGGTATGTGGACAATGTTAGTGCAGAGGTTAATGGCGGGTCAGGCAAGGTGACAATATCTTCTAGCTGCAGCATTAGTGCACTGGCATGGAACGCGGTATGTGGACAATGTTAGTGCAGAGGTTAATGGCGGGTCAGGCAAGGTGACAATGTCTTCTAGCTGCAGCATTAGTGCACTGGCATGGAACGCGGTATGTGACAATGTTAGTGCAGAGGTTAATGGCGGGTCAGGCAAGGTGACAATATCTTCAGCTGCAGCATTAGTGCACTGGCATGGAACGCGGTATGTGGACAATGTTAGTGCAGAGGTTAATGGCGGGTCAGGCAAGGTGACAATATCTTCAGCTGCAGCATTAGTGCACTGGCATGGAACGCGGTATGTGGACAATGTTAGTGCAGAGGTTAATGGCGGGTCAGGCAAGGTGACAATATCTTCAGCTGCAGCATTAGTGCACTGGCATGGAACGCGGTATGTGGACAATGTTAGTGCAGAGGTTAATGGCGGGTCAGGCAAGGTGACAATATCTTCAGCTGCAGCATTAGTGCACTGGCATGGAACGCGGTATGTGGACAATGTTAGTGCAGAGGTTAATGGCGGGTCAGGCAAGGTGACAATATCTTCAGCTGCAGCATTAGTGCACTGGCATGGAACGCGGTATGTGGACAATGTTAGTGCAGAGGTTAATGGCGGGTCAGGCAAGGTGACAATATCTTCAGCTGCAGGATTAGTGCACTGGCATGGAACGCGGTATGTGGACAATGTTAGTGCAGAGGTTAATGGCGGGTCAGGCAAGCTGACAATATCTTCTAGCTGCAGCATTAGTGCACTGGCATGGAACGCGGTATGTGGACAATGTTAGTGCAGAGGTTAATGGCGGGTCAGGCAAGCTGACAATATCTTCTAGCTGCAGCATTAGTGCACTGGCATGGAACGCGGTATGTGGACAATGTTAGTGCAGAGGTTAATGGCGAGTCAGGCAAGGTGACAATATCTTCTAGCTGCAGCATTAGTGCACTGGCATGGAACGCGGTATGTGGACAATGTTAGTGCAGAGGTTAATGGCGGGTCAGGCAAGGTGACAATATCTTCAGCTGCAGCATTAGTGCACTGGCATGGAACGCGGTATGTGGACAATGTTAGTGCAGAGGTTAATGGCGGGTCAGGCAAGGTGACAATATCTTCAGCTGCAGCATTAGTGCACTGGCATGGAACGCGGTATGTGGACAATGTTAGTGCAGAGGTTAATGGCGGGTCAGGCAAGGTGACAATATCTTCTAGCTGCAGCATCAGTGCACTGGCATGGAACGCGGTATGTGGACAATGTTAGTGCAGAGGTTAATGGCGGGTCAGGCAAGGTGACAATATCTTCAGCTGCAGGATTAGTGCACTGGCATGGAACGCGGTATGTGGACAATGTTAGTGCAGAGGTTAATGGCGGGTCAGGCAAGGTGACAATATCTTCAGCTGCAGCATTAGTGCACTGGCATGGAACGCGGTATGTGGACAATGTGAGTGCAGAGGTTAATGGCGGGTCAGGCAAGGTGACAATATCTTCTAGCTGCAGCATTAGTGCACTGGCATGGAACGCGGTATGTGGACAATGTTAGTGCAGAGGTTAATGGCGGGTCAGGCAAGGTGACAATATCTTCAGCTGCAGCATTAGTGCACTGGCATGGAACGCGGTATGTGGACAATGTTAGTGCAGAGGTTAATGGCGGGTCAGGCAAGGTGACAATATCTTCTAGCTGCAGCATTAGTGCACTGGCATGGAACGCGGTATGTGGACAATGTTAGTGCAGAGGTTAATGGCGGGTCAGGCAAGGTGACAATATCTTCTAGCTGCAGCATTAGTGCACTGGCATGGAACGCGGTATGTGACAATGTTAGTGCAGAGGTTAATGGCGGGTCAGGCAAGGTGACAATATCTTCAGCTGCAGCATTAGTGCACTGGCATGGAACGCGGTATGTGGACAATGTTAGTGCAGAGGTTAATGGCGGGTCAGGCAAGGTGACAATATCTTCTAGCTGCAGCATCAGTGCACTGGCATGGAACGCGGTATGTGGACAATGTTAGTGCAGAGGTTAATGGCGGGTCAGGCAAGGTGACAATATCTTCAGCTGCAGCATTAGTGCACTGGCATGGAACGCGGTATGTGGACAATGTTAGTGCAGAGGTTAATGGCGGGTCAGGCAAGGTGACAATATCTTCTAGCTGCAGCATCAGTGCACTGGCATGGAACGCGGTATGTGGACAATGTTAGTGCAGAGGTTAATGGCGGGTCAGGCAAGGTGACACTATCTTCTAGCTGCAGCATCAGTGCACTGGCATGGAACGCGGTATGTGGACAATGTTAGTGCAGAGGTTAATGGCGGGTCAGGCAAGGTGACAATATCTTCAGCTGCAGCATTAGTGCACTGGCATGGAACGCGGTATGTGGACAATGTTAGTGCAGAGGTTAATGGCGGGTCAGGCAAGGTGACAATGAACATGGTCGATGCTTAATAGGTTTTTATAAACTGCAGATGCTTTGACCTGTTTAGAGGAAACACGGTTTAAACATTCCATGCTATTTGTCCTTCATTTAGCAGTCGAAAAGTGGTGTTTTTATTAAGTTTTAAGAATCCAGTAGGTATCTTACCTTTTTTCTCAAAATGATTATAAAGTGTAAAGAAGTAATGACATTTCCTTCCCTTTTTGAAAAATTTTTACATCGATAAAGACCTAAAAATTATGTTTCAGGGGCAAACTTTTAAACGTCTTTGCGATCTTGGGAATTGGAATGACATTTTCGGTAAAATAATACCGAAATAATGCTTTAAAAAGTTACAATCGGATTATTATTCAGTAATTCTGCGATACCATTTAAATTTAAGAATATTGTCACCTACTAGTTCCTGGATACAGAACTGAATGTGGAATACGAATTTTTTTTAACTTGCTATCAAGTAAAACGGTTGACGTTTATATTGGTATTATTTGATCATGCTGTTAGTCACATAGTGCTGCTCAGCAAAGGTTTGTTGTCTGAGGTATTCATCTTTAGTTCTTCACCAAGTTTCATCACAATCCACAATCTCGCTTATAATCTGTCTGGTGACTAAAGAAGTACCACAAGACAAGTTAAACGTTATTAATTTCACTTCACTACACCTTTCACACGACACAACAGAAATACTAAAGAGAACGCTGTCTTTTTCATTCCTCGTACAATATAAATACGTCCGGTCAGTTTCCACTGTACTTGGCATTATTCTTGTCATACCAGTGGCGTGACATGGCGCATAGTGAGTGTTGTAGAGGTGCATATCGTATTTAGTCACATACAATTATCACCCATAATGATTTTACAATGATCTCTCCTTAAATAATTGGGGACATTTTTATCGTCAATATTTTTTACTAATTCTGTTACAAAGAGTTTGTTTGGATACATTATCTAAGATTGTTAGATTTACTGCCTGCAAATCTTTTTCAGATATCACCCTTATAGCCATACGGTCTGAAGGTGATTTTCTCGTGTCATAGTATTATAAATTCGACCTTATAGCCATACAATCTTAGGGTGATTTTTCCATACCCAGGGTACACACTAGGACATAACATTCTGTACGCCACTGTAGACGTCTTCTTTTTTCAACGCCGCAAATATAAATTACCCAATTCTCGTTACTTGTGGTTGACATGAAAATTATTCTGTCTTCATTCTTAAAACCTGTTTTCTAATTTTCGGCTTATCACAAAAGAATATCTCTTCAAAGGCAAGATTGAGAAGTCTTGGGAGAATCATCAACTTGACGATGTAATTATCGTGTACCATTTAGATTTAGAATGTCTCTTCCATCTGAGATGAAATGGTTTTCTCGAGATCGGAAGTGGTTTCAAGATGTCGTCTTGTGGCACAGGTTATAGGTTGAAGACCTTCTTGTCCTGGCATTAACCTTGCCTTCTGCAGAAGTTGATGACAGATTCATGACAGTTGCACATGGGAAGAATTAATAGTGGCGGTATAGTCACAGCATTGTCCTGATAGAGCTTCACCCTTGTATATAGCTATTACATTCGTGATTTTATTGAGCGAGCGTAGCGAGCGTCACCACGGTACTCTTACGGCACTTTCTCTGTGTGTTTGTTTTTTTTTTTTTTTTTTTTTGTTTTTTGTTTTGTTTTTTTGTGTTTACAGCCCAGGTCAAACGGCACAATCAATCGATCTGAAATTTTGCACATATGCTAACGTAATCTATGCGGTCCCTGGGATCGTTTTTGAATGGGCTCATGTGATAGGTTCAAATTTAAAAAAAATTATCTTTCGATTGGTTGTTGCGATCAATTTGAAATTTTGACAAGTCATTACGACCAACATTGTACCCAATCATACAAAGTTTCAGCCAAATCCTCCCATGGGTAAAAATTTAAAAAAATCTTTCATATGATTTTTGAAATTTAAACTAGAACCGTATGACCGATCAACTTAAAACTTTGCATGGTCATTGGGACCAACATTATCTGTATTTTTGACAATTTTCAGACTTATCTGTGTTTAAATCCAAAAGTTATTGACATTTTACGGACATTTTGCGTGTTTGCTGTGAAATTACTCGAAAATGTTGATCACGGCTACTTCGACTCTTCATAGTTCCAAGGTAGTTAGAGCAACTTTCAATCGTATGAAACTGATATGACCGTTCAACAGATCGTCTAATATTGTGTAAGATCACACACTTTTATCAGTAATTTTCCCGGGGTCCTATTCTATAACATTAGCATTCCCGATTCTGCGGGATATGAGTGGTCCCAGGTATATATTTTTTTAAATAGATCCTATGATTTTTGAATATTAACAAGAAATATTTTAATCATAAAGGTTCAAATTATTACAACCAACTATTGGAAACCTGGTATTCAATTTAAAAGCCACACATATCGTCTAATTACTAGCCATAGTAATTTTATGTTCGATGAGTCATGGAGGTCTTTGTTGACTCCTGACATCAATAAACTGCTTCGTAATTAATTAATCTGTGATATAATGTGTACCTGACTCATTACCTTTAGTTATTAGGACGTAATGTACTTTTAGTTTTTGACCGAGGTGAGTCATGGTGCAGCGGTTTTTTGATGAAAGGGGGGAAAGCTGGCGAATGTCGTCAGTTGACTGATGAAGATGATAGAATAATCATCGAAATATTGTTTTAATGTGTAGCTTTTAAATTGAATACCAGGTTTCCAATAGTTGTATGTAATAATTAGTATACTAACTGGTATATAATCTCTTCTTGTTTCTAATAACATAAAGGTTCAATTTGCATGGTTATTGGGACTAATACTACAGGAATATTTGGAGATTTTCATACCAGTCTGTGACGAAATTAAAGAATTATTGGCTTTTAATGACATTTTCAATAGACAGAATTTCGGTTCGATGTGTTGCGCATATCCGTGCTCGCTCATCAACGCGTTACACTGAGCGTTTTCCTAGTAGTAGCTTTGTATTTGAACTTCGCATTTACATTGTAATCGCGATAGTTACGTATTATTTAATTGTGATTCTACCTAATATCGTGATTTTCACCCTAAAACCACTTTGGACTGGAAATGGGTCGAAAATATATATTTTGTTTTAAAAAGCTTTAAAGATATCTAAAGTCCACTTTGTTGTCAGGTAATCCTCATGGAATTAAACTTTTTGTCTCCACTTTGACTTTTGACAACATAATAAGTAGTAAAATTCATTAATATCATAAATTGAGCTTTTTGTGTGGATAGTTTCCCCATTCTCGTAGTACAAATTGATACAAAATGTAACACACATGTAGCTTTTGGTATGAGTCTAACTTTTATATCACATTTTATTCTATGGGAGATTTAAAAATCTTTTTTCCATCCTGACAACATTTTGGTAATAAATCCTGACATTGGCATTGCATTGTATTGTATGTATAAAGACATAAGATTGTAAGGATGTTAGAATTGGGTGTTTACGATGTATTAAAACATTGCCCACAGATATTTAGTTACACCTATGATGATTGCAATACACAGTTACATATTCTCCTATTTCGTCGAGATGATAATAATAAGATAAAATGGGTTGGTTCGCATTCCAATAACCCGCGTGGGTCTGTTGGTGTTGAAAAATTGCGTGGATGCTGCGGGTTTCTTTATATGGTTCCATCCATAAGTATCCAGTGTCAGCTGGTTTAAAATCCCTTGGTTTATACATCAACTAGGTACGTCTTATGTCTTATTGAAAGCGAAAACTCAACTGAAATAATTGTAAACCAAATTATATTTTGTCTCAGCTGGAAATGAAGATTTACAATACTTAAAATGTTTAAAACAATATTCCTATATTTAGCGACATCACTACTACATCTCCCTTTGTTCAAACCTTTCTCTTGCTTATTTACGCCTTGTAAATTATGAACAAAATGTCAATTGCATGGGCTGTTTATGTTTTTTGGTCTAGCGAGAGCTCATAATATTTTCTACAGCATTGTCCTAGAGTACAAGTATTGTTTTTCAAGACCTATTGACGAATTCACACTGTTAATTAATGTAATTGGATAAAACACCGTTACATTAATGGCGAAAGTTTTATGCATTGTTTATAATTATCTCTCGAGGTACGTTTTTGTCTTGGCATTTGACTAAATTCAGATTAAATTGAGTGCTTTATACTTCAATCCAAAGTAGTATGCTAACAAGACATATATAGAAACAGTAATGGTCAATTAAATAATATGTTTTGTAATTCTTGAGTTATCTTGATCTTCGACCTCCAGTACAATGAGCGAACCTTCTTATTACCTGGCCGATCCGACTCAATTGCTTGGCTTTTACAACTGGATTGTGTAATAGGGCAGGTTGTGAGCAAATATTTTAGTTTTGATGCAGTGGGAAAGTTGAACGATTACATAAGTAGGTGTATCTTATTGATTAGGTACTGTCAAACGGTCAAACCCAAAGGGGTAAAAACAGGATGTCTATTTTGTTCCATTTTCACTTTTGTATTAGCGTTATAAAGAAACTTTAGCACACATTGTTTCGAATCTGTTTTATGAACCCGTAATTTTTTTAACTCTTTCTTGTTCTGCTGCCGCTCTCCGTTTTTTTGCAGCAAGTCGATAAAAAGATGTACATATTGTTTTACACATTTACCTACTTTAACTTCCTCAATTTACATTAGACTTTCGCCTGTACAAGAAATGCACTTCAACCGTGATAGACAAATCAGTTAGTTGAAACATTCTATTTCTAATTCAAAATTCCCACTTGAAAAGAACGTTTTTTGAAAATTCAAAACACATAAACTCCGCGCGTCAATGACATGTGTCTTCCACGTGCTTTGACAATCGGTGGTTTATTTCACAGCCTCCTGCATGATTGCGTGATCAGTTAGCTGACTAACTGATAGTTTAGAAGGCTGTGGTCAAATGGCGCCAAGTGACATACGAACTGTAATTTTGTCAAACTCTCTTTGGTGAAAATGTTTCGAATGTTTGACTGGAAACTTGTGGTAGATGAACTTACGTGATAAATGTATGGAAAGTAAACATGTGGCAAATATTGACTGACTGTCGAGCATAAATTATTTTAATAGTATTGGATTGTTGACTGATTGATGGCTTGATTGTTGAATTCATTCGATTTCTCTTTTTCCACAGTAGAGCAATGTTATATTAATGCCAAAATATATTATATTTTCTTTAAAGTTTATTCATCAAATGTATCTTGTTTTGCATCTAATTAACAGGGCTCAGTCCCAATAATAGTCACTGGTGCACTATAACTTCTCAGAACTTGTTTTTAACGTGTTTCGCTGAGCGAACGATTTCTGGCAAATAAATTTATCGCATTCTCTCCATCAACTTCTCCGCCAATAAATATAATTTTACATTTTGAAGAAATAATTTACTACTAGAATTCACCGATTCCACATTTAAAGCTCCACCAAAATTTAAACTTCTCTTGAGGTGAAATCTATCCGGGTTTTTTAAATCGATTAAGGTATCATTTAGCTATTAGGTCTACCACTTATACGGTAGAAAGTTTTAGCAATGATAATAATTACATGTTTTAGCCATAATGGTTGAGCCGATCGCACGCCTGCCTCTTGGAGGACTGGGATTCAGTGTAATTGGTCAACAAATGGATCGAGCAGAGACTTGGACTTTCATTCGCTCAGCCATGAGAAGATTGCAGCAATTGCATTAGTTGATGCGATTTCAAAGTGATGGGTTCAAAACCCACCTCGGGCAGATGTGAATGTTGTTCTGGGAGCCTATTGCAGACCTAGGGTGTGTTTGGTAACATCTCAACTGTAAAAGAAGCAGAATGGGAAAATACATTGTCTTTTGGGATTGTGTGTGAATTATTTTTGTTTGATTATTATTGCCATATTTTTGCTTTGGGGGGGGGGGGGGGGGGGGTTAATTTAACTACACTTCGAAATAAAATGAAATATCACAATATAATAAAAATAAAAAAACTAACATAAATATCACAAAAATCACGAATAAAATAAAACATACAGGAGGAAAACAAGAAATTAAACATATCTTCTAGATTTTATAAAGAAATTAAAATAATTGAGCAAATAAATTAGTCAAAAAAACAATTCAAAATCCAAATTGGTATTCATTTGTTACAATAAAAATAATAAAAATCATGTCAACACTAAAATTATTAGTTGTACAATGAAGATGCATGACGTATCTGCTTTAACCATGAACAAAACTCAAGGCATTTCAAATTCATGTTTTTACTCAATTGAGTTAAATTATATTTTTTCGATTACCATTACCTTACTTGGATCGATTTACCAAATCATCTACATGACAATGTTCCCTCTTCTCTGCAAAGCAATGAACTGAAGATGCGGACCGGTTACTTCATCATCCCAACCCACGTGTGATTCTGTTCGCTACACCTTGCACCTTCTTATAGGATACCATCATGGCCGTCCACATCTCTTCCCACTTCTTCACAGAGCGTCCCACTCGGACCCGCTTTGGCAGCCTCTGTCTGCAAGCACTGTCTTTTAGCACTCGAATGAGATCTACTAAAACTTCATTCATTACATTCTTATCAATCAATAGTAATACATTTTTACAATTGAAAATCATGATAAGATGTTGATAAGAATTAATCCAGTTGCCGTGAATCTGAACTATGATAATGAAATAGTCACAATTTATTCACAATCTAGGAAGTTTAAATGATCGACCTTGACCTGAAATGATCCAAACTTTTGAAAGTGATGAAAACATAAAATAAAAAGATGTACCCCTGGTGGGACTCGAACCCACAATCCCCGGCTTAGGAGGCCGATGCCTTATCCATTAGGCCACAGGGGCGTGTTGTGATGAATGTGATATAATATGCTAATTATGTGCATCACAGTAATTGACCATTGTAATTATGATAATTTGGCAGTCCGATATTTTAAGCGTGAAATGTAATAACCACTAATTAGTAATTAGAACTCGTTCTCTAATTGATTAATTGAAACTATTATTTCTTCCTAATTGGATACGCGTGACCTTGAACTTGACACATGATGTGAGGTACCTACTTATAAGACGTTGTATTCGACTCGTAGATATGTTTTCAATACAAGAATTTGTTAATAATATTATTAACAAACTAGTTAATTGTTAGATGATGAGTTAATAATTAAGCGTTGTTTACGTAGGTTTGTCCATAGCCTGCTAGAAACACTCAAGTTCCTGCCATCCCCTATTAGGCGGCATCAGTAAAAAAAAAATATCTTCAAGGGATACATAATATACTTTAGTATTTGGTATCATAGCATAATAAATAACTTGCTGATACAATTTAATGGATTGACGATACCAAATTTGGTGCTCAGACCAGCTCAGACTCAGAGAGTTTTTATCTTGGGTAGATATGGAGTTTCTAAAAGGCCAACATAATTTGAACAATATAACCCCAATAAATATGAATACGGAAAGTTATGTATATTTGCAATCAATAAATAATAATGTTTTATTTTTACAATCACGGGTACTTTATTTTGTTTTGATTTTTACCCTAATGGCTCTACGCTGTAAGGGTGAATTTCTAATAGCTTAGCATTACGACTACGACTAATGGCAAACCGCATTAAGGGTGACATTCTGTGAGTACGTGTGTATTCTCTCTTTTTGAACCGCCTTGACGATGTAACAAGTACTCGATGTCGCAGGAATAGGAAAGATCTGTGTGGATGTGCATCGTGGAGCATTTCCAGTGACATTTCCAGTGATTTGCAGAACTTGTTTTTAGCAACCGAGATAGTCGACGATGAGTGATGGCCTCCTTTCGACGTATCAATTCAAAATCAAATCACAAGAAAATATATATCGATACCGGGAATGTGAAAATAAAATCAATCTTGTACATTACTAACAATAAAATAAGTTATGATCTTATGGAATTCCTCTTAGCTTAATGGCAACTCAGAATCAATAAAGAGAACTTACGTTCTAAACAAATACCTATGTGTGCACGAACACTTAAAAGTTTATGCTCAGAATGTCCAATTACTTTTTGCCTTTTAGACTTTTAGCACTACAAGTTAAAACTGTCGTGAATTTTCAGATTCAGATTATTAATTTTTCTCTTTTTATTATTATTAAGGACATTCTATTTTATCTCTTGATCGGCCCTTGCTACTTTTTTGTCCGACATCCTAGTGTGAAATAAATTGAACCTATCAATCACAATGCCATGACGTAAATCATGAAGGCAGCCGGATCAGTACAGCCAACCTTGCCGCCATCTGGGATCGAACTCGAGCTCTCCGCCGGACACCTCAGGGTCAAACACACCTGTTGCTCTTACATTATTAACAACGATTATGAAAGTAAACTCCAGTTAAATATCGCATTACGTAACTAACTGTTGTAAACTAGAATCGAGCCGCGTTTAACTATTCTTTAGGGCGTGACTCTTTTACTGTAATTCACAAAATAAAAGAGATTGTATTCTTTGTCTTTTCAATAAGAGAGTAGGTACCTTATACGGGGAAATCACGCTAACACATGTTCTTCACTTCAATTATGTGTAGTAGTGAAGATCGAATCGAAAGCAAAGAAAGTTCAACCCTTGTTCAACTACATGATGGTCGGTGTAATTTTATGATATGGAATGTTTTCCTGCCCCTTTAAAAAGAGCTACATGGGCGATAACAAAGTGTAATGCACCTGTATTATTGTCGATGGACATTCACTTTCTTGTTGTCTTGTATTTGACCAGGTGCATCGAGGGAGGTGGTTTGGAACGATAGCTAGTGAAGCGATGTGATCGAGTGACAGTTGAGATAAGTTAGTAAAGCACCGTGACCTCCTTGTCTTGTCTGGATCTTGACTTTATCGCGGTCCTCTGATTGGGAAATCTTTTTGGTTGAATGCGTATTAGTGATTTTATCTTCTTTCAAAATCAAGTTTAATCTTAATTTATTTAAGAATGAAGATACAATTTCAGTACCTGTAACACTGTAGCGGGATACTGAACGAGTACATCTCTATGCATATACTAAACATTATTGAGCAAAGAATCTTAGAAAACTCAAACAAAACATTCTTTGAAAATCGTGGACACGTAGAATGAGACAAAAGATTGTTAACAAAATTTCTCGTGGATATTAGGCGACTTTTAAAAATAGAAAAATGTTTAACAAAGTATAATAATTATTGCAATTAGTAGGATGATTAGTTCACTTATCAGTGTCATCTTCGGCTTTTTCGTTTGAATTACATCCCAGAACGTATTGTTCTTCGTCAATTTCTCCTTACAAAATCAAACAGTGGGTTGACAGGAATCTGCAGCTCCATGGTTGATTATGATATTTTTTAACATTATTGGTCTGTCTCTTCTATTTAAAAAGTAGACCAATAAAATTTGTAAAATTGGTCCCTATAGCTCATATCAATTTCCAAAAACAATTTTCCATCCAATTTCACGTCTACTCTGATTGGTTGAGTGAAAATGAGACCAAGCCAGCCGCAAAGAGCATTGCTTTCAACGCTGATGTTTTCTAGACAGTTACTAGAAACAGGAAGTTCGTGAATTAAGCGGCAGAGAGAGAGAGAGAGAGAGAGAGAGAGAGAGATAGACATAGACATAGAGCTAGCAATGAGTTTGTTACAGGTGGTTTAGTTCAAGTTAAACCACTGTACCTACAGTACCGAGTTTTCTAACATTTCTAAACACAACTTACCGTTGAATTAACTTCAGTTAGACGTGTGGTATTTAAGCGAAGTGAATTTCGTGAGCTGTCGTTTTGACAATCACGAATGTGTTTTGAAAAGGTTAATAAAATCCACCTGTAATTTGAGTGTTTGTGCCACTTTTTGTTTTATTGTGCTACGAAATACCAGAGGCAGACTCGCTATGTAGTTCAGTGGCAAATACCTCGAAATATTCGTGGTTGAATAGATTCTGTTATGTGACGTGAAATTATTTAAATTCCTTTTATATAATAAACTAGATATTTTAAAATTGTCTTGATGGCTTGGCATTGTATGTTTTCAAAGGCTGTCAAATTATGAAATAACTCAATTATTTCTGAAGCAGTTTCATAAAATATTATAAAATTCTCGAATTATTATTTTTACCTCGATTTTTACAATAATGCATACCTACAATCACTGAACATAATGTTACAAAGCAAGCCCTAAAGACATTTTTTTCAAATAAAGTAAAATTAATAATAAATTTCGTGTTTTTATCAGATATACGTATTGTTGTGAATTTTGAAAGTGAATGCAACAATGGACGGTGCGCGCGCATGCCACATTGTTATCAGAAACGAAGTGAGTGGATCGAACAGTAATCTGTTTTATCGGACAAGGAGTCGACGACACGTGAAGAAACTGCCCAAGGTGAACCATTTGATGACATCTATCTAGTCCTGTACTTGTAACTCGATTCTTGTTACTTGTGTACCTAGCAGCGGTGGAGATTGGCAAGCGGCCATGACGATATCACCATACATGGGAGAGAATATCACATCGTATCTTACAATATTACGCGAGAAGCAACAAAAATTATTAGAAGTATAAAATGTTTCAATATTTCATAATTCCGTGCTCGTTGGAAATGAAATAGCACACGAAAGAGCATGCCCATTCCATGTGAGGCTTAACTAGGTATCATATTATCTATAATTTACCTTTGATTCATTGTAATTTGCTGTGACAATTGTGGATGACACATGCATTGGATGATTCAGATTCGTTACAAAATGTTTATCTGATTTCTCACTGCTCCTTCACTTGATAAGTGTGCAACGCAAATTAGAAACTTATTTTACCATAATTTCTTAAATATTAGCAAACTTTTCATAAATTCGGTATTCGCCAAATGTAACTTCCATTATGTCTCAATAATTCTTCACTTTTGTCATATCTTCGCATCTCTTCTTGCAGAAATGTGCATCCAGCAGCGTATCATTCTTCTGAACTAATTAGCATTGAATGTACATCCTGTTTCCTAACCTGGCGACTCATCCTCTACTCACGCATGCGTATAATCCTCTTCGATCAGGAACGGCCACCTGTTACTTGCAATGCAATCAACACGCCCACCTGGGAGCAATTCAATCACGCACGCGTTGAATAATAAGATCTTCTTTCAGCAGTAGGTCATTCGCTCCGACATCTTCACTACATGATGCAGAATCATTTCAAATATTTCGCGAGACAAAAACAAATCAAGACAAAAGTATTCTTGTATGATTTTCGTAGGACGTTCCTCCTTTCATTCTTGTGACATTTAAAACACGATTCAGAAAAAGAGAAGTCACGTGTACGTATAGTCAGTTATTCAATTCAATTATGATCACATCTATATTTAAAATTGTATTAGATAGGTATATTTTCTATGGTCATTAAATTCATTATAAGAGTGTGCTATTAAGGCAACTTCGGTTTGGTATGGTGTCAAGTAGTAGGAAAGAAGATAGAATTAGCGCGATGTTTATGGTTGTAAAATATTGATTTTGAGCCAACGAGAGATTTTATTTGAAAAAAAGAGAAAACTAGGATGTTTAAGTAGTACATATTTATGTAAACAAACCACACTAATCGATGCGTTTTGGGTTAAATGATTTAACAAGGATTTTCTATTCACTGATGTCGTAAGCCACAGAAAAAGTATATCTGTGAAGCAATAATTCCGATCAAATACCTCAACCTCAGTACGTTTCACATTACCGCTGACATTACTAAGATACTAGATAATCAGTAATCACCCTTAGAGAAGGGTGATGTACGCTGACAACACTGTAACACAAGGCAGTGATCCACAATGGTCGAAGAGCTTGAACTGATACGTCCGCCGAGTCCATTTCTTCTGAGTTTCATGAATAGTTCGAAGGCTGTAACTTGAAGTTATAATGATAATTAGCAGGGAGGTTATGTAATTGTCATGCGTGTTGCTGGTAGAAATGAGGTCCTTTACATCGTACAATTCTAATGTAATTGCAGGATTACTAAGTTTTGAAGGAGGCACAAAAGTTGAGTTTTTTTCGATCATTACAAAACTGTATCGGACGTGGCGTGGACGTTTTAATAGATTTTTTATTTTGACCTAATTGAAATAATAATAAGTATTGGTGGCGACTGTAGAAATTGATTTATTAATTAGGTATGATACAAAATTAAAATATTACAGAAGGTTTTTCAGGTAATAGAATTTATTCCTTTAGCGTACACTCCACTTTTAAATTCTCGATTACATTGTTCAAAACCATGCAATTTGTAATCAATTTGACGCAATTGGCTAACAATTAAATACGACATTTACCAGAACGATTTGCTATAACAGTACACCACAGTAAACACAATGTTTAAAACGTAAGTCACATAGTAATTGTGTAATAACTAATAATTGTTGTGGAACCGGAGATATCGATGCGGGAGTAGGCAATGAAGTACAATCAATGATTACTTGACAGTCTAATCAGTGTTAATTATCTTACAGTACTAATTGCTGGCTAAAGGTCACATGTAATCATAGATATCAGGATTTATCAAAATGTTACTCAGGTGGATGCTGTGACTGTTCTCATGATTCTATGTAGTTGCAAGGGCGTCACCCCAGATCTCATTCATTCATATAGCAATGAAATGATCATCGATCGATGGGGAATCATCGAATTGACATTCCTTTTCGGTTCAATTCGTTCCCCGTCATTGTCATAGTTGTCAGTCAATTGCTGGGATAGTTCTTAACTCATAGGCCACGACCACATCACTTAGTCTTTGAAAACAGAAAATACGTGATCTTTGATTTCTGAACAATTTGTATATGTTGAATTAGTATTAGTCATCGTCGGAAAAATGACTAACGTCTTGTTAGCATTATTGACTTCAAGATGTTAATGAATGTCATGTTTAGCAAGTTTGTGAAACTGAAAGAAATCTTCTGTTCGCATTTAAAGTTCGAGAAGAAACAAATATTCTTTTCTCCCAAACAATTTGTGATGGTTTTGGAAATCAGGTTGCTGCATTCCGAGTCCGAGCGGAATAGATGCGCGAAGATTGAGGAGAAAACGTGAAATCAGTTGACATTTCTAAGTGTTAGTGTTTGAAATAAACTTGTGCTTTTACGAGTCAAGGCGGCGAAACTCAGATCAAGATCAAGAACTGGAAGTCGAACAGTTCGGAAGATGTCTTCTCACTTTCCTTATATACACATTCATTTAAAAAGAAGTACGTGCAGAAACGTTTCAGTCACTTTCGTGAAACTTGCTCCAAGGCCAGATGGACGTAATGTTCATCTTAATCTATATTTGCTAAATTAAGGACAAGTCCAATTATTATATATGCATCACTTTAAGACGGCTGGGTAGTGAGTTTGACATTGAAGAGTTTTTTAATCGATTTTTATCAATATCTTTTACCACTGTAATTGTTAACAAAATAAGGCTTTGTACGAGTATTCAGAACAGTTCAATGAAAATAATTCCATAGCTTGTAATGGTTTATTAGAATTTACTTTGTTTGTCCTACAGAAGTTTAGTGCCCGAAAATTAGTAAAATTATGGAACTAAACATCTGTTGGACAAAAAACTAATAACTTATTCCAAACTATGAAATTATTTTCATTGAACTGTTCTGAATACTCGTACAAAGCCCTTGTTAACAATTACATTGGTAATAGATATTGATACAAATCGATTAAAACTCTTCAAGACCACGCTGACATTCATATGCCATGAATTGGATGGTTCATAAGTCATACGTATAGTACCGTATAGTACTAGCAAAGATGTTCTGGTTACACCAATAATACACTGCTGATTTTGGATTGTTGAAGATGTTAACTGATTTGTGTCATTTGTTGAATATATCTGACCAAATCTGACTAATTGTTTCTATTTTGTTTGCAGGGACAGAATGGATTCGAGGAGCTCAGGAGATTCATCAAACAGGGAGGAGATTTCTGCAAAGACCTCAGCGCCATTCTGCAAGAGAGGTAACAAAACAACTCCTCATATATTCTACTTAAGGCTTCTAAATATTTGACAATAAAACGCAAATATTTTGACACACCCTGGAATACCGAAATTTTAGTAGGGAATCATTTTAAATTAAAGTTTATTAAAAAATGACGTCACGTTTCTAGCTCCAGTCCAGAGATAGTAGCACGAATCTCCAGTTCAACCCAAGAAATAGTATGTTTCTTTTTCGCCCAGACACTCGTTTCAAATGTTTCCTAGAGCAGTCACTGAAAAAAAAACGCCCTGTAAGGCATGCATCAGACTTATCAGCCCCAACAGCAAATAAATAGTTTTCATAAAACCTTCTTGAGTTCAACACCATCCCTCCTTATTCAAGTTCTGTCACATCATCATCGACAACCATGATCTACAGCTAGTGAGTGAAAGATGTCACGTGACTGGTCAGAATCCCGCGGATCCACGATCCCTCACGTCTCGTGACATGCGACGACGGAGATACGAACTCGAGTCACTTAGTTCGGCTGTCGGAAGTGATTGTCGTGATGTATAAATACTCGAGATGAGATCTGTGCGAGGAAACGAGGGCATTGTGATGAGCGACGGATTTATAACGGGAATGCGCGGGCGTCACTTCAAGAGTTGTTGTCTCTTGTCAAAATAGTGATCTTTCATCTGCCAACCACGTCTAGGGTGATTTCTCAGATATATTCTAGAAGGCCCGATGCCCATTTCAACGATTCTTTTAGGTGAGCTCAAAAACCAGGAATTCTATGCTCATTCAATCAATTTGTACAAGTGCACCATGGTCATATTGAAAGAAAATACTTCACTAAGGACTGGTCTTTCAATGCCTTGCTAACTTTTATAATTAGGACTATATTGCCATGGCAACAACCAATGACATTTCTAGAATGACCACTAACTAACTGTTAAGAGCTAATTGAGACTTTAGCAGAGTAATTTGAAAGACCAGGCCTAAAAAATTGAGAAAAAGGACATCGGGCCTTCTAGCTCTGAGATACAGAATTATACAAACATGGAACACTTGCTTCAAAGTCAATAACACCAATACGTCTAGTTCCCGAATGTCTTTTAATTATTATCCCTCAATGCAGTTTATAAAGTCTCCAGAATAACATAAAATGCAGAATAAAGTACTGATGCATTGAAAAATAAATGAATTTTGGGCGGTAGGCTATGAATGGGGAGAAATGGAACGTGTCAAATGACAAACTCTCACTTATCATCAGATATGAATGCTCTTATGGAATAGAATGAATTCAAATTTCAATCTATTACCAAGATCCTCTGATATGCATCTTGACGTGTTAATGACGAACGAAAGCATTTAATCATATTTGCTAATAGAATTATTATATAAACCTAGCTCGATTTCGAATACAATTCGTTGCAACTTGATGTAATGTATAAACAGAACCGATTAACTAAGCGCCTCACCTCTGTGAAGCTAATTTGAATGATTGAATAAAGCGCTCGGCGTTTTGTTTCCAGCTTTACGCTTTCTATTAGGCACGCTACAGTGATTTATGAATTATAACTTTGATTTGCAGTCTAAAGATCACATCCGTTCGTTCACTTCATTCAAAGATGAATGGGGCGTGGGAGGTACCTGCTATAATACTAATAGTGAGGAAGGAAACGTAGCTGAATGATAAAAAGGCAATTGCGACATTTATGAATGTTCAAGATTGTAATATTATATAATGTTTCTATTCTATAAATTCATCGGTTGCCATTACTTCTCTGTGAGTTTCGATATTGATCTACAAAATAATGACTAAATTAACATAATAATGTATTAATTTCGATAACATCACCTACAAAATATGACGCCAGGACGGAGAAATCGGTGTGAATTCGTTTTTGTATAACTAAATCTCGTATATTTTAAATAAATCTCAAAATATCGTATATTTTGTTTTATCATCCGGACGGAGACTTGAACAGAATCTTAAAAAATAAACACGTGTAGTACTCCATTTAATAATTAGTTTTAGCCATCAACTTTATTTATCCGTAGATGCAAATAATTATGACAGATTCAACAAAAATTTATTAAAATTGAAAAAATGTTTTATCGGGGACCACGCAAAATTTTAGCTTGATCGGACACCGAAAAAAATCGGTGGATTTTGCTAAAAAAACTATACTTCAGTTCTTTATTGGTATGACTTTAAAGTGTACATTTAAATTTCATATAAAGGTTGATGGGCGACCTGGGCAGTGCCTCCAAAAAACACACAAAGATACAGAGAAAGTGTCGCAAGGCAAAAGTACCCAGGATCTCTGCTTTGACACCGGATTGTCTCCGGCTTGATTCGAAAGTCCTGGGTTCGCTCCTCGTGCATCCTCCAGAGCGAGTGGCGCCTAATCACTCATGTAATTACTCTGACAAGCACGAGGCCGCTGAACTGAATCTTATGACCACATTGTCAACACCACGGCGAACCAGAAGGTGTAGGAAGAGTGAAAATACATTCATTCTATTTCAATTAACACCTTCTCCCATAGATTGATCAGACCATGGAGTTGGAATATTTATAGCTTCGATCAGACAACATTGGTTGTCGTGTGAGAAGTTGCACCATTTTGCACAGTTCCTTGAAAAAAAACATCGAATCAACAAATGCACATTAATACTAATTAATATAAGTTTGGAAGTGATACTACAGAAAAGTAGATTAGTATTTATTTCCAGCTCCGAAAACGTCAGTGTTCGAAAAAGGTACATTAAAAAAATATTATGTTATTCTATCACCCATTAGCATTAGCCATTACGAATACCAATATTTCTGCAAATTGGCTACCATATTTTTGAAATATTCTATATTTTGGTCGCCGGGAGGGTAGGGGGGGGGGGGGGCAAGGGGAGGGAGTTTGCCCCCTTTGACAGGAAAAAAATAACATTTTTGTGGTGTTTTAGGTAGAGTTGCATTTTGTAAAAATTAGTAAAAAAAATTGATTGCAAAGTGTCAAAAAACAAAGAAACGCCCTTCGGGGCAGCAAGGTATACAGTGTTTTCCTTGCCTTGCCCCCCCCCCCCCCACCCCGAGCAGAAATCCTGCCGCCCATGTATCGATGACAGGTCAGATTGACTCTGAATTGAGATTGACCGTTGAATTTGCATGTGATCTCAGGTCTGAGGCCGAGTCTCAGTACGCCAAGAGCCTGAGCAAGCTGTCCAGCAAGCTGAGCAAGGCGTCCAAAGACTGCGTCGGGACGGTGAACGTCGCGTGGCAGGAGGCTGGGCTCCAGATGGAGGCACAGAGCGAGATTCACAGGTCAGTAGAGTCTAGAGGTGCATTAATATGTCACGTGCATTGCAGTTGCACTTGCAAGCCATCTGCATCATTCAGTTCGAACGATCTCAAAATCTTCCGAGTTATTTTTTATGTTATTGTAGGTAAGGTAATACAAAAAATCGTAAATCTACTTAAATTAAATTAAAATGTAAAATGCATGCACATATTTTGGTTGATATAGTGTCTACTTTTTTATTAGTGTTTAACATCGCACTGTTCTGCGGCTAATGGCGACGGATAAATGATTATGATTGAGAGAATGATGGTGAAGGAAGGGTAGGCAGGCGCGTAGGAACTTTATTTTGACAGGGGGGGTCAAAATTATAGGGGATCGATGGATGTCAGGAAAAGGTAGTTCACTGCTACACGAGGTCTGGGGGAATTACCCCCAGTTAGCCCCGCAGGGCCCTTTTTGATTTTTTGATACAAAATAATCGAATTTTAAGCTATTCTTCTCAAAGAATTGTAAAATGTGTGATATGCAATATTCTGTGGGAACTTAAGTAAACTTGTTTTTATAGAATTCCCAATGGCCCCGCAGGGCATTTTTTTACATCTTGATAAAAAAGAATCGAATTCGACGCTTTTTTGGCATCTTTTTTAAAGACATTTAAAATGTGTGTCCTATGCAATATTCTTGGAGATACAAGAGACAAAATAAAATGTTGTTATTTGGCAAAATCCTAAATGGCCCCGCAGGGAAATACTTGAATTCTAGTGAAAGAGAATCGATTATGAATTGATTTTGGAATCGACCTTTGAAAAATGTTGCAAGAGCAACAGCAATAAGCAATCAATAAGAAAAATCTGTATGTGTTTTGGAATCTATTAGATTAACGTGTAATTATTTAATTTGATTCATGATGATGATCATGTTGGACAAATGAGTAAATGAGTTGTCTCATTGGATAATACCTCTGTTCAATTAGTTTTGCAAAACTTGAGAAAATTTTGAGAATTCAACCTCATAATGGAGCAAATCTGTGCATTTGTGAATATCTGGATGTGTTCAGGATCTCTAGCAGGGAGGGGGGGGGTCAGAGTCTCTAGCAGGGGGGGTCAGGATCTCTGGCAGGAGGGGTTAGGCTCCAGACAGGGGGGGTCCGTTCCCCCCTTCCCCCCTATTCCTACGCGCCTGAGGGTAGGTAAGGATGGCAGGTGGGAAGAAGAAGGTCGTGGTTTATTAATAGGATATCTTCCCAGCATTTGCCTGTCGACTGAGAGAATACCACGAAAAAATCCCAGTCAGGAAGGACGGCTGCGGGAATCGAAAGTTAGTGTTGCCTTTCTGAGTAAAGAAAAGAAGCAATAAAAGTAACATCATCTTTTGGTTTTTTTAGTCGTTTCATTTGTTAGGAAGAAACTGTTCAAATTGTAATTTATTATTTTTCAATCCCATCATACTATAAGCTATAGCTAAATGTCTTGAAAAGCGAATTGAGGTGCTTGGCGAATAGTCTGTGGTAGAGAAGTGTCAACACGCAAACAGGAGGAAGTCTCGTTGGATATCAGGTGTCAGGTGGAGTCAGGCCTGACAGATTCTGACTGCGCGAGTGTGACACGGGACGTGACAATTAGTCAAAGTGTCACGGCTCGGCGTTATGTGACAGGATATGCATGCGTTACTTCCTCTTCGCGGAGCTCTCGCATGGCGCTGGGTGTCATCTGGTACCTGACATTCGATCCAATAGAAGCGTATATAGCTACGGAATTTATGGGATCACATATCTAAAATGCAATAAATTACAATGAGGTGAAAGGGGTGAATTAAGTGGGTTAAGATTGATATTCTTATGAAATTATTTTTAAAATGAGAATCTTTTAAAAGTTTGGAAATAATTATTATTGTGATTTTTATAAAATTGATTTTTTATATTATCATTATCACTGTTTTATCGAATGGCATTGTCATTTAATATTCATACTAGACAGCCCAATTTTAAAAATAAGCTAAAATGGTAATGGTAAAAAAGAAAAGAAAATCATCCCAAAAAATTTTGCTCACTTCAGCTACCCAGAACATAAAAACTGCATTTTTGGTTGAAACCGTATGAAACATTGTTTGTTCCTCCTGCGCAGAGTGTTCGCGCAAGCGCTGAGCGAGGAGGTTGTGAAGCCGCTGCGCCAAATGATCGAGACGCAACACCGCACGCGCAAGGGTGTAGAGTCCGCTGTCGACAAGAGCGGCAAGAGCCTTTCCGAGTGGCGTGCGGCCGAGGCCAAGAGCAAGAAGCAGAGCTTCGTGTCGGCCAGGGAGAACGAGAAGATGCAGGACGCCATGCTGGACGTGCGGTTGGGACGAGCGGGGAGCACGCACGCGCTCCACCACAGTCAGAAGATCGTGTCGGATAAAGAGTCCGCCAAGGTGTGTGCCACTTATAGTCTTGTATAACAGCTTTTAGCTTACTATATTTTATACTAAATGAATGTAAAAAGTGATGTAAAATGGTATTGTACCTTGAAAAGTGCTTTTAGATTTTTTTTCAATTTTTTTTCAAATTATTTCAAATTATTAAGTTGTACAGAATTACTACACTTTCACTGGTATAAATCTAACATTATTCAATACAAATATAGATTTCCCGAGATTTTTTTTTTAATCTTTCGACTGATATTTTAAAGTTTATTTCTTAAAAAAAACGAAGAGTTGGTGGGCACCAAGTAATTGTACTGCTTAAGGTGGCTGCATATCACGTGACTTTTCAACCAAAAAGCTACACATTTTCATTTGGAAGGGTTCAGTTTAGCAAATACTTCTCACTCATCAGATAAGTTAGGACACGTCTGTTGGAACTTATCTACGCAGAAAAGAACTGCGAAAATAACTTGTTAGATGATTTTACTTCCTTGCACCTAAATATTCTCAAATCAAGACCTGAAAATGAAGGAAATTCTACTAGTTGCCAAGAACAGCAAACATTACTCTAATAAAAAGGCATAAATGCATCACAAACCTGACGCAATGTCAGAATCTATAACATGCGCTCTTTCTTCCTCTTTCCAACGAAATGTTGAGATATTAATTATATCCACTATTATGAATGTAATGTTTAAACGAACAGCACTTGGTTTTGACAGTCTTCACACGCGTACGTATACACGATAATTGTGTTGTTTTTATTTATGAAACCACTGCAAAAATAAATATTATTGACTGCAAATATTGATAAGCTCCAGTATGCAGTGAATTTTCTTCATAAATCACCTTGGATTACTCAACATGAACGATGTAAGGTATGTACTCATAGGTAACTATTTCTTTTGATCGGATGTAGAGAAATAAAGTCACGTGATACACAATGGCCTTAATTGGTGATACTATGTTTTAGTAACCACATTTCTAATAGTTACATTAATTTTAATACCTAATTAATTTACGAACTCCATCAAATATTAATATTATAACATAAAAGTTTAAAAATAAAATGAGATGTAATATATTGTTTCCACAAAATTTTGTATTTCTTGTATACATTTCTCTAAAAACAAATCATAACTGAGAATTTATTTTCCACATATTTGCGCACTATTTGTCATCTCCCCTTTAACATGAAATCTAACGCATCCTCCTCTTCCTCCCAGCTGGAGGCAAAGCGTCGCAAGGCCGAGGACGCGGTGAAGAAAGCCGACGTGGAATACTACACATTCTGCATCCGTGCGGAGCGGGCGCGACTCGAGTGGGAGACGGCGGTGATCCGCGGCAGCCATTGTTTCCAGGCGCTGGAGGAGGAGAGGCTGCAGAATCTCAAGGACTTGGCCTCATGCTATCTCATGCACACACAAGAGATGGGACCCAAGATGGTGGAGGTGGGTCATTACAATCTGGAGATTAAGAATTTCTGTAGAAAATCCCATTAAATTGTCTGATAGTTCATTTGTTAATCATGAAACACATCACGTTATCTGACCAGAAGTGAAATCTTTTACATTACCCCACAAAATAATTTTACGTGCCAATTCAAATTTTTGTGTGTCACTCATTACTGTAGGTAGATCAAAAATTTAGTTTTGAAAACAGAAATAAAAAGAAACATTAAGTTTGCAGAATTTTGTAATTTGGGTCCAATTCTATAAAAAAATATATTGGATGAAAAATATATATATTAATCATTCTACTAACTTCATTATGTCGGCAGTGTACCGACTAATTGACAAGAAATATTTTTTTTTCACCTTTCTCTAGAATTCATTTTTATTATTTTGCTAAAAAGAATCTTCATTAATTTAAAAGTGTGACAACTATTATTTTGATTGTAAAAATAGATATTAAAAAACTTCCGAGCGGTACGAATAACATGATTATGTGCTTGCAGATCACAGACCGACTGAGCGAGCCCGTCAACACCTGTGACGTGTCACGCGACATCCAGACGGTGGTCTCGATCAAGGGGACCGGCCAGCCGATACCCGAGCAGCTGTTGCCGGACTTCTACGCTGAGCATATCACGCTGGCGATGAACCGAGACCGACGGAGGATCGCCCTCGTAAAGCTGCTGCAGCTCGTGAGGCAAGACCTCGACAGGGAGAGGCGGGGCAAGCAGGGAGTCGAGAACCTCGCTAAAGCATTGCAAGAGACGCCCAACTTCGGAGCGGAGGATTCACAGCAGAACGTCACAGAGAAGCTACATCATGTGAGTGCACGAATTGTATTGAGACCATTTCAGATTTTCTCCGAGTTATCCATAAAAATATGAAAGTCTGCAACTGTAGCACAGAGCACTTGACCTTCAAACAAACACCATCATGACTTTAAAATCTAAATTTTTACAATAATCAATTTTGAAATAAAATTATCTGGACAAAGAGATTTTGACAGACATTTCTAATTCTAGTTTCATTCGAAGGTTCTAATCATGAAATTGTTTTTATTTTGGCAGATGAGGTCAATGTTAACATACTTAGAGGCGGCCAGGTACAAAGTACAGAGTGCGCTAGCGGAGCTGGATGGCCGAGCCCGTGGGCCACATCCGCTGGCCGGTCACATACAAGTAACGAGAGATCGACAAGGCCTGCAGCAGAGTGTGCTCAAGGTAAGATCGCGTGGATGGTTCGATTCCCAACGTCCCGAACTGAACAGCGTTGAAACAAGATGGGTTCTTCTCACAGGTTCCCCCATGGGTGAGAAAAGAGTCTACAGACAGAATGGCAGGAGACTCGCCCGACTGGACAGATCGCGGAGCTGCCGACGGCAATTCTGTACAACCGGACAGCGACTTTGGTAAGAAAAACATATTGGCCCAAAGACACGTTAAAGAAGTTTTGAATTTCTTATTCCATTGGACAGTTCATAGTCACTCGAATAGTGCTTTGATTCGATTGGTATGTCTTATGTAGATGAGTTTTCGAGCCAAGGCAGCGAGAAGGACTACCAGAGCAGCATTCTGACCTACCCCGTGATATCGGAGTGTAGCGAATCCACGACTTCGTGTGGAACTTCGGGGCAATGCAAGGCGTTGTATGATTATTCTGCCAATCTCTACGACGAGCTCAACCTTCGGCCAGGTAATCTAGCTCATCACAACTATTGTTCAACCAGCAGAACAAAACAACTAATTAAAAAAGTAGAGAATAGGTTGAAAGAGATGTTTTAACAGTTGGGAAACTGTTGGGTTTTGACAGTGAAGCAAACTTTGATTACTGTAATATGTGTAATTTTAGTGATGTTTTCCAGTTCTTGCAAGTTATTCAGATAAATAAATAATAATGCAGTATGATATAAATATAGGTATATATTGTAGCAAAATTTGATAAGATACATATAAAATAGCACATCCCCATACATGTAGACTATAGAGACAACACATGACTAAGACTATTTGTTCCAAGAGCTTCGTAAAAGTACTTTCGTAAAGTGACCAGCAGTTGATCTGTGGATTGGAAAAGGGTCATTTTACTTTCCTGTCCCCTACTTGACCTGCGTGCGCACCATGCCCCATTGTTATGCCGAACCTTCTCTTGGGTTGAGCTCACTAAGGGGTTCGTAAAATACCTGTTTTTCAAGAAAATCCCAATCCACAGATTGGTTGCGGGTCACTTTAGTATACTTCACCATTCATTTAAATGGGGATAAAATTAGTAATTTATTATTTATACGATGTCTGACATTTCAGGTGACGTGATCAACATCCACGATAAACAACCTGACGGTTGGTGGCTCGGGGAGTTGAACGGAGTCGTCGGAATCTTCCCGGCCACATATGTCGAGGAGATGAAGTAACTCTACAAATCACTTCACAAACAATCGTGCCAAAGTTGGCAATCGAAAGTGCGTCAGTTATTAATTAAAGAGTGGGATTTAACTAAGAGATTTGAATTTAATTCTACTGTTATTGCTGAGAAACATTTCCTTTGTAAAAACAGCTATTCACTGAATATATAAAAAAAAAAATTGCAGTAGTTGTCAAGCCAAGCTCTATCTACATATATTATTTCAACCGTACTGAACTAATCGACATTAGATGTATGAATCACATGTCATAGATGGATATTTTTTTTTATGGAAGAGCAATTGTAAAATGTACCATCAAAGAAAACATTGCATTGTATTTACTGTTATTTAGTAAATTTAGTATAGAAAAATACCTTCGTAATATCTTACAACTTTAATAGAAAACACTCTGTAAATACTATCTGTGAAATTATGTGCTTAATTTCATTTCAATATTCTAAATATTATTAATAATGTAAGCAATGAAACTGTTTTTAATAAGAAATTAATTTAAAATATGAGGATTAATGACAGATATTTAATATTCTCCATTCTCTCCATTCTAATCTCCAATATTTAGAAAGTTTCGAGTCGTAGTAGTAGTAGTAAACGATACCGAATCGGAAAGATTAGATGACAGTTTGCTCTAGAAGGAGGTGAGGCTCATTGACAATGCTCTCAACAAATACCGTCTTTCAGTTTTGTATACTCCTTATGAATGAAACTAATAAGGCCGATCAAGTCGCCAGTTTCCCCGAGTTCCTTCTCCAAGGCAGCTGTACTGAATTTGTCTAGCTTCGGCTGCATCTTCACAACTGAAAAGGAAATACATTTTTAAATGATTGATACTACCTACCTATGTTTTTAGTTTTTACTAGGAAAACACTAAGCGTAACGCTTTAATGAGCGAGCACCGTATGTGCAAATTCTAAAATTTAAGTTTAAATTTCAAAATTCACAGGAAAGATGGGCTTAAATTTTAATCAATGGGAGGATTTGTATGAAAATTTGTAGATTGTGGACAATGTTGGTCGTAATGACTTGTCAAAATTTCTAATTGATCGAATGATTTTTTTAAAAAATCTGAACCAATCGGAGGATTTCAAAAAAATTAGGGTCTGCAACACCCAGACACACATGTGTGCAAAATTTCAGCGAACAACAGTAACAGAAGAAAAGAAAAAATACAGAGGCCCGTGCCAAAAGGAGTCCCTTGCTTTGCTTGCTCAATAATACTACTATCTACAAAAATGGGAATAATTTATAAAATTAAAATGTAATTTACAAAAATACCTAGAATAATATGGGAATTTAGTTAATATAAAATAATGGAGTACCTAGGTATAATATTTGTATGTTAGATTAAAACAGCACTCTAGTGGCTGCTCATAATCCTAAAATTCACGTATACTCATATTTGTATTGCATCTTACTTACGATTCCACCGTTCTTCATTGCAATGCAACTGAATAAAATAATTATCACTCTTCTCCGGTGTCAGTAAGTAGAAAGTGAGCTTCGGTCCAACAGAGTCATTGACTTCCAAGTAGCTGTGCAGATTCTTTTGAAAGTATCCAGTGGCTGCATCATGTGCATTAAACTTACTTATTAATTGTGATTGGAGAGATTCCACACCTAGAAAGAAATAATAGCGTTTGTGTGAAGAAAATATATTTTTAAGCGAGCGGAGCGAGCGTCTCCACTTGAAACTTATGGCTTGAATCTGTTTTTTTTTGTGTGTGTTTATTTGTGCATTTGGCGTCTCCTGCCAAACGAAGTAATGGATCAGGCCAATTTTTTTACACAACTTAAATTACTATTCTCGTTATGGTCAAAATGATTTTCAGCAAGTTCGCTCAATTGGTTGCATCGGAAACTTGATGTGTAGTTATAGTTAGCTTGGCAATGGGGATGAAGGAAACTCTGTGTATATAACTGCAATAGTTTGACCGATCATCACCAAATTTTGCAAGGTCATGTGTACCAGCATTATAAGTGATTTTTAACAATCTGTAATGAGCTTCAAGAGTAATAGAGATTTTACTGACATTTGTATACTTAATTTAAAACGGCCTATAGCCACACCACCATTTGACCTATCAAATGGTCTTCGATTAATCTGATTAATCAAACTCATATTTTGCATGGTCGTTCAGACCAACATTGTCTCTTATTTTACAAATTTTCAGCCCTACCAGTCAAGAACATAGATGCACTTATTGACGGTTTTAATAACTGTCAGAAATGACATTTCAAAACAGAAATTTCACTGCATTCTGGGTTGCTCTATGTAGCAAAGCAAAGATTATAGATGGCTATTCTCAATATCAATGTAAGACCGATTCTTTTCTTAGTGGATCATATTATTGCAATACATAATGTAGTCAAAATGTAATGTAGGTATTTCATATACATAGGTATAGGTATACCTTATCTAAAATAATTTATTTTACGATATGGATTGTGTTTCACAGTTATGAAAACAACGTTTTGACTAGATAGCATCATATTTTACACATTTCCAGCCCAATCGGTCAAGAATTTACAGACTTATTGCTGTTTTAAGTGTTTGAATATCTGTCCAAAGAGATTGATGGAAAAATAACAGTACAATAATCTGTTATTTAATTGATCCAGAGTGTTTATGAAAAGTTGCAAGGAAAATTGGTAATAAATAATGTAAGTTAGTTATCTTTGATTGAATGGATCGTGCTATGATTGGCGATGTCGTGCGTGTCGGTGCTCGCTCATCAACGCGTTACACCGAGCGTTTTCCTAGTATTACAAACAAGGATCTACACATAGATAGGAAGTGACTCCGTCCGCCAATGGCAGCTGTAGGCCATTTCGGTAAAATCTCACTCCAATACTGAAAAGTTAACAAAGTGCGCCAAGGTGATGAAGATCTCAATTCAATTAAATGTATTGGCTCATTCTTACAATATGTAGTAAAATACAGTGGTATCACTCTTCTTCTGGACGAAAATTGTAGTTGGGCAATCTTAAAAAACTATCTCACATAGACACAAAATTCAAACTTGTGACAGTAGGTATTCGAAAAGAAAGGATTGCTGAAAAACATTTGATAGCATCATCCGATGAAGTCTTAGGTTGGTGACAGGCAATGATGAACCCACTTTAGCATTGCCACTTATAGGGCGGCCCATGCTAGCGATATGCCCATGCCCATGCTGTCACCGACCATATGCTAACATATCAACTAACTCGAGTACCTAGCCTTACCTCGACTACCTCGACCAGTCTCGACCCGACACGGCCCAAACGTGAGTATGGAGATTCTTGCTTTCTAAAACTAACAAATAGAGGATACGTACTTATCTTAAGTGACTTCTGACGTTCAATCATATTAGACACTTCTTCCTGATTCTGTGTTAACTTGGCTTTGTACTCTTCTTTACTGCGAAGAGATTTACGCTCGTTTTTCTTAATATTCTTTTCAGTGCTCTGTAAATCAACCTTCATATTTTCGATGACATCAAATTCATTTTTCAATTTACTTATTTCCTCTCTTTTCCACTTTTCCTTGGCATCACGTTCATCATTACATGATAGTATGGCTCTTTCAATCAATTTCAAACGTTCGAGGCTCGGTTCTTCGGCTTTTGAAAGGTTTGCTTCAATTGCAATAAACTCATCATCAACGTTACACAGAAACGATGGAACTGCTGTTGCCGTATCCATTTTTTTTATAAATGTTAGGTGAATTATTTCAGTTAATTAATCAATAAGATTAACTACAAAAGGATTTGTACCCACACAACAACCTGTCAAGTCCACTCAGCGTAAACAAAGATGGCGGTCATTAATTTTTAGCGCGCTTTTCTCATCTTCTGGGAACTAGGCGGCGGTGCCCTAAATCAGAAGGCTGTGTTTCAAGTAAGTGCTGCTCTCAGTGGTAAATATGAAAACTACTTGACATTTGATGGTTAACACAACTTTTCATAGATAGCGCGAAAGTTATGAAAAGCAAGTAGAAACACAAAGAACAATAGTGGACCCAGCCGTTTTCAAGTCAAAGCTGATAACAGCTAATTACTGGGAAGCTTCGTTGAATGCTACTCTTCTTTGCATATAAGAAAACCATTAATCAAGGGCTTCACGGAGTGCTAAAAGAGAAAAATTAACAGTTTGGACGCATCCGGGTAAGTTGACATTATCTTTGTGTAAATTGCATCAGCTAAAAACCGTTATAAGACGTTATTTTTCATGTTCATTCAAACTGGGTTGGTCCATTAAGTTCCCATTCCCAAATGGCTTCGTTCTGATGCAAATTTTTCGAATTCCTAAGAGGTGAATAATGGTGATTTAAAATCTTCTTTCACTGGTTGTGTGTGGTTGCCTAGGCTATTTTTCTCCGAGTTCGATGTTCGAGTAGTAGGAGAATTACTCCCTGATCTAATAGGTAGGAACCTACTTTACCTCCTAGCCTAGGTAGGTACTAGAGGGTTGGGAGTGGTTGGGAGTAAAGTTGACGTAGTATTTACCTACAGGAAGCAGGTTTCTAGGCGAGATAGCGGACCTACCTACCTACCTACCTACCTACTTCTAGGTACCTAGGTAGTACTAGGTACATAGAATAATTGAATTATTTCGGTTCACTGCTAGTACTACTTGCTTGCCTAGAAACCCGTAGGTGGAGTAGGTAGGTAATAATAGGTAATGCCATTATGGATAGGTAAGCCCCTACCTAGGTAGGTAGGTACTATACCTACCTAGTTGAAGTAGGTAGGTGTCATACCTCCAAGGTGTCATCATCTGAAAATAGCAAAATTTTTTGCTAGCTAGCAAAAATTGCTAGCTAGCAATTTCATCATCCTGGTCTTTCATCATCCTGTTAACTCTGCACATACCTACTGTAGTTTTAATTATTTCCCTACTAGCTAAACCCCAGCGGTTCCTCTTTAGCTGCCCGAACTCACATCTACCTGCAAACATCCATTCCTGGTGGAACCACCACTAGTAGCATCAAAATGCATAGCGACTAGTGGCTGGCTCAACACAGGTGGGAAGGTTTACTACTATACCTAGGTACTCAACTAATTGAGAGTTGAGACACGACAGCTACTATCAGAAACACCAACCAGAGACAAAAGACCTCGAGAGGTGTCAACTTTCCGTGAATTTTAAAAGCCAACTGCATTGAAAGATATTTGGCACCACAACAAAACAACCCTTTTCCGATTATGTACCTGCAGGGGTTGGGAGATATTTACAACCAAATACGCGTCAAAACATCCAGGATTACCTACAAGCTAAGCCCATTGTTGGATTTTACACAGCATTTTGCTGAACTGGCTACATGCTCACTGGACCAAGTATAGTACTTTTCGTTCCTCTGGGGCCCCAACTCCCTAGGTACTGGTTGTCAGTGGTGGTGTGTTTCATTATTTATGGTGCTCTCCCAAGCCTCAGCCTCAGGGTTGACAGATATTTAGCGCTGATGTTGCAGCAACAGCAGTGAAGTCGCCCAATGTTAATAGTGCATAATGTTGTACTAATAGAACTACTAAAATGAAAAAAAATATATACTAGAGAGCAAGACTCATTTTCATATTTTGATTTGTCTTCAGCTTGTATCCTACAGCAACAAATTTGTAATATGGTTGCAATTACTTGTTTCAGATAACGGCCTCTACTTGGGCCATTCTTGGGGTGTGACTGGGGTCCATTGAAGTAACATCACGAGAATGGACAAGGAGGGCCAACCGGATGCCATCCATCTGTTAGTTATACGTTTAAATGAGTTGCTTAATTTAGAACCAAAATATCAACCGTTTCTCGAGCTTCCTTCAGTCGATCAGGTAACTAACGAGCATTAATCAATTACTAGTAGTAATTCTGTATGAGCTGTTCCATAACAATAAGAATCATTTTATGACTACCAGTAGTTTTAAATTGAAGATATTAATACCTACCTAATCTAATACTAGTACGTCCTACAAGTCTTTTAAATTGTACTAACTAGTTAGTAGATGTCAGTGTCTTGAACAATTGTTGATGCATTACGTTGCAGAAACCCTCCGACTGCGTAACTGCTGGGATCAGAGATGGGTCAGCTCATGTTCTGCGCTGCTTGAAAGTGTGGTACGACTTACCGCCAGAAGTTCTGTTCGTGGCAATCAACGTCATGGACAGATTCCTCACCAAAATGAAGGTACAACAACCAATGTCTATAATTACCACCTGTTGCTAATGATTTTAAGAAAATTATAAAATTTGTGTAGGTACTTGAAACACTAACAACTTGCAGGCCATCAATTACCATCTCAAAGCAAAGCAATCACAGTCTTAAGTGTTCTATGATTAACTCATGCAACTTAATATTGTCGTAGGTTCGTCCGAAGCACATGGCGTGCATTTCCATCAGCGCATTCCAACTGGCCGCTCAGCACGTGGCTCATCACCAGGCGATGAAGGTTCCCGATCCGTGCGACCTCGCTGCGATATCGCAGTGCAAGTGCACGCTCGGCGATCTTTCTCGCATGGAGGGAATCATCGCCAGCAAGCTCGGTCAGGATGCTGACCAGCTGCCAGTTACACCGCTGGGTAAGTTTTGAATTTGTTACCACCTCCTTCGTTGCAATTCCTTCGGTACATAACTTCACCTAAATGCGTATTACTAATTTCGATTCTGGATAAAAGGTCTGGGAGTGTCATCATTTGATCATAGCTAATCAAGTGAATGGAATGTACCTAATGTCCCTGCCTGACTGATGATAAAATGTCAATAATTTTTTTACACGTCCCATTGTATATTATCTGCAACCTAATTGATACAGTGACAACTGACAGGCTTTTAAATAAATGTGCAAAATAATTATCATCTTCCTCAAGGTAAATTAGTCTGAAAGATTATTAAAATGTCATGTTCTAAATATAGTAACCCTGAGTCAGTTCTCATCATACAAGATGCTTCTTATCAATTAATTCAAACTAATAGCAGATAAACAAATACAGATGAATTACTGTGTGATTAAAACCAGCCTTGGCAGTTGGCAATAGTCTTTGTTTGTATAATGCCACTTTCCAGCAGCATGTTACAGTTTTGTGCTGACAGCTGTGAATTTGGTACACAGCAGAGGAGGTACTCATGTGGTCTATAGAGTGCTTTTACTACAAAATATATTTGGCGGCAAGCCAAATTCTTTTATAGACTTTGGCAAGGCTTCTGAGCATCTGACCTTGAAAATACTGTGGAAACCAACCAAACTGCTTCTTTATTTGCAGTATATTTTTACAAGTTATGCAAAGATAATATTGATAGCAGATTGATAGCTGAATTAATCACGTTATTAATTTCTCATTGTTTGTCAATAACTAGGCACTTCACTTCTACTTGGTTGGGGACTCATCACTGACTGATGATTAGGCATGATGCAACAAGTTTGATCTTGCTGTAACTTGTTAGTTGATAGAAATAGGTTTTGCATTCCTGAGTTTATTGTTAATGACATTCCGCTGTGCCCAGCCTTATGGGTCAAGGAACGTTAATTCTACTTGGTATGCTTATCAGCGATTATTGATAATCGATGGAATGATAATGATCGATGAATTGATAATTCAAACTAAAGTGCAAGTCAAGTATTTTATAATTTGCACGCACACACATTTTATAGCCCATGTTCTGTTAAAAATACATTTCAAGGCGATATAATAGTGAATTAAAATAGAGAGTATAATAAACATCAGAATAATAATATCTAGGATAGTCATTGTAAGGACACCAACTGAAAAAATGTTTAACTTACATACCTACCTAGGTATTTTTGAAAATTGTGATTTATTTGTACATACCTATATGGTTTGAATTAACTACAGGTGCTGAATTTCGATATTATTAATATTTCCGATATGACAGACTTTACTAATATTATTATTGAATATCACCAGGTAGCTTTTGGTGTTGACTCTAGTCCTGTTGATCCGCTAAAAAGAGTTTTTAATTTGTAAAACTGAAAAGCACCTTGGTAATGAATGTCCCTCCTGCTGCAGACTCGCTGCGACTGCTGGACTCGCTGTTCGCGGAGGTTGCCACGCGCCTGGGCTGCTCCCGGCTGTACGAGCGCGTGATGGCCGGCGCGCCCAGCGTGTGGCTGTCCCTGGAGATCCTCGCCTGCGACGCGGCGTGCAGCAACTTCCGGCCCAGCGAGGTCGCGCTCGTGCTGATCTGTTCGCGCCTGGACCGCGCCGAGGTGTGCCCTGCGCAAGACCCCCACGCCGGTGCACACCTCGTACGTCTCGGCGCCTTCGGCCTGGAGCTGCAGGAGCTGTGTAATGTACGTCCATCAACATATTAATACCTCACACACATAGGCTTTTGTCTACTCAATAGGTACATTGATCTCTCACTTCGCACAACTAAAAGTATTTGAGTGAAATGGATTGACTGTTTGGTGCCTATTCTCAAGTTTAAACCACATGCGAAAATGTTCAACTAGGCAGGCGCCAGGCGGGATCAAGGAAAATGTTTGGTTTCATCAATGTTTAGCTTATCCATTTTGCAGTGGCGCATTTCCGCATGGCCAACATTTTCAACAAACTCGAACATTGGATCCCTGGTCAGGTTCCAAGTAACAATCAGTCCTTGTTATTTTCAATAAAATCAGAGACGATTCATCTACTAGAGTTAGACTGCAGCGAATGACGACATCAAATATTTTTCAACCAATCCGACGGACATTTTTACTGCAGACATAAGATGAGTAGGTATAGATCATAAATTTTTTTATTCCATTGTTCCCGCCTTTCTAAATTTTAACATCATTTAACCATCTGTATTGTAGTACTACGTACATACACATTACTTCATCTATTTTTGGAATAATAATATTATTAACACTAATCTTATCTATTTAAAAAAAAGGATAAAATGATGATAACTGGTTATGTTATGGTCTTGTTGTTGTTTTTGTTATCTGTTTAACTTTTTATGCAGATTAGGCTGTCATGTGCTCGTAATTATTTTATCTCACTTGGAAGATTTAGGCCTTGTGACGTATGCTTATATTGCATTATGACTATGAGTAGACAAGCATTCTACTTTATGTTAAGAGGCAATCGGAAGCGACCGGAAATCGCACGGTTCATTATAGCGGTTTTTGAAATTTTTTCTTCCCACTATATAATTTAAAAAAATCAGATAGTAACGACCCAAAACAGCCTAATAGACTAAATAATGTCGCAAACTGGAGTTCATTATGACCTCAGGTGCGACCTCAAAGTGTTAAATACGATATTTTTTATAAATAATCGAAAATAATCGTATTTAACACTTTGAGGTCGTACCAGAGGTCATAATGAACTCCAGTGTGTGGCATTATTTAGTCTATTAGGCTGTAATGGGTCGTTACTATCTGATTTTTTAAAATTATTAAGTGGGAAGACACAATTGGGTCATTCCAGGGAATTTCACTCAAATAAAATACATTTTGACCTCGACCGACCCAGATTTTGATGAAACTTGGTACACTTGTTTAGATTAGTGATGTAAGTAATCCAATTTTTTTTTGTTTTTTTTACTCAAAGGGTTCAAAAGTTATAGAGGGTTGAAATTTGGGGCTTTTTCACCCCCGCGCGGCTGGTCGCTATCATTTTAATTAATTGTGAGGGTTGTATGAGAGCTACAGAGCTCCAAAAAAATGCATTTGAAAGGTAAGAACATGATCTACATGAATATGTATTTTAACTTGACACTTTGTTGACAGGTATTTAATTATGATTTTTCCCATCTACATTTTCAAAAACGACCCTAGGGGAAAAACTTATTTTTTTTGGGGTTGATTTTTTTTTTTAAATTACAAAACATATGCATGACTATGTGTGCCAAATTTCAGGACTGGCCCTCCAGAACTTTTTTTTTATATGTATTTTTAGTGAGAATCATCAGTTTTGAAGCATCGTTCACCTGCAATATGACAAACTTATAGGATACTTTCTTCCTGTAAAATGAACCCAGAAAAAAACACTCCGTGTAAAAAAGGCAGCCAAGTCTCTTTACTTTAAAAAAATTCAACACCGAAAAGGAGTGATATCAAAAAAGAAGCCAAGTCAATGACATTTCCAAATATTTAATCGTATCTTTGAAATAAAAGTATAAACACCGAGAAATACTTTACAAAAGAACTTGGCGCATCGTTTTTTTAAAGACATCATTCTATCCTATAAGTGGAAAGAAATTTACAATTAGGTACATTTTCCTCTTTTTTTTAGAGCCAGTATCTATGAATCAAGCTACTTTTAGTAATGGCTATTTTATAGTTTTGTCAATGGCGATAGAAGAAAGATTTCATGTTGTAATAGATAAGTAATGTAAGGGTGGAAGAATTAAATAACAATTGGAAGTGGGCTCATTTATATTTTTATAGCACTGTTAATATGGTGATATTAGAAGGGTAGTTTTCATAATTTGATCTTGATTGAGGGAAATCATGAAACGTTGTAAAATAATTACTAACTATCTATGGAACACTATTATATATTTTTGAAGTGTCAAGTGTATAAAGTTAAAAAATTTAAAGAAATTCTATGTGCCGTCTCTGTGTACTTTGTGAAATGTATTGTTATAAAATGCGGATTAATAGAAATGTATTTCATGATGCGAAGGTATAACGCATGAGACTTAATTATGTTGACCACGAAACAATATTACGAAGATAACTATTGTGTATTTATAGAAAACATAGGCAACAAGTTTCATAGCGTATATATTCAAATAGAAAATATTTTACAGTAGGTATGTATAATATGTAATTGAAAGATGTGTCCCTATTATTCTAAAAATTCTAAATGACGGTTGTATATAAATGGCATATGCTTATGAATAGAAAAATGTCTTTAAAAAAACGATGCGCCAAGTCCTTTTGTAAAGTATTTCTCGGTGTTTATACTTTTATTTCAAAGATACGATTAAATATTTGGAAATGTCATTGACTTGGCTTCTTTTTTGATATCACTCCTTTTCGGTGTTGAATTTTTTTAAAGTAAAGAGACTTGGCTGCCTTTTTTACACGGAGTGTTTTTTTCTGGGATATCACTTCTTTTGTTAGTTTATTCATACAGCTTGTAGCACATGTCCTACCAAGGACTAATTTCTTTAAAAAAATACGCCTCAACCGATTTGGTTAGTAAGAAAAGTTGCATTTGGTACAAGCTTAAAATGATTATCCAAGAAGAATAGTCTGAGTTTCGTTACAATCTGTCCAGACGTTTTCGATATCTGACTTCACTTCCAGTTTAAAAAATGGCGCTCAATAATACTGCCGCCTTGAATTCATAAAAGTGCAACATAATTGCATAATTAAGCTGCAATCTCGGCAGTTGTTTTCGATATATGACGTCACTTCCGGTTTTGAAATAGCGGCCGAAAATAATGTCATCTTGAATCCATAAATATAAGGGCTATATAATTACATAATTTAGTTGCAATCGGTACATCTGTTTTCTATAAATGACGTCACTTCCTGTTTTAAATATGGCGGCCAGAAATAATGTTGTCTTGAATTCATAATTATAAGTCCAACATAATTAGATAATTTAGTTGCAATCGGTACAGCCGTTTTCGACATATGACGTCACTTTCGGTTTTAACAATGGCGGTCGAAAATAATATCGTCTTTAATTCAAAAATATAAGTCCTACATAATTACATAATTTAGTTGCAATCGGTACAGCCGTTTTCGATATATGACGTCACTTCCGGTTTTAACAATGGCGGTCGAAAATAATGTCGTCTTTAATTCAAAAATATAAGTCCTACATAATTACATAATTTAGTTGCAATCGGTTCATCCGTTTTTGATATATGACGTCACTTCCGGTTTAAACAATGGCGGCCAAAAATAATGTCGTCTTGAATTCATAATTATTAGTCCTACACAATTCCAAAATTTGGTTACAATCGATACAGCCGTTTTCGATATATGACGTCACTTCCGGTTTTTGCAAATGGCGGCCGAGTACACCGCAATCTTGAATTTATAATTATTCACAATGTATGTTTCTAAATATCTATTTAAAAGTATAGATTGGGGAATTGAGTGTCATTTAGCATATTAATGGCGTCATTTAGCATATTCATGACATCATTTCCGGTATAGGTAATTCGCACAACCAAGATCAGTTCTGCACTCTAGTGGTAGAGATGTGGTACTAGAGGAAAGGGTTCAACATTCAATTATCCATAAGGAACCTGTAGAGTTTGGATACCTCTACATCATACACTATTAAACATAGAACCATAAAAATTGTAAGTAGTATAGAAAAGATTATGCTTATTCGATCTGTCACCTCAGAAATGCATTTATTGTGTCTAAATAATTATAAAATAACTTTCCGTATGAAGCTAATACGGCTTATACTGTAGCCTGATTGGTCTGTTGAACCATTTCCTGTACTCTGATTGGCTGCTGCATTTCATGTTTGCATGATTATTACGCTGCAATTTAACCTCGGAGAAAAATTCTGAGGTGACAGATCGATAAAGCATAATCTTTTCTATACTCGTTACTTTTTTCAGGGTTCTATGTTTAATAGTGTATGAAGTAGAGGTATCCAAACTCTACAGGTTCCTTATGGAGAATTGTTGTTGAACCCTTTCCTCTAGTACCACATCTCCACCACTAGAGTGCAGAGCTGATCTTGATTGTGCGAATAAGAAAACAATCTAGTTCTATCTAGTTGATACTTCATGAATGACCTTCTGAATTCTTTAGCGCTAATTTCCGTCAAATCGGTCATGCCGTTTTCAATATATGACGTCACTTCCGGTTTCATTTAGTGGTTCCTGCCGCCATTTCCGGTACCGTTTATTTGTATATTCATTTATCCCAATTGATTTTTCAAAAAGATTGCAGAATGCATAGACAGGAGCTAGTTCAGTGGCAATCGGTACAGGTGTTTTCGATATATGACGTCACTTCCGGTTTCAGAAATGGCGACCGAGAACACTGTATTTAAATTATAATTATTTTGTATTGTCTATGTTACAATGTAAGCTAATTATATGTGTATTTAAAGTATAATTTGATGAAATAAGCTAAATATTGTGAATTTATGACGTCACTTCCGGTTTAGAAAATAAGAAAATAATGTTTTTTAGTATCATATTTCATATAGATGACCATCTAAATCGAATGGCGCTAATTTCGTTCTAATCGGTCCAGCCGTTTTTTATATATGACGTCACTTCCGGTTTAAAAATGGCGGCACAAAAAATTTATAAGAGGCAAGGTATCATCAGACGCCAAAAGTGCATATGTGGTAAAAATTTCAGGTTGATCGGTTCAGCCGTTTAGGCTGTGGCGGTGATAGCAACTTTTTCGGGAATCATATGAAGAAGAAGAAGAAGAAGAAGAAGAAGCAGATGAAAGCGGTGTAATTTCACGATTTTCACTGCCCTCTAGGTCGTAAACGGCATGACTGGTTGTTGTCGCGTGATGTATATGTTGTTAGGTGGGCCATAGCTCAAAATTAAGACATTTCACAACAATGAGAGATTTTCCATTGTTGAGATCCAGTTGGCCGAAAATGCTATGTTGTTGCTTACAGTAAAAGTAGTTGGTCTGCTCCTCAGTTTATATAGGCATTTACGGTATGTTGAGTGACTGTGAGTGTACGGTAAGACTTGGCTGAGTGGAGCGACCGCTCCACTAGATTAAAATGGTTCTAGGTGACTTCTAGTTCTTTACCCTACTGCAGCAAATGATTTCTAAGCCCTGTAGTTGCATTGCTTGTGTCTGCAGCTGACAATACGTATGCTCGGCCGGTAGCAGTAGTTGGGTCAGCCAATGATAAAACTTCATCGAGATGCACTTGTAGCTGGTCTGGTTTAGTGGGGTAGAAGTAAGAAGGTGCTGGTACATGGGGGTGGAGGAAACTAGCTTTCAGTTCACTTGTGCTAGATAGTTTTTGTAAAACACATGCAAGCCACTCCGTCACAAAACTACATACATCGTCAAAGGCAAATGTGTGGGTTTGAATGTCAATCACGCAATCTTCATCACTATCCTCACTGGCATTTACTTGATCTTCTTCCTCAGCAACCTATAGTGTTTGATTCATCAGACAGAGAAAATGGTTTCACATTCAAAGATGCCAGTGACTATGGAAGAAATGCATGGAAACATTGTGTTCAAGTGAGTTATTTTAAGGAGTTAAACCGTTCTTTCAGTACAGCAGCATTTTCTTGTATTTCTTCATCCGATATAAATGCAAATGTAACGGTCCATATATTTTATGCTGCCCACTGGTGTATAAGTCAATCGGAGTCATTATCTGATCATCACATGGCTTCTGTAAGCTTGCCCTTGCCAAATTACATTTTATTGTTCCGTCACAAGGCCACTTTCCATGCGACGTAGCAAAGAAATGCCATTCTGCTGAAGAGTTGAAAGACTTTTTGATGATGACATAAGTTGACAAAGATTTTCTTGTGCTGTACTGAAAGAATGGTTTAACTCCTTGAGGTTTCCATGCATTTCTTCCACTAGCATCTTTGAATGTGAAACCATTTTCTCTGTCTGATGAATCAAACACTGTATATGTTGCTGAGGAAGAAGATTAAGTAAATGCCAGAGAGGATAGTGATGAAGATTGCGTGATTGACATTCAAACCCACACATTTGCCTTTGACGATGAACATAGTTTTGTGACGGAGACTGGTGGCTTGCATGTGTTTTGCAAAAACTATCTAGCACAAGTGAACTGAAAGTTAGTTTCCTCCACCCCCATGGACCAGCACCTTCTTACTTCTACCCCACTAAACCAGACCAGCTACAAGTGCATCTCGATGAAGTTTTATCATTGGCTGACCCAACTACTGCTACCGGCCGAACATACGTATTGTCAGCTGCAGACACAAGCAATGCAACTAAAGGGCTTAGAAATCATTTGCTGCAGTAAGGTAAAGAACTAGAAGTCACCTAGAACCATTTTAATTTATTTTACAGGAAGAAAGTATCCTATAAGTTTGTCATATTGCAGGTGAACGATGCTTCAAAACTGATGATTCTCACTAAAAATACATATAAAAAAAAGTTCTGGAGGGCCAGTCCTGAAATTTGGCACACATAGTCATGCAAATGTTTTGTAATTTAAAAAAAAAAATCAACCCCAAAAAAAAATAAGTTTTTCCCCTAGGGTCGTTTTTGAAAATGTAGATGGGAAAAATCATAATTAAATACCAGTCAACAAAGTGTCAAGTTAAAATACATATTCATGTAGACCATGTTCTTACCTTTCAAATGCATTTTTTTGGAGCTCTGTAGCTCTCATACAACCCTCACAATTAATTAAAATGATAGCGACCAGCCGCGCGGGGTTGAAAAAGCCCCAAATTTCAACCCTCTATAACTTTTGAACCCTTTGAGTAAAAAAAAACAAAAAAAAATTGGATTACTTACATCACTAATCTAAACAAGTGTACCAAGTTTCATCAAAATCTGGGTCGGTCGAGGTCAAGAGGTGAGTGAGATCCCCTGGAATGACCCAATTTTAAAAAAAACGCTTTGACGAACCGTGCGATTCCCGTTCGCTTCCGTTTGCCTCTTAACCAAAGCAGAATGTCTTTGGCAATGAAGCGCTGTAGATGCTTTTTTTATCAGATGTTTATCAAACAAAATATTAGGGCTGTGCGAGATTGAAATTTTTCATGTCGAGCGAGATCGAGATTATTTCATAAAAGTCAAGCGAGATTGAGCGAGATATTTTACCTTCGAGATCAAGAATATTCAAGCAAGATTATACTTTTTTAAAAAATTTTTTTTTGGTGGAAGAGAAACACAATTTAAATTTCCAGCCACACAAGAATAACATTTGATAAGTATGCAGAACTGTCTGCATTATATATATAAAACAATACAAATCAAATTTATGGACGATACAAAGAAAGTTAGCGTGCATAGTCCTGTAAAAATAACAAAAAATTGGAAATCTTGATGGCTCTAAGTTGATATGCTCGAGATGGTAATTTGAACAAACGATCGAGATCGAGATGGAGTTTCATATTCGAGATTCGAGAACTTTCGAGACTTGCACAGCCCTACAAAATATGAATATTTTCAGATGCGGACTCTACATAAATTGAAATGTTTTGTTGATATTAATTGACGCCTTCCTTTCTTTCAGATTTCGAATGAGAGTTTCTTCTGTTGCCAAGAGGTAGTGCTGTCTATCCTGGCGCGGTACAACGCGCACTGCCAGATGCCGCATCGTCAGCGCTTGGTGTGGCGCCTGTCACAGCGCACACTGCGCTACCTGCGCCCCACTGACAAGCTCACCTGTGTTCTGCCGACAATCCGCGAGGACAAACAAGTGCTGCGCTCAAGGTGAGCTCAAACCGCATGAAAAGTGGTTACAATTCATACAATTTTAAATTAATTTATTTTCTACAAAGAAACAAAGGAAACTAACTAGTTAGTTGTTAGGTCTACTAACCTCAAAGGTGAAGGTATGAAAGTTAAAAGTTTTCAATTACTTACTTGGTCAATATGTTAAAAATTGTTATGTTTCTCGGAGCTGATTTTCGATTTACCTTAACTGACTGCATAAAAAGAAGAGTTCTTAAAAGTGTTTTTTTACTTATGAGTGACATACTGAATGTGATGGATGGAATAAATAGGATTTTAGCCTATTTTATTATCTTTAATCAAATAAAGATAATTGAATTGAATTAAAGCCATAACAAATATTTACGATCCTCCTATAGCTCACGAAGACAACTTGAGTGCTAATTTGTGTTTGTTGTGAATTCTCTAGCCTCTCTCTGAGATTTAATCGTTGATGTTTGCTGTGCAGGTCAGGCAGCGTTAGCTCCGAGGGCAGCTGCGACTCCGAGAAGGAAGACCCGGTGAGCGAGTGGGGCCAAGATGCCGCGAGCATGAACCCCAAGGAGTGGTCCAACGCCCCCATCTTCCCGCTGGCCGAGGAAGAGTACGCAGCTTAAGAGACACACGCCTTATCAGTCGAGATGGATTTTAAAACGCTATTTTATTTATATGTGACATAAGCGGCAGGGAGCTATGATTTTAATTTTTTTTATGGACCAAAACAGTTTATTTTTAGAGTCTTATTTTACTACAGGCTTTAACAATATTAGGTTGTGACACCAGTTAACAGTTATCATTTTACATTATCAGTTGGCCCAGGAATGTCGTCATTACGCGCACATAACTAAAGTAGCATAAAACTTCAAAAAAATACAAAATATGCATATGACATAACAATATTAGGTAAATACCAATGCCTATTTTGCTAAATGCAATCAAAACAACACAAAAAAGTACAAAAAAGTGAATAATCAACCATAAAAATGTGCAAGAGTACCTACTATAGAGTAGTACCTAGTATCAAATGTATCAATTATCACTTTCTGTGTGAACTAGGATAGTGTTCAGTAAGTACCTAGTTATATTTATTATTACATTATAAAATACCAAAATATTTCTTCTGCTAGAGAAGTAACATCATAAAATCCACCTAGTAGGTTCGTATGGCTTTCTTCTTCCTATTGCTGATACTACTACTAGGATTATGATGCCAGATTTTTTACTTTCTTTAAATTAAATTAAATGTATTTTTATTTCTTTTGTAAACTAGACTAGTACCTCCTAATAGTAATTTCCATTTAAGGATACACATAGTAATCTCATAGACTATCTCTCTAAATGTACCTTACTATTAAAAAATTACATTTTAGTTATTATTATCATTGTAGAGATGCTAGTCAATACTTGTTACCAATGCCTCAACATTGAAAAAAAAAAATATAAAGATACTAATAATTATTCCTAATATTAATTAATTTTTATTACATTTATCAAATGATCTAATCCAAGCGGCATTGTGCATTTAGAATTAGAGTTCATGTATTGAGCACCAGCTAAAACTACGGTGAAAAATGCTTGTATTTGACTACACAATCTTGTTCCACGGTGATGGCATTGCCAATTTGATTTTCTTTGGCCTTGATCATTCACTTGTAAGTGGAATAGTATGTGGCATTTTTACATCAATGTTATTCATTATCATTAAGTCCTTCAACTCATCTGTCATTATTTGTCATTTATGTACCATCAAAACTGTAGGTAGATATAAAACATATTCAGAAGAAGACTACACATATATTTCTGGACCAGTGTAATTGTAAACACAACACTTATTCTACTACATACTGCATCTTATAGAGGTCAAAGAAATAAATTTTTAATTTACGCCACATAGCAAAAACAAATCAAATCTTTTATTTAAATGTGGCCACAGAGGCAGAATATGACCATGTGACTATCAATTAAATTTGAGTTACTATCCACAATCACAAGTATTTTTATTCATTGCTGCCTAGTTGTATCAGCTTCCTACCATCCTACATCTTCTTTATTAATTGAGCGAGCGTCTCCTTTTGGCACGGACCTCTGTTTTTTTTTTTTTTTTTTTTTTTTCTGTTACTGACGATATACAGGTCAGAGTTTTTCTTCGATCGAGCTGAAATTTTGCACACATGTACGTAACATTTCTGATTGTTGCAGACCCTAATTTTTTTGAAATCCATTGATTGGTTCAAATTTAAAAAAAATTAACTTTCGATTGGTTGTTTTGATCAAATTGAAATTTTTACAAGTCATTACCCCCAACATTGTACCCAATCAAACAAAGTTTCAGCCAAATCCTCCCATTGGTTAAAATTTAAAACCATCTTCCCTGTGTTTTTAGAAATTTAAACTATAACCGATTGAACGATCAACTTATAACTTCGCATGATGGTTGGGACCAACATTATCTGCATTTTTGACAATTTTCATACTAATCTGTGTTGAAATCCAAACGTTATTGACATTTTACGGACTATTTGCGTGTTGGCTGTCAAATTCACGGCGACTTCGACTCTTCAGTTCAAGGCAAGGTAGTTAGAGCAGAAACTTTAAAACGCATAATATGAAACTGATTATGACCGTTCAACAGTCGATCTGATATTGTGTAGACACACTTATATCTAGAGCCAGTTTTAAATGGTGATGCGCGAATTCGCGAATTGTTCTGATTGCACTATTTTCTTCTACTAAAATCCATTTCATTGTGTATAGATCCCAAATCTACCATTTTTACATCGCGAAAAAAAACGAAATCCAACCCTGATCGCGATATTCAACATTTTCCGCGAAATGACCACGAAATAGAGGTTTTCTATTAAAATTACTGCTTTTATCCCCCTAACAGGTCACACAACAACAAACGAAACCAGTTTCTTTCCATATGCTACTCACTCAACCCCCTCCCCCTCGCCAGACACTTTGCTACCCACCCTCTAAGTGAACCAGACCAGTCTAACCAGTTGATGATGCCTCCAGGCTGCTTTGTTTTGCGCCCCCATCTGTTCAAGGTCGACCGGTTTTCCCAACCCCCCTTCCACCCTCAACCAGTCGCAACTATTCATCAATAGTCTACTGACACAGAAGGATTACTGCACTGAAAATTGTTGGATTGGGAAAGAAAATATCTTGTCAAACTATACATTTTGCGTCATGAAATTTTAAATATGTATCATCTATACAGAGAAAATGTGGGTTGGGGAAAAGACAGTACAGAGCATTAAAGACGCCATTCTAGACAAGCCTATTTCAGTGCTAATAGTGCATGACCAATCCATTCCAATCCCTCCTCCAAAGTGGCATACATGTTTTTCATCAAATTATGGTTTCTGGGGGCTATTACAATGTGTTTTATAACCAATTTAATATCACCACAAAATCGCGAAATCCCTCTTCCAGAAAAAACACAAAAAACGAAATTGATGATCTTAAAAACGAATTTTAAGAAATAAAATCACCATTTAAAACTGGCTCTACTTATATCATATGAGTGGTCTCAGGTATATTTTTTGAAGGAGATCCTGTGATTTTTGAAAATTAACATGGAACCGTTCAATCATAAAGGTTCAATCGATCAACTTAAAGCTTTGCATGGTTATTTGGACCAATATTTTAGGAATGTTTTGAGATTTCTATACAAATCTGTGGCGAAATTTTAGAATTATTGGCTTTTAATGAAATTTTTGATAGACAGAATTTCGGTTCGAGGTGTTGCGCGTATCCGTGCTCGCTCATCAACGCGTTACTCAGAGCGTTTTCCTAGTTATGTACTACACTCCCCCAAATAATAAATGGTACTCGAAAGAAAATGAATTGACTGATTAAGGTTTGATGGCATCTTCCCATGCAGTCAGTGCTAACGCATTATCTAACTCTTTTAGGTGAGCTCTGATTTCATTGATAATAACAAGGATTGATTGTCAAGGAACCGGCCCAGCAGCCAATACGTTTTGTACCAAGTACCGTTTATTATTTGGGGGAGTGTACCTTCTGTAGTAAAACAAATCGTAGAACTGCAAACAAAAATGTTTGGAGTCAAAATTGCAAATTGACTTAAAGAGGATAGTGTTGAATGATGTTCAAGGTTATGAAGAGGAGAGTATTTCCTGAATTTATGTGAAATTAAAATTACTATTTGGTTTGACTTAGGAGCCTCCCCATTTTTCTTATGGTGACGTGAAGTGAATGCATATAATTATTTCATTTATGATTCTTGGGATCAAAGTCCACTAATTCAGCGGTCGCCAACCTTTTGGACCTCGCGGACCACTTATATGACAATTTTATATCTCGGGGACCACTCAGGCGCGTAAAATACGTATGACGGGAAATACGATTGGTGAGGGAGACAATGGGGGGTCTGGGGGGAGGGCCCCCCAGCACCAAGCGGGTCCGGGGCGCTTAGCCCCGGAAATTTTTGGTTTTCAGGAAGTCATTTGGCGCGTTTCTACGCTATTTCAGCCAACTTTTTTTCCAGAAAAAGCGTTTAAAATAACTCTTATAGGTATTGGAAAAATACTCGGAAACTGATATTATTTTCATTATAGAGCTAGTGAATACGTATAGTTGGTAGGTAGATACTTTGTAAAGGCATTATTACGTATTGAAACATGTCCGAATTCAATACATTTGTGTTGTGCCATTTTTCTAAATTAAATAAATTGCATGGAAACTTAAAAGAAAACTTCCAATTTTCTCTGCGGACCACCAAAATTTTCTCGCGGACCACCGGTTGGCGACCGCTGCACTAATTGATACATTGGGTTTGGGTACAATAAAATCGATACTGCAATGTACCCATTTCCATCCGTTTATTGGTTTTCATAATTCGTTGAAATAGATATCAAGTTAGATAATACAAAAGTTGTATAAGATGTAGTCCTAACTGAAATTGATGTTGCATTTGATATTGTGTTAAATAGCCACTCACTGGATGTTACAAGTGTGAAGTGGAGAACGATCTTCATTAATCTTCCAGGAAGAAGTACTGCCCAGCGCGCTTCTGTTCCGAATCCTAGAAAAGAAATAAGATATATAAAGACTGAAGACTCTGTGGTATTTGAATCTCAAAGCACCCATTTTCAATTTGAAATGAATTTTGATAGTGTGTATACTGGTCTAGAAATGAACGCCCAGGATGTAATGAATACAAATATCTGTGTTGAATTGAATGTTGGTGTTTATGGTGCATCGACTTAATAACGTGCAAATAGTACCTTATTAATTAAAGTATTGATTCTAACAAGAAAGCAATTAACTACAGCATGTTAACTCTAGAAGAATGAATGCAGAAGCAGAATACACAAAAAAAGTAAGTAGGTATATACTATATATACAAGCAGAAAAGAAGAGAGGGCACAAGAGTACCTAGTGGTATGTGGAGGATAGAATGAAGAATCTGACATGCTGAGAGCAGAATGTGAGAACTGAAAGAAGTGGCAGGGCAAGGTGGAGAAACGTCATGAGAAAGAGACAGACAATATTTGAGACAGACAAATGTCTCAGCCAATGTTGCTCGACTGAAAGCTGAATATTCATAGTTCCTTACTAATACTCCATTTTCCTTGTCTGGTTTATTTCTCATGTATTTTTAGTTGGTAAGAACTAATTTCATAAATATATTTTAACCCAGTAAATGAACTGAAAACAATACACATATCTCAGTGAAGCCCTAGTGCCCATGATCCAGGTGGATAATACCTGTACCTGCCTGTCTCGGATAACATACCTTGACGGACGCATTCTTGTTGATCCTGGGCCGGAAGTTGTTTGGATCTCGGCGGAAAGTGATGCCGAGCAGCTCGAGGAACCTGTTCATGCCTCCGAGCAAGTTCTGCGGAGTGTGAGCCGTCGCGTTGATGGACGGCGAGCCCTCGAACACGATGACGCGATCGGCCAGGTACGTGGCCATAATGAAGTCGTGCTCCACCACGAAACCCGTCTTCTTGGCGTGGATGATGAATCGCTTGATCACCTAGCAGAGGACGGAGCATATATTTAGTTGATCTTTCTTACTGGCATCATCACAATTGAATGCATTGCAGAGTATCTACAACTATTTGCCTTTGGGTCTCAGCCTGCGTAATATATCTGACGAAAAGTAGGTAATGCCTTGACTAATATTTGAGATTATTTCAATTAGAATGTAGAATGTACATTAGAATGTAATTAAACACTTGCATTCTGTTATGTTTACTAACTGCTACATGGAGTGAGAGGTCGTTGGTCCCCAGGGGCCCGATTCACAAAAAGTATTATCTCCTACTACGTACTATCTTTGGTATTATCTTTCGCTTAACATTGTGTTTTTGGTATTAAATCAAAAGATAGTACGTATTAGCAGATAATACCTTTTGTGAATCGAGCCCCAGGTTTTAAAGCGATTTTACAAAATGATGTGTAGGTACACTCGACAATTCATAAAACGGTATTTGAAAGAAATGGATTGTCTGAAAAAAATGTGATGGCATCATCTGATGAAGTTTATACTTACTCGTCATCTACCTGTAGTAGGTGAGCTCTGATTTCATTGATGATAACAAGAATTGATCGTCAATGAATCTGACCAGCAGCCAATCTGATTCATTCAAATACCGTTTTATGAATTGTCGAGTGTACATTGAATTAAACATTTTCTTCAGTCAAATACCTACTCATCCAAAATGTGCTCTCACTTCTCCATACAGAAACGTACCTTGGCTGCTACGAGACGCTGCTCGGAATCCAAGTACGCCGACGGTTCGTCTACGAGATACACATCAGCCGGCTTGCCGAGACACAACGCCATGGCGACGCGCTGCAGCTCTCCTCCCGAGAGATTCTGAACCTCCTGGTCGATGATGTCGTCCATGCGCAGGGGTTTCATCACGTCCGTGCAGAACTGCGGGTGGATGTACGCCTCGCGGATCTTCTCGTGCAGCAGCTGGCGGACGGTGCCCTGCGACTTGGGGCTGATCTTCTGCGGCTTGTAGCTGATGTGAAGTCGGGGGATGTCTCCTGCACGTAGGTAAAGGAACGCATTATTAAGACCAACCCAATATTTGGATTTATTTCTGGCAAATGAGTGATTTACCTGACTTTATAGTCAAACTAGAGGGACCCGCTTACAAATTGTAAGTTGTGTGATTCGCATTCATGATTAATGTATCACCAACTCCCAAGGTTTGGGAATTGTTAAAAAGCGTCCTTCCTGACGGGTTTGTTCGTGGTAACCTCAGTCGACAGGCAAATGCTGGGAAGGTATACCCAACTAATAGGCCAAGACCGCCTCCTTCCCACCTTTCATCTTTACCTCCTATTCTGTCACCATCATCTCCCATCATCATAATAGGTTAGATGCAGAACAGTGCGACGTTATACACTACTAAAGCCCCATTTACACGGTGCAACTTCTTGTACAACTTCTGTACCACACTTCTGTGTCACACTTCTTGAATGGAATAGAACATGTTTTAAGTTCTGTGACAGAAAGTTGCATCGTGTAAATACAAAATGGTATGAAAAATGGGAATGTGACACAGAAGTTGTTCAAGAAATTGCACCGTGTAAATGGGGCTTAAAACAAATAGGTATCTACATGAAATTACAAATCTACTACAGATAAAAATTTCTAAATGAATCCAAGTTACAAATATGAAATCATAAATGAGTGAATTATACAGAAAAAAATACGCAACTATAAAAATTAATGGCCCAATGAATACATAAGAAATGAAAAATGAAAAATTGGTAAAAAGATTTTAAAAAAGTTTCTAAGAAAACATGGAATACCTACTCTATCAAATTTAGATAAAACCAGAGCAGCTCTCTCATTGACTGAAATCTGTCACGTGATCTTACTTGCCTCCTGATGAAATAAAAGTCTGCATCTCTGCACAATTCACATCAACATCAACGATCGATCGCTTTAGTACAATTTTGATTCCCAAAACGTAATTGACAATATACTAATGAGAAGTTGCGACGTTAGGTATGTATACTCGGGCTTAAAAGTTCAATTACGCCCCCCCCCCCCCCCTCACCCCTCACCATTTGCAAACCCCAAAAATAACATCTATTTTTACATTATATTGCTTTACCCGTGGTTCTACTAAGTCAAGGTCCCAAGAGTTAATCTAGTGGAGCGGTCGCTCCACGCCAGCCAAGTCGTACGGCGCGCGCACACACTCATTTAAAAAGGCTGGAGCAAACCCACTTTTACTGTAAGCATCAAAGTGGCATTTTCGGCCTACTGGATCTTAAAATTGGAAAATCTCACATTGTTGCGATATATCTTAATTTCGAGCTATGGCCCACCCTACAACATATACCAAATTTGGGAACAATAGGTTACGCCCTTTGCGCGCTAGAGGGCCGTGAAAACAGTGTTTTAGGGCGGTTTTCATAATAATAATAATAATAATAATCTCAGTAGTAGTAGTAGTAGTAGTAGTCTCCTGGAATTCAAATCCGGTAAACAGGCCACAGCCTAAACGGCTGAACCGATTGATCCCACATTTTTACCACGTGTGCACTTTTGGCGTCTGATTTAACCTTCACCCCATGAATTTTTTGTGCCGCCATTTTGAAACCGGAAGTGACGTCATATCTCGTCAACGGCTGGACCGATTGGAACGAAAATTGCGCCAAACGATTCAGACGGTCATCTATATGCATGATAAGTAGCAAAAGACTAAACATTATTTTAAAGAAACCGGAAATGACGTAATGAAATTTGAAATACATCGATTGGCTTTTTGGCAACAAAGGTTGATCCGATTATTTTGATATTTATGTAACGTATGTACTTTTGACGTCTCATGTGACTTGTTATAAAACCAACCAGAAGCCGCCATTTTGAAACCGGAAGTGACATCATATCTCAATAACGGCTAATTAGATTTCAACGAAACCAGCGCAAAACAATTTAGACGGTCAACTTTATGTATTATCATCAATAATATTTGCAGTTTCCCATACCTAAACCGGAAATGACGTCACACATTTTAATAAACCCACAAATTTTTATTTTGATGCAATAAATATACTATTTGAGACAGCTTATAAAATTGTAATCATGTTTAAAATATACTTCAAGGGGTCAGAGATTTCAGCCACCATTTTTAAACCGGAAGTAACGTCATATCTCAAAAACTGGTAGACAGATCGGCATGAAACTAGCGCCAAACGATTCGGAAGGTCATCTCTATGGAATATGAACAGTACAAATAGAATTTTCCTTTTTATGAGACCGGAAATGACGTTATTCAAATGTATAAATTATTATAATCCTCTCCTATACAATACATATTCAGAAAGCTTAAAATGATACACATCATTTATAGAAATAAATTCTATGTGGCATTGCAGAAAGTTCAGCAGCCATTTTGAAAACCGAAGTGTTGCCATATCTCGGAACTGGGTTGACTGATTGGAATGAAACCTTTGCTATTCTTCGTGAAAGATCATTTAAAGCAATTATTTAGGACCATATGCTGCTATTCATTAGTGGTAACCAAATTGTAAAGGGTGATGATTTTTTAAAAGAATTTAGTAATTGTTCATTTCATGTGTCACAAGTTGTTAGAATAAACTAAAAAAAGGAGTGATATCCCCATAAAAAAACACTTCGTGTAAAAATACCAGCCAAGTCTCTTCTACTAAAAAAAATATATGAAATCTAAAAATTCTGCACTGAAAAGTAATGATATCAAAAAATTTGCCAAGTCAAAACTTTATTTGAAAATCAAAAAATACTTGGCGCATCGATTTTTTAGGGCATTTTAGGTATACTATATGTTTGTATATTTTATGTATATTTTATATCTGGCCTATACTTCTAAGCTATTAATATACACGATGCGCCAAGTATTTTTTGATTTTCAAATAAAGTTTTGACTTGGCAAATTTTTTGATATCATTACTTTTCAGTGCAGAATTTTTAGATTTCATATATTTTTTTTAGTAGAAGAGACTTGGCTGGTATTTTTACACGAAGTGTTTTTTTATGGGGTTCCAATTTTCGTTCAATGTAAAAAAAAATCACGGCCTACTTCAAACACAAACTTCAAACAATTTGAAAGTTTGAAGTTTGTCTGTTCTTCCATGGGCTACACGTCTTGGCAAGTTGGCTACACTCTTGCTTCTCATGTAATTTCTCTCAAAATACTGTCAAACGTTAGTGAAACGGAGTTAATTCATAAATCAGGTATGTAGAATGTGATTTCGTATATTATTTGAACGAATTATTGTTATAACTTACTTGAAAGTGGATATAAAGATTCGTTCTGACATTTTGAAATGACAGTTCGATTATTTTCCATTGTCGGACATACAGGACATACAGGACACCCGGACATACGCGATATGAGCATGCGTGAATAGTGTACATTATGTAAGAGGATATTTCACAAGTGGATTGACCATACCTACCTACCTATTAATTTTCCAGAAAATTAAAAATTTTGAAAAATTTTCTCTTTTTACAATTGTTTTACCAAACCATGGACACTTTTGCACCAATTATTTGATATAAGTCATATATTTAACATAATATTTAGGTAATGATTGAAAGGTCATAAAATACTTATATTAATATCTGCTCATCCCAACTTGCCCTTAAACAGTATTGGTAGAGAGAGCACTATTATTTTGAAAAATTAAGGTAATTCTGTTAATTGCTGTTTTCTGCTCATTTATAATGTAGTAAACACTCAGTTACAGTCCTAAAAATCTAATTATAAAAAAAAAAATTATCAGAAAATTTTCCGACTCACATTTCTATTTCAATTAACTTGTAACTTTTCAAATACCTAACTTGTAATTTTTTAGGAAAGTTCTGGAGTGGGAAGTCTTACCAGATCCTTCATCAGCTTCAAGTTTCCCCGCTAGCATCCGGATAAACGTCGTCTTGCCGGTTCCGTTCTCCCCGAGCAGAACCAGAATCTCGGAGTCAGAGAATTGACCTTGTTCCACAGTCAAGTGGAAGTTGCCAAGACTCTTGGTCATCCGTGGATACTCGTAGTGATTCATCCTCTTCACCTCTTCCTCGGTCGCCGACTCCGCAACCTTGAACACCAACGACTCTTCGCGGAACCGCAGATTTTCCGTCGGCACAAATCCGTCCAAAAAGATGTTGATTCCTAAAGAAATGCAACAAATTAGTCATTGATGATAATGACTGTTATGGTATACAGTTTTGGGGAAACTCAGTTGATGCAAATAAAATATTTGTCATGCAAAGGAAAACAATAAGAAAACTATTTGGTCTAAAATGCAAGGGCACATTTTCAAAACCTGACTGTAAAAAACATTTTATAAAACACAAAATTCTTACAGTTCCATGTTTATATATATTAGAATCCATCCTTACTGTTAAGCAAAAAGCAAATAATATCCACAATACAAACATTCATGAACATAATACTAGACAAAAAACAATATTCACACAAATAGGTACAGAACTAAATGCACACAAGCTAACTCAACACATAATAACTTTAAAATGCTCAATGCACTACCTTCATCACTAAAAGAATTAAAAGAACATTCCCATTTTAAACATCAGTTAAAGAGACTCCTTATTAATAAGGCATATTACTCCTTGGAAGAATTCTTTACAGACAATGGTGTGTAATTTTTTTTTTGTTCTTTTAGCATCTGCTTATATTATTACATCCTATTATCTATTGAATTCCTATTAATATTAGTTATTATTTTACCACTGACATTGAAGCACAACTATATGTATAATGACTTTTATGAATAACTTAAGAAGAAATAGGTAAACGGTGAAGAGGTGAAGCAGCTGAAGAGAAGAGATGGATGTATGGAAGATCAACGACTCGATTGTTGAATACAGACCAATTGTGTACCTATTTTATGTGCTCAATAAATTACATTATTATTATTATTATTATGAATGATTCGCCTGTCTTTAAAGTACCTACTTACTATTATTGGGTCATTCTCCACTAAATGGAATATTCTTGTCCTGTCCATTTTTAATATAGATATTAAAGAAATTTATTCTTTCATTTATTAATTTTATTAATAATAATAATTATTAATAATAATTAATATTAATTATATTAATATAATATTATTAATAATAATAATAATATTAATATTATTAATATAAATAATATTAATATAATATTAATAATATTATATTAATATAATTAATATTAATTATTATTAATAATTAATAATAATTTTTATTAATTTTAATTTATTTATTTTTTTATTTATTCTTTCTTTTATTTTTTTTATTTTTATATAGATGCTACTTGACAATTACAGCCATAGTGTAAGGTTATTATCATGCACATCTAAGAGCTACAGCCCAAAATACCCCCCAAAAGTCATTCCCCTAGCTTGTCCCTCACCCTGTTTTCCAGCATTGCTTTAGCCATATATCTTTAAGTACTTTAATTAAATGTACCAAAAATAAATGTTAAGCTTAATAATAGTGTATCTTGACATATGTAACAAATTCACATTCAAATATTTATAAAATGTTATGTTTTAACTGTAATTAAAACGTGTCCCGAGTTTTGGCATCTTTCTGAAGCTATTTTAATATTTTTTTTTATTATTATTTGCAGTTGGTATTTAACATACGTGTCCAAGTGTAGCAACTAGCTTGATGGTGCTGACAAGCCAGGAACACTCGAAATATGTGATTTGAATGATAATTGTGGCTATAATAGCAAAAATGCTACGATTTTCAGGGGCGTATGTTTTCTCTCCATCATTCCCCTATTCGATTATAATTATGTACTTATGTTGAAATCATACTTATTGGCAGTTAAAACGTGATAATAATAGTGACCCAAACATAACCTCAAAATTTCAACTCATAAAATGTATTACTAGAGATTTGACAGCATATTTAAACTCAGTACGTCATTCCCCTAGCTCTAAAATTTCGTCATTCCCCTATGTTTCGCTAATCTAATTAACACAGTAAATTATATTATTTCATTTTGATCTCAGATGAGCAATTAATATTGCTTCAACAAGTATTTTCAAAGACCCCATGAAATAAAAAGCAGAAAAAATCATATTATTTAAAAAGTTATTTAGCTTCTTCAATATTCCATTTAGTGGAGAATGACCCTATTACTATTTATTACAATTACTATTACCACTGTATTATTATAAATTAATGTAACTTTAATGTAAATTTCATAATACCCTACTGGAAGAGGACTTAATAGTTCCCAAGGGTCAATGCATTTTTTTAAATGTGAATGGAAATAAATCTAATCTAATCTAATCTAATCTAATCATCACTCAGTGATTTCATACATTTATAATGTTGCATGGCTATCAGTATCACCCAAAGAAGTGAGTAGGTAGTTAAAAATCGTATGTGGTCAAAGAACATTACTTTTCTTCATTGTTTGAATTGTATTGGAAATTCAAAATATGGGTTTTGAGTGACTTACCCAAGTAAACTTAAACTAAAATATTTAGGCAGCATATTTATAAAATGTAAAAACAAATTATTTTTACTTCACATTAACCAGTTATAAACCTCCAAAGCAGCAGCTCCGTTACGAAATTAAATGATTACCTTCCCGCACGGAGAAAGGCATGGTAACAACGCCGTAAGCGCCGGGGACTCCATACAAACAGCAGATGAAGTCAGACAGGTAGTCTAATACTGACAAATCGTGCTCCACAACAATGATGAACCTGAAACACATTTACACCACCTTTAGAGTGACATCAAGCCAGACCGAGAAGGTGGGAATCAAATTTAAGGGAAACAGTACGTACACTACATACCATAGAGTGCTAGTGCAGATTTGAATTTGAGGAAAAACATTTTTGAGTCACTGTCAACCAATCAGTAGATCAGTTGTCTCTCTGGGATACACATTTGATTTACACATTGGAGAGAGAAAACTCTGCATAAAATGCAATACTGCTCTCTGTGAATGTACACCCGCGGTCACATAAATTGCTTGCAAAATTTAACCAACCACACCATACCTAAACCAAATTATCATTCTTAATTTAATAATTAATATTGACAATAAATCGAGCTCCAACTTAGCCATTTACCCTCAATTTTTCTGACCGTGGTCCATGGGTGTACCTTGAGACTTGAATGTAGACATGTATGCAGCGATATCAACTTAAGGGTCATTTTATGGATAAGTCGGTGAAAGTAAAAGCACTCTACATACTTGTCGGGATGGATGAGGGACCGGATGGTGACGGCTGCATTCAAACGCTGCTTCACGTCCAAGTAACTCGACGGCTCGTCGAACATGAAGATATCTCCGTCTTGGATGCACACCATGGCACACGCGAACCTCTGCAGCTCCCCTCCAGACAGAGCGTCAATGTTGCGATCACGAATGTGCTGCAAATCTGAAAGAGAATCCAACGACGAGTTACTCGACTGATCTTGAGCGATTCGGAATGAGTCGTATTTCCTTGTTGTGTTGTTCAAGAGATGGGGACTTGCTTTACAATGCCATGATCATGCAATTCATTTAACATTGAAATGAATAACAAATTTGAAATTTGTAATGTAACATGTCGTCTAAAAACAAAGAAATTGAAAGTAAGTGCCCAGATGTATTTAGATATCAGATTATGAACTTAAAAACTGTTGAGTAGCAAATTGAATTTTATTTATCATTCGTGTTTTTTTCTTTTAAAGAAGTAATTACCTACAATGTAAGAAGGTATAGGTTTTAATCTGACAGAAGCAGGAATTGTAAAACAATCAAAAGCTCCCCCACATCAATATTACTAGTCAATATTGCTTGAAAAGCCTTGTGACATGGATGCCATCATGGAACCAGGCATGAAAGCAATTTAGTATTTACCTAAAAATTGATCGCTTCATGCCAAAGTCACCAGGCTTGTCAAGTTTGTCATACAAGATTGACAGTGTGTATGAGTCTGAGACACTAAAAATTTGTAATGCACCAGTATGTATTGTTGGTGGCATTACATAATGAAAAGTTTACGAATTTAAAAAAAAATCAACCAGCAACAAAAACTCTATAAACTCAATACTTACCCAGAAGTGTGCATATTTCATTCTGGTTTTTGCGTTCATCTTTCTTGTCAAGCAGTTCTTGTACCGATCCTTTCACAGCTCTCGGGATTTGATCAACGTACTGCGGCTTGATGAGAGCCTTCAAGTCGTCTTCCAAGATCTTTGTGAAGTAGTTCTGAAGCTCAGAACCTCGGAAATGGTTTAGAATATCGGTCCAGTCCGGTGGTTCCTAAACAGTCAATAGAATGATAAATACCTACTTTTCTCTGCGGAAAAATCATGGTAAGATATTGAGTTTTAAGAAGGGTTTGGCTCTCATTTTTAGAAAATGAGGCAAGATCTTGTCAAAATTAACGAGATCTTGCCAAGAATAACTCGTATTTTGTATCTTGAATAATTCTTAAATTTAGAATTTTTTAGGGAACAATAATTTTGTCAAGACTTAACCAGATCTTGGCAAGTTTTTGCAAAATCTAGTCAATCAAGATCTTGGCAAGATTTTTCAGCAGAGTTTACTCAGAGTGGTCATCATTTTAGTGAGGTGTCCATTGAACTGATGATATAAATTTTAACAAATAAGTTTTTATGGTAGGTAATAGAATAATTTGTAAGTCAAACTCATTGTTGCAAGTAGAGGGCAAGCATTAGAAAAACATGTTACTACTTTCTAGAGTACCTACCTACCTAGAGAGTTTTGTGCTTCGATCAAATAATATGGGTGGGGGTATTACAGATCCTACTACCACAGAGATAGAGGGCCAGAAGTCCATCTCAAAATTCAGTAATTCTGTCATTTTGAAATTGTGATATGAGCCATAGATAGTTAGGTAGCTAGTAGCTACACATACTAACTATTTGTTGACATCAGTCAAAGCAATTATTAGTTTTTATTACATCATTCAAAATGTCTGCAATGCAAAATCGAGAAAATAGACTTCCGACCTTCTAGGTACTACCTTGACTAGTGATGGTAATTTACTGAAAAAATTTTTTTTGAAAATTTTCATGCAAATTTTCATGAAAATTTTCAATGCGTTGAAAATTTTTTAAATTACTTTTTTTATTGCTTTATTTCACACAATTGTTAATAATATATCTGAAAAAAGCGTAAAATCAAAATCAAAATAAAAGCCTAAGCCCAAATCTCAGTTTGTCTTCATTGTAATTTTAGCCAGACTGTAATTTCTACATAGGCAGGAAATTTGAATGCTGTATTAATGATCATTTTGCACATTTACCGCTCAGACAACAACACGCATCATAATAGAGTTCAGTATGCATCCCAAGTATGCCCATACATTTATTAAGGAGGGATGAGTGATATACTCACGGTCTTCTGAAAATTTCTACAAATTTGCAAAGAATTTCGAATTTCTAGAAGGCCGTTTTACCATGACAACACACTTTTACATGGAAAACTGCACTTTTCAGATGGTAAAACGTAAAAATAAAGCAGTAAAACCCTTATAGCTCGGTAAAACATCCACGAAGGTATACATTTAAAAATTTAATAACAAAATATTGCATCTGATACACGCTATAGTAGTTTTTCAAAAAATTCTATAGGTGGGAAAGCAGCCTAATACGCTTTTAAAAATATTAGCTTGACTTTTTCCGTATGGTCGCAATGTTAAAATGAGAAAGAAACTGTTACTTTGAAGCGATATATCTCGAAAATTAGTTCACGTTGACCACTTTTTCTCACCATATTATGATGCAGAACATAAAAATCTATTTATTTGCGAAATTTGAACGATTTCTATACATAAGTGAAATTCGGAGATCCCTCCTTAAATCAAATATAATTGATTTAAACTTTTTCAAAAAATTTCAATTTTTTCAATGGTCATTGAAAATTTTAGCAGGCCCATTGAGCGGCAATGGGCCATCACTAACCTTGACTACAATGAGCCGCAAATGATCTCTGGATTGGGATTATTTTGCAAACTCCTTAGTGAGCTCAACCCAAGAGAAGGCTCAGTATAACAATGGGGCATTGTGTGCACGCAGGTAGAGTAGGGGACGGCAAAATAAAATGACCCTTTTCCAATCCACTGATCGACTGCTGGTCACTTTAGTAGCTAGATTATTTTTCGAGATTGATGAACTAACAAACTTACAACAAAACGACCCAAGTTGGGCTTCTGCTTCCCAGCTAAAATCTTCAGAGCTGTTGACTTGCCGATACCATTTGTACCGACAAGACCCAAAACTTCTCCTGGCCGCGGAATGGGAAGGCGATGAAGTTTGAATGAATTTTGAGAATAACGATGTGTAGTGTCTTTTTCCAAGTTACTTGGTAAATTGATAATAGTGACAGCTTCAAACGGACATTTCTGTAGAGAAGGAAGACGATTACATGAGATTTTCAATAAGTAATAAATAAAACTCTGAATGTGGGTCACCACAGTGGTTAATTTGACAGTTGTAAAGCAAAATTAATTTCAATTTTACCTTAACGCAAATACCACAACCGATGCACAGCTCCTCTGATATTGTTGCTATTTTGTCATTTGGGGTGACTTCGATACATAGCTTCCCCATTCTTACAACGGGGCACGACTTTTTGCACTCCTGCCGACATCTCTTCGGCTTGCATTTGTCAGAGTTAACAATTGCAATTCGAGTTAATTTTTCGGTCTCGTCTGTAGCTTTATTGTTCCGAGGCATTATGATTTAAACTGAAAATCAAGAAATATTTAAAACGCCAATCCACCTTTCGACTAGGTAGAAGCATTTTGATAAGTGGTGAGGTTAGGATGAATGGTGCAACCACAAGTGGAACATCTGTTGCAGTAGGCTACAATGCCAGAGACTTAGCAGAAGATAGCTATTTGCTGTGAAAGATCGTCCATACAATTTAAATCTGAGGAATATATGAATACGGTCAATATATCAGTAGCTTACCTGTCAAATTAAATTTTAAAGAGTGGTCCACGCACTCAACACAAATTTCTGCTCGGGTCGGGGCGGCCGCGGCGTGTAAAGGACAACTTCTTTATCGGCCGAGTCGCGGCGTCGTCACCATAAAAATGTAGTTCAATAATATCCACCATCAATTTCAGCAGCACAATGCAAAGAAGTTTTACTTGTGGACAACCACTTGTTTTGAAAGTGAAGTTTCGCCTGAAAATAAACTAGGTTAGGGTTTCTTTGTACACTTTATTTTGTGGATGTAATGACGTTCAAAAGGTACCTACCCTCCCATATAATAATTATTTAATATACCTAGCTGACATAACTCGCTATATAAAAACATATAGGTATCAGCAATGTAACATGTTTCGACCACTGTCAACTTTTCAATTACCGACAGCTGCTCAATCCAAGTTGCAAGAGTCAGGATTTGTCTACTATGAAGATTTATATGATGCGAAAGGAGGTAAATTGAACTCTTACTTAATTAGTAGGTAGGTACCTACTCCGGTAATTTTTATTTTTACAGTCTGCTTTCAAGTTTTATCTAAGTATTGGTGGGAAGTAATTGGTGGGAAGTAGGTAGGCTATAAAAAAAAAATACCTAGGGGTTCCATTTTTGGGTCCATTCCCATACACTCGATCAGGCGATGCAGTGAGCTCGGCTTGGGAGGTTGGGCTGGGGTGGTTGAAACAGTTAAAGCGTACTCACTGTTCGAGAGTATCGGAAAGCCCCCATGGGAGTGTCCTACATTAACCTCTTTCCTTTTCAGTTTGTTCAGTGAAAGCTATTGATCTTGTAAAACCATGGATTACGGACCTTACGGAACATCTCAAAAGACTTACAGCTCCTCCTCCGAGTTGTTCCGCACTTGATTTTTGGCATGTGAGTTTTCACAGTTTACCTAATGTACATTCGGTACCTAGGTAGTATCGATCTACATACGTATCATGTTAAACTCGTCTTAACTTTGACAATTTTGACAATTTTCATGTCAACACTTGTTATGTTAACTTCTGTATATTAATTATTAAATATTAACAGCACCTAGTATATACGCTCAGAGTTCCAGTGTTAACTTTGACACTCCGTTCAACAGGAGGAGTGCAGCTCCCGTAGCATCGTTTCCTTCTGCAAGGAGCTTGATGACGTACTTGGAGGCGGTTTGCCAGTTCGTTCAATAACCGAACTGTGCGGAGCACCCGGGTCAGGGAAAACACAATTATGTTTGCAATTCTGCATCGACGTTCAGATTCCAAAACTATTTGGTGGTCTGGAAGGAGAAGCTATCGTCATCTCAACAGATAGTGGTTTTAGAGTTAAGCGATTAAAAGGTATTTACTTGCAACTTGTTTACTTGTTTACTTGTATTGTTAAGGTTTTATTTAGTTAACATTTTATTTTGTTTGTAGACATGGCAGAAGGTTGTATGCGACACTGTCAATTCATCGCCAATCAAAAATGTAATGAACAAGATCAAGAATTACGGAGCAAAGTTGCAAATTTATCAGTTAATTCATTTCTTAAAGGAGTTAACTTCGTGGCAACTCATAGCTCCGATCAATTGATAGGTGCTGTCCATCTCATTCATGAAGTCATTCATGAAAATAAAAAGGTTAGTAGGTACCAACAGAAGTTCAATTGTTCAATGCATTCAATTGTTTCAAAACGAAAACCAACTTTCAGGATTAATTAAACGTCTTAGATTATGTTAACATAGTTATGTATAGAAAGCAGGAAATATCTGGGAAAGGAATTTTTCATTTCACAATCTTTCCTTTTTCCTATTGCAATGTTTCAATTCAATCATCGCCACATTTTCAGTTTGTCATTTTACTTTAGGTATAGAGGAATGAAGGAGGTAGTTCGTAATTTATACAATAACTCTATCTGGATTGGAATACATTTTATTCGGCTACTTTTGTTTTTTTTAGATAAAACTGATCGTGATCGACAGTTTAGCTTTTCCGTTCCGAGACGGTGAGATGAACACATTGGAGAGAACCGGAATAATTTACAGACTTCTTGGGGAACTGGACTCCTTGGCGCACAAACATGCGCTTGCAGTAAGTCCACAATTACATAAACACATCGTTATTTTAATAGCTTGCTGGTGCTACGCATGGCTAATATACTCTGATTTATTCAGGTTGTATTAACAAACCAGCTTACCACGAAAATCTTACCCAACAAAGAAAGTCAATTGATTCCGGCAATGGGAGAGAATTTCGGTCATCGAGTTTGTCACCGACTGATGCTGGGACACATCTTGCAAGAGCGTTTCGCTGCTATCCTGTTGAAGAGTCCTTCACAGCCCAAAGCAACCGCCAACTTCCAAATAACACGAGATGGTATTCGAGACTGCTAGTAGGGGTAAGTTCTTGCAAAGATCCCTTAGCTTAGATTATACCTTGGTTTATCATTTAAATATTACCATGAAGGAAAAAGATTTCTCTTCTTAATATTAATTTAATTACTATAATACCTACCTACCTAGCTATACATGTAGAGGTATGCAGGCTTGGGGTTTAAACTGGGGCTAATGTGTTTTAGCCACAAGAAAACAATTTGACGAGAGAGTGCCAAGGCGGGTATTTTGGGCTAGTTACAGGGAAGTCTCTTGAAATTTTATTCTAGTTAATTTGTAAATATCAACACAAATAACAATCAACACAAACAACACAATAACACACTTATCAGCATCAAAATTAAAAATTTTCATTCACAAAAATCAAAATCAAATATCATTGGATATTTTGGCGGGAAAAACGTCAGGAAACGAGAATCAGGGTTGTGATATCATTTCCAAGCCTCCAACAATGTGTTACCATGGTGATTTCCTTGTTGCCATGGCAATATAGCAGATTGGGATGTCATTGTCAATTTTCTTGTTTTAAAATTGCTAGAAATATTAGTCGGCTACTTCGGGACCACGAAGAGTAGGAAGACCAAGAGAGAGGTGGATTGGAGTTATTAAAGAGGATGTGTTGGAGAGAGGAGGAAGGTGGAGTGAGTTGGAGGCTGAGAGACAGTGGGAGGACAGAACAAGGTGGAGGCAATTTGTGGAACAATTGGAAGTGGAGGAAGAAGAAGAAGACGAGGAGGAGACGCCAGGCGTGGCTAGCCGGTCTCCAGTAGTCCTGCGGCCCTAGTATTGGTGGGAACACCCACCCCCTGACCCATTTCATGGATGGAACCAGTGGAAAGATTATTATTATCAATCTTTGTAAATTAATTCCTTGAAAACTATTCATCTCACAACAAAAATAATACCATATATATGTGTTCAGCAACATCTCAAGTTTCATAAAACAAATATTATTTTGAAATCTAATTTTAAGGAGACTTCCCTTCAAGAGTAGGCCAACTGAGGGAGAGTGGGAGGAAAGAATTTGAGAAGCAATTGAAAGGGAATAAAGCAGAGGAGTAAGATGGGGAGGAAATTCCAGGCCCGGCCAGCCAGTCTCCACAAGTCGTGAGATTGTTTGTGGAAACACCTACCCCCTGATCCAATGTCATGGCACTGGAAATGGATTATTGTTTTAGGTAGTAGCTTGCTTAAAAGTGAACAGTGAAAATTTACAGAGTACCTACCTAGTACTACAAAACTATTAAAATTACATTTTCAAAATACTAGAATCAGATGCTTACTCTTCGGATAAACGATACCGTATTTCAATTGACCGGTTGCAGTTTGCTGAACTTCTGCTTGACATTCTGCGTAGTATTTGCAGTGTTCTCGGCTTCTCGATGAGCAGCTTGTCGTCTAAGATCTGACTTTGTAATCATGGTGAGAATCGTTCCAACTACGAGCGTGGCGCAAAGACCGAGGTTTGAGGCGAGATCGCCGGCGAGGCTGAATATCCAACTGTATGCGAGCGTGAAAAGAATGCCGAAGATTTGACACGATGCGTTGAGCAGACCTGCGGAAGTGTTCTCGGGCTCGGGATATGTCAGTTCGGCGGCTAACTCGTACCCCACCGGCAGATAACCGGTCATAAAGAATCTGAAACGATTATGATGATTGTAGAATGTAGTTTGTGTTACTGGATCAAACGGTATTCAAATACTGTCTTATTGGGGAGCTGTCTTTTAAAAGTTAGCTGCTAGGACATATATTTATATGGACTAGTCTAGTATAGTTGCTTGTTATGGGTGACTTGTGACCGCTATGGAGAGTGCAAGTTATACCTAGAGAAATTATATAGCTTGTTGATGCGATTTTATTTTTAATCTTACTAGAACGTTGTAGATTTGAGAATGTTGTGAGAGCACACTCTCGGCAATTAGAACACATCTCGCCTCCAATTTTTCAATGAATTATAATTCGATGTTTTATAATTTTTATAATTATAATTTGATGGTGTCTACCGAACTTTATCTCGCTGAGTAAATGCAGGCATATTTTGGGGTCTTACCCTAGTATTCCTGATGTTGTGTATACAACTGCTTTTGAGCCCAGTTGCAATGTAAAAGCGAATATCAGCAGCCCAAGTAAGGTCAGAATGTAAACTGCCAGAGTAGTTTCCCTAAAAGAAAACAATTGCATATATTATTTAGATTCTAATAAATTATATGAAAACATATAAACTATTTTTGTGGTCTTGAAGAAAACCTACTTATATCTGCGTGTTTTATCCAGAACAACGCCACATACGATGGAACCGAACATTCCAGCAACCACGATGATGAGCCCAATTTGTCCTGCAAACTCTTCCCCATTCTAAACAAAGAGGAATTGTAAGATATTAAATCCACAGCACAGGACAATCAAGCTGAAGTACCTACACTTGTCTGGTTTCCAGTTAGTCCTCTGATTGGCTGAAAAGTCAAAATGTTCTGATAAATTTGAAATTTTGCTAGGTCAACCGGACCAACATTTTATTATGTTTTTTTACCAATTTAAAGCATAATCAGTCCAGAAATTGGAGAGATTTTGACATTTTAAGTTAATTATTCTATTCTCTACAATTTAAGTTAACTTCTATTAGCAAAGGCTTGCTTATTGAAACATTGCAAAACACACAACTGTTTGTACCTGAAAATATGCAAGTATTATCTGATTGAGCAAAGTTGAAATGGCCAGATAGCTTCCTACGTTGATTCCATACGAGACGAGCAATATGTTGAAGTTGCGATTTGTCATCAGACGTTTCAGCGATGCCATAAAACTTGCTGCGTTGAATTCAGTCGTAGTTTCGATGACGGGACTTGGGGGTAACGGAGGACGATTATCAAACCCTGTAACAATTATATTTTTCAAGTATGCAAAATTAAAGCTCCAAAATAAGTTGCTGTTATACGTGCATGCCTGATAAGTAACCTTTTTACTTAATACATGTCTCTGCAACCTCGAAGGAAGGAAGAGGAGACGAGATAGAAGAGGAGTTAGCAGATACTATAGGCTCTCTAGAAGAGACCTACGTCACATACCTACTTACATTGTATCTTTGTGCTCAAAATAAATATTAAAAAAATATCAAAATATTGTGTGGATTTTATATTTTTAATTTTTTGACGAAACCGGAGTCGTTCCAAAGATTGTTGAGAATGTTTTATTAATATTTGTGCTCGTAGCATCTATATTTCTTATTTTATTTTGGTGACAAAAACCTGTGCTGTTTAGTGTTTTTCTCATTTTACAGTCCCTTCGAAAACGTACTGACAAGACTTATATTGTTTACTTTTACTTACATACTAAGACCAGCACAAGAATAATCGTTGCAAGCACAGCAATGATAATAAACATATCGTAGAGGTCGTCCCCGATTTGTGTAATATTGGCGTGATTTCCAACGAGGATTGGTGTTATTACGAAACCCATGGCAACTCCAAGCTGAAAAAATATTTATAATTCACTTATTCATGACTTATTGATGGCTGTCCTTTTTAATAAAGTTAGGCCTCTTGGATCCAGCCTATTATTATAAGCTAAAATAGGAATAATGATATTAAAAATTGGTTTGGCTGTAAAAATGATTATAAAAGATGTCAATGATTTCTTTCAAAACCCCTGTGTAATTTGATAAAATTAAGTAGATAGTGCAATCAATAAACAATAAACAGCATTGTAGAGTGATTGCTTTCAAACTGATTATTACATTTTTAGAATTCAACTCAGTAATGGTTTGAAACTAATGGACAAATTGACCCTCTCCCCAAAGAATGTACAAAACACCAAATGAACATTACTTATGTTTATTTTATGTTATTCGGAAGGCCATTAAGAGATTCTAACCATAAACAGAAATTAGTACAAAAATGTAAAGTGTCCAAGACTATTCTTTCACATGGTATATTTGGATTTTAAAATTATATTTTGAATTTTCACATTGACGTTGAAATACCTGAATACCGAAGACTCCTAGCGAGCAAGCGGTTGACACTTGATCAGACCCAAACCACACGGCAGCCAAGCGTGGCGGTGTGCTGAGAATGAATGCTTGGGCAATAGCGAGAAGTGTCTGACCGAAGAATGTCAGGAGAAATAGGTCCGGAGACACAGAGAAGACTTTCACCCACGAGCCAACAGCCGTTCCGAGTGCGCCAAACACAACGGCGGAGCGTAAGCCCTGCATCCACACAAGTTGTCAGTTTATTAGCAAATCTTGATCACCAGCATATTACTTAAATATAGACACTTCACTTACAAAGATGGCATTATTATGTTCAGCTTAGTATTGTTATTGTCCCTTTTGATATATTTTTATGTAACTAAAGTAAACAGCAGTCGGTCTGTGGATTTGAAAAGGGTCATTTTATTTTCCCGTCCCCTACTTTACCTGCGTGCGCACCATGTCCCATTGCTATGCCGAGCCTTCTCTTGGGTTGAGTTCTCTTGGGTTTGCAAAATACTGGTTTTTCAAGAAAATCCCAATCCACAGATCGGTTGCACTTGCAGTTCACTTTAGTACTTACTTTTCTTGGTCAATAAAACTAAGTCAATATTCACGTAATTTAATAGAATATTAATTCTACAAAATGTGTAAACTCAGTTTGTGATTATTGAGCGAGCGAAGCGAGCGTCTCCTTTTGGCTCTTTTGGCACAGACCTCTGTTTTTTTTTTTGTGTGTTTTTTTTGTGTTTTTTTTTTCTGTTACTGACGATATACAAGCCACAGTTTTTCTTCGATCAAGCTGAAAATTTGCACACATGTACTGACCATTTCCGGGCGTTGCAGACCCTAATTTTTTTTAAATCCCATGATTGGTTCAAATTTTAAAAAAATAATCTTTTGATTGGTTGGTTTGATCAATTTGAAATTTAGCAATGTCATTGCAACCAACATTGTACCCAATTATAATACATTTCAGCCAAATCCTCCCATTGGTTCAAATTTGAAACCATTTTTCCTGTGATTTTTGAAATTTAAACTAGAACCGATTGACCGACCAACTAAAAACTTTGCATGGTCATTGGTACCATCATTTAAGGTATTTTTGCCAATTTTCAGTCAAATCTGTCGTTATTTTCAAAAGTTTTTTTAATTTTAGGGACATTTTGCGTGTTGGCTGTCAAATTCACGGCGACTTCGAATCTTCAGTTCAAGGCAAGGTAGTTAGAGCAAAAGTTTCAAACGAAATGAAATTAATAATGACCGTTCAAGATATTGATCTAATATTGTGTACCTACACACTAATATCATATGATTTGAGTGGTCCCAGGAATTTTTTTTTTAAAGAGATCCTGTGATTTTTGAATATTAACAAGGAACAGTTCAATCATAAAGGTTGATACCAACATTTTAGGAATATTTAGAGATTTTTATTCAAGTCTGACGAAATTCAAGAATTATTGGCTTTTAATGATATTTTTGATAGACAGAATTTCGGTTCGAGGTGTTCTGCGTATCCGTGCTCGCTCATCTACGCGTTACTCAGAGCGTTTTCCTAGTTTATTCTTACATAATGATTAAGATAATTTTGATATCATTTAATTGATATTGTGGACTAGTTATTTTCTTTGAAATCCGTAGAGTCACCTAATCACACAAATTCCAAAGTGCTATTTTGCATCACAAAAATAAAAAATAAAATAATTAAAAAAAATGAATTTTTAAAATTTAAAATATTAAATTATTGACATATAAAAAGATTATTTATAAAACTTACCCATTTATCAACTAGGAAAGATGCTGGCAATATCAGCGGGATGTATGCGATCATGTAGATCAGAGATGTCATTTCCACTGCAAAATCACCAACATTATAATACTGCTGGATTATGTTCATTATAATAGTATACTGAATCCACTGCCATGTGTTTATCATGGACGAACAAATGAATATGAACAGGATTAACCATCGTCGAGTGTAGATTTTACTTGTCGGCTGCTTTGTTAAGGAATCTTCCGTAAGTGTTTCAGTAATATCTTGCTGTGGAACTTCAACGTATGAAGGCATTTTATATTCTCTACTTCAAAAGAATTTTCAGCTCTCTCCGATGTCACTCAATAACAACCACATGACATTGTAATAGATTAAAAACATGTATCTTTAATAGGTGTTTTACAATATTTTCTTTGTCAATTAACATCAATTAGCACTGATGAAGTATTGCCGAAATGTATTGGAGAGTGATGTACAGAAAGTTTCTCACGGAACCAGAAGAGGTTTGAGTGTCAACTGATTTAATGAATTGGCCAAGGAATTAATCATTATCACTGGGATCAGAGGATATAGATAATGATTTATGAAGAATCCAGAGCAAAGCCAATTTATTGCAAAAATGTGAATTATTGGTACCTAGTAAAGTAGGTCATAATATTAGAATAAATTGAGATAATGATTGTACAGATGGATATTTTATATTTTTTTCAATTTGATGATTGGTGAGTGCAACAGCAGGAAATAAGGAACATATCAATTGCATTTGCAGCTAGCGGCTGGTTGATATTTTGATTGATTTTCTCTTCAGGGACTAATTAATAATTATCGTACCTGCCGTTTTACTTCAAAAAAAAAAAATTGTCTAGTTTAAAAAAAAGATTGACAGATCAGACAAAGTTTGAAGTTAAAATCCACAAGAATCGTAACTTTAATGCTAAATAAATAGACTGTTGGTTCAGGCGTAACCGGTAATATAATTTTATAGTGGTGGATTTAGATATAAATTGCAGTGATATATAATTGTAATTGTTAGATATAATTGTTATCAATAATTATTATAAAATTTCACATCAATAGCATTTTATTAGTATCAATGAAGTTCTAATCACCGCACCAAGTCTATACATGTCTTGGTCCGCATGGCCGCTTGTCTTCTCATGTTAGGTGGAATAATCGCTGTCAGTATGGTTCCTATGAGGAGTGTTCCGGACAGAGCATTGTTGGCCCAGACGTCACCGACTGCCGCCATCAGCCGGCTGTAGATCAATGTGAAGAGGAACGAGACCGTCTGACAGACGCAGTACAAGATACCGACAGATGTGCCTTCGGGCTCGGGATACGTCAGCTCCATGGCTAACTCAAAGCCCACGGGCATGAAACCGCCGAGACAGAAGCCGAGCAATACGGAGGTTAGGTAGACAAGGAGATGAGAGTTCATTGCGAGGACGTAGGTGAACGCTAGCATGCCGACGAGGGAGAAGCCGTACAATGCAAGAGTGGTCTCCCTGAAACAAAATGATGAGTAGAATTTAAATCCACCACATTAATAAGAAAAAGCCGTAGATCGATACTACCTTCAATTGATCTCGACCAAATTTTGCACCGGTATACTTCCTGTAATTTGAGTTATTTTTGCAAATTTGAAGAAGCAATAAATTATTTTTAGATAATTCTTGATACTATTTGTGGACTCCAGGGATTGTTGATCAATGTATATGTACTTACTTATACTTGTGAGTTTTATCCAAAACAACGCCACCAATAAGTGCCCCGGCCATGCCACTGAAAGTTATGACAAGTCCGACTTGTCCGGCGAATTGTTCTCCGTTCTGAAACCAAGAGTCTTGTCTTGTCATTTTAGGAACACTCTAATTCTGACCAAACTGAAACCTTTAATTAAATGTATCGGTCTATTCATAGTTTTTTATGTTGAATTAAATTGTATAATGAAATATTTTTTCAATTATTGTTCGAAGCACTGACATAAAATCTGACACTGAGTGTATAAAAAAATAAAATAAGAATTTTTCTCTGAAATAAAAAAGTACTAGGAAAACGCTCAGTGTAACGCGTTGATGAGCGAGCACGGGTACGTGCAAATTCTCGAACCGGAAATGCGTACACAAAGCACAGAAAACATATACAACCATATTGAATTGATTATGATCAGTGCTCGAAGTAGGAATTAAATAGTGGCGGTATGGTAACATAAGAATACCACGTGCGGAGGGGGGGGGGGGGGGGGGGTACGATATTAGATGAGGGTCCAGATTCCAGAATTACACTGACAACCATTGTCATGTCATTAGTTAGATTAGTCTTTTACCTTGATGAAACAACTAAATTAAATAATGAATTTTACTTTATCTTGTAGTGGATGTTCATAGTTCACAGTTATGCTTGAAATATGCAGTCAAAAGATAACCATGAAATACGAGTAAATTAGAATCTAAAATTACGTAAATTTCCAAGAATATCTGATTTTAAGCATTCCGTTTTTTCTGAGAAGTAACGATATGAAATCAAATGTGTAAAGAAGTACCGGTATATCATACCGTCCCATACCGGCCTTCTTCGAGCACTGATTATGATATCAACTTAAAAGTAGGTATTATGCTTTTCATCGAAACTTTAAAATAGCATCTAAGCACCTGGTTCATAAAGCAAATCAGAATCAATTCAATTGGCACTGGAAAACATTCATTTCGATACTTCATTACTGACAGATATTAAAAATGTCAATAAGTTCATACGTTCTTAACTGATTGGGATGAAATTTTGTAAAATAAGAGACAATATTGGTCTTAATGATCATGCAAAATATGAGTTTGATCAGAATTATCGAAGACCGTTTTCATTTTTCAGCCTATCAGGAGATATTAATTTAAATTTTAACCAATGAATGGATTTCAAAAAAAATTATGGTGTGCAAACAGAGAAGGTTGGTTTTACATGTGTGCAAAATTTCAGCTCGATCAAAGAAAAACTCTGACCTGTATAGCCAAAATATGATTTTGATCAGATTTATCAAAGACCAGTTTCATTTTTCAACCTACCATCAGGAGATGTTTATTTAAATTTTAGCCAATTAATAAATTTCAAAAAAATTTGGGGTCTGCAAACAGAAAAGTTTGTCTCTACATGTGTGCAAAATTTCAGCTCGATCGAGGAAAAACTCTAGACATGTATAGCCAAAATATGAGTTTGATCAGATTTGTCGAAGACCATTTTCACTGTTCAACCTATCAGGAGATGTTTATTTAAATTTTAACCAATCAGTAGATATCAAAAAAATTAGGGTCTGCAACGCCCAAAGAATGTCCAAACACGTGTGCAAAATTTCAGCTCGATCGAAGAAAAACTCTGACCTGTATATCGTCAGTAACAGAAAAAAACAAAAACAAAAAAACAAAAAAAAAACAAAAAAAACAGAGGTCCGTGCCAAATGAGCCAAAAGGAGACGCTCGCTTCGCTCGCTCAAAAAATGATATACAGTGAAATTTTATTTTATTTTCTTTGCTTAAAATAAAATGTTCAAAATTGCAGAGGGGACGTCCATTCATTTGTCGCAGTTTTTTAGACCTTCGTCAACCCCCCCCCCCCCCTCCCACGTCCCCCCATGTCACAGTTTGCACAAAATCGATGACTCCCCCTTAATTATTATATCACATATTGCCAAACAAAACAATTGTGTAAATTTTATATAATTTATTTGGTTTTGCTGTAAGATTTATGGATTTACTGCAAGACAATGTATACCTATTTGGGTTTTTATATGTAAATAAAGTAGGTTACTGGTCTCACTTTGCTTCATCAACCATCTTCAACATCAGAAATTAAAATTCAATGTGTGTGTGCTAACTTATGAACTTGAAAGTCTTTTAAATGAAACATTAATGAAATTTTAGTTTGAAGAACATTTGTGTTACGTCACACACCTCTTACCTCCCTCCCCCCTTGTCACACTTTGTCACACATCCAAATCCCCCCCCTCCCCTAATCGTATACGAATTTATGGATGCCCCCGACTAGTAGGGAATCGAAATGCACAAATCTGCCGGAACTCAGCATTAGAAATGGAAACGTACCTCAAAATACTTCAAAATAAGTTGGTTGAGAAGTGTTGATACAGCACAGTAAACTCCAATGTTGATTCCATAGGAGAAAATCAGCAGTACATAGCCTTTGTTCGTCATGAGTCGCTTGATGGACTCGATGTATCCCTCCTGAGGAGAATCTCGACGTAACAATTGCGCTACACTCGGTGGCACTGGCGGGGACTCCTTGAATACTGAAACAGGACGTTACTTGTCAGACAAATGCAAGTCAACTTGATCAGAAGTGATATTTCTAATTGAATACTCACTAAATATCACCAGAATAAACAAGACGGTTGAAAACGTTGCCATTCCGTACGAAAATATTGATATATCACTGCCAATGTCCTCAATATTGAGGTGATTTCGTATAATCATTGGAGGTATAAAGAAACCTAATGCAACTCCCAACTGAAATTTAAAAAGTAATTGATTTATGGCTTATTGCCGAGTAAAGGAATGCCCACTGTAAGAACTCCGTCCAACTCTTTCCATTAGTTCATTATTGAATATTGGGGATTCTCTGTACTAGGTAAAGTTACTTATAAGAGAATCTTTTGATATGAAAAAGTATGACATACATATGCAATTGCATTACCTGGTTGCCAAACACTGCTAGGGAGCATGCAGTAGATACTTGGTCAGCGCCAAACCAGACAGCCGCAAGTTTTGGTGGCACGCTTAAAAGAAACGCTTGGGACATTCCAACTATTGTGTGGCCGACGAATGCCACTGCGAAGCGATCTGGAGCTACAGATGCAAGTTTGATGCAGGAACCAAGTGCAGTTCCAAATGTACCAATTATTGTAGTAACCCGTAAACCCTGATGAGACAGAGATAAACATTATTATGCAAATACTTGTTATAAGATGCAGCTTTCAGGCTCCTATTTTAGGAACTTACTATTTTTGATATTTGAAAAATTAATTTGAATAATTGTGACGAACATTTTATTTTTGGGCCGATTTTGTGACTTTTGCCTTTTGAGCTGACATTTCAATTAATTATTAACAGAATAATATCACGGAGTGAATGGCCGGAAGATTAGAGCAAGAACATGAACGATTGGAAGGAAGACCAAAGGAGAAGATAATTGGGTGGACCTTAGGAGGAAATGAGGATGAAGAAAACAGCTGATGGATCTGCAAAATTTAAATTAAATTGATATTGACAGAAATAGGTATGCCCTATTATTATCTACTTGATTACAGCAATGTTTCTCCTGCTGGTCTGCACGCATCTGCAGGCTGATGGGAGGCGATGAGGTTACAGAGCAAGTTTAGAGTTACCTACTCTTTAACCTTGTTACCGCTATCAGCCTGTAGAGCATGCAGACCAGCAGGAGCAAAGCCGCTGTAATATTATATAATAGAGCATCACTGTCATTATCAATTTAAATGCAATATTAAACAAGTTGTCAAAAAATAAATTAAGCAAAATATTTTGATAATCTCTCATGGAAGATAGACTTTCTCCATTTAGCCGACTTCCGTACCTATTAGTTGGGTAGGTACTGATAAGTCAAAATTAGCTTAGTGACTTGGAGAAGTGTTTTGGGAGTAATGCAGTATAGGTACCTACCCAAAATATTTGAGACTAAATTTGGGGGTTCTTCATAAAGAGTGAACATAGAGATCAATTGAACAAATATACATACCTTTTTATCTAACAAATATGACGCAGGAAAGATGAGTGGAATATACACCAGCATGTATATTAGCGATGTCCAGTCAACAGCGTAACTGCTAATATTGTAATAACGCATGATTACATTGGCGACTATCGAGTACTGAATCCAAGACATACAGCTGATAAATCCATACAGCATGAACAAAACAAGTATGGCCCATCGTCGTTTGTAAACCCTACACACTGGCGGTTCAACAGCGGATTGTAATAGAGCTTGTTCGCCTTTACTTTCGTCAAGTTTTGTTAGTTCATATTTAACAGGTAACTGAGTTGTTTTCGTCTTTTTAGGCATTGTCTGTTACTTAGGGTTTCAACTTTGTATCGCAACTACTTGATTTGATTCTGCTTGTAGTAACTGAAACAAACACAGTCTCTATCATATGTTTTAACTTTTAAGTTATTTATACCCTGTGAAATTGTTGCATAACCGAAAACTATTGTCTAGCTCTAGCCATTGTTCTGTTGCAGAATATTTTTAAAGTTAAACCTAAGTCAACAGATCACAATCATAAAGTACACTCTTGAAGTCTGATGACCTTCAACAGTGATCTTCTCATCGAGCGAAATAAGCCACGTCTGGCAAAATGGGTTATTAAGAGAGAAGCGGGTTATAGAAACATTGTAACTTGACGCCTGTTTTCTAAAAACAAAATGACATGTAAAAATCCTCGTTTATATTAGATTATTTATTTTGTTTTCGACCATTTCCATGGTATAATAAACGTTTTCAGAATCCCTTTCATTGTATTCAGCTGATTCAGATCAATAATCAAATTCAATTTTCACATATCAATTGTATTTATTAGTATCAATGAAGTTCTAATCACCGCACCAAGTCTATACATGTCTTGGTCCGCATGGCCGCTTGTCTTCTCATGTTGGGTGGGATAATCGCAGTCAGTATGGTTCCGATGAGGAGTGTTCCGCACAGAGCATTGTTGGCCCAGACGTCACCGACTGCCGCCATCAGCCGGCTGTAGATCAATGTGAAGAGGAAGGAGACCGTCTGACAGACGCAGTACAAGATACCGACAGACGTGCCTTCGGGTTCGGGATACGTCAGCTCCATGGCTAACTCGAAGCCCACGGGCATGAAACCGCCGAGACAGAAGCCGAGCAATACGGAGGTTAGGTAGACGATGAGATGAGAGTTCATTGCGAGGACGTAGGTGAACGCTAGCATGCCGACGAGGGAGAAGCCGTACAATGCAAGAGTGGTCTCCCTGAAAGAAAATGATAGAAGAAAGTGATCCAATGATTAATAAATAATGAATGAAGGCAGTGCCTAGATGGATTACTGAGTAAAGGCTTTGAAAAGCTGAACAGCACAACTTAACAAGATTGTAATTTGAAATCAAAACTTAGTACTTACATTATGAGGGCTTTAAAAATGTTTGCAAATTTCAAGAAGATAAATATAATTCTTAGATTATTATTTATAATTTATTGTTAGTATTTTTGGCTGTGGGTTATCAATATACTTACTTAAACTTGTGAGTTTTGTCCAACACAACGCCTCCGACAACTGACCCAGCCATGCCACTGAAAGTTATGACAAGTCCAACTTGTCCGGCAAATTGTTCTCCATTCTGAAACCAAGAATCTTGACATTTTAAAATCCCTCTGATTAATTCTGACCAAACAGAAGCACTTGATGCAGTGCCTAGAAACCCAGAAACCCAGAGTACCCAGAAAGGTATTTTCTGAAGAGTGATATAACGTTTTTAATTACAATTAAGAATAAGTGACATATACATGGAGGGAGACCAATGGGCGGTTTTGCGTTATGCGTATGCGGTTTTACTATTATTATTTTCCTATAGTTCAGAAACTGCTTGCTGCAGACTTGAGATTGGTTGATATAAAAGAACCGCTTTCTGCTTTTTAATTGTTAAAAATTGCGTAAGCATTGGAAATCAAACTGAACAGACTGCTGGAATTCAGCATTATAAATGAAACATACCTCAAAATACTTCATAATAAGTTGGTTGAGAAGTGTTGAAACAGCATTGAAAACTCCCAAGTTGATTCCATAGGAGATAATCAGCAGTACATAGCCTTTGTTCGTCATCAGTCTCTTGATGGACTCTATGTATCCCTCCTGAGGAGAATCTCGTTGTAACAATTGTGCTACACTCGGTGGCACTGGCGGGGACTCCTTGAATACTGAAACATGGCGTGACTTGTCAGACAAATGTAATTTTACTTGATCTGAAATTTTATTGCTATTATCGAACCTACTAGGTACTTACTAAAAATCACCATTAAAAATAAGACAGTGGAAAAAGTTGCCATTCCATACGAAAAAATTGATAAATCACTGCCAATGTCCTCAATATTGGGGTGATTCCGTATTATCATGGGAGGTATAAAGAAACCAGCTGCAACTCCCAACTGAAAATTAAAAAAAAACATTAATGGAGCTGATTCAACATTGCTATTGAATTTACTTGTGCAATGTTAGAACTCTTTCTGTAAGTTCGTACTGTGTTCCCTTAGTCTCTTATTGAGTAAAATTGGGAATTTTCTGAACTACTAGGTAAAATTACAACAGTTGGTATATTGTTTAAAAAGTGTAATTGTTTTACCTGATTGCCAAACACTGCTAGAGAGCATGCAGTAGACACTTGGTCAGCGCCAAACCAGACAGCCGCAAGTTTAGGTGGCACGCTGAGAAGAAACACCTGAGATATTCCAACTATTGTGTGGCCGACGAATGCCACTGCAAAGCGATCTGGAGCTACGGATGCAAGTTTGATGCATGAACCAAGTGCAGTTCCAAATGTACCAATTAATGTAGAAACCCGTAAGCCCTGATGATAAAGAGAAAAAACGTTGTGAAAATACTTTTCGTAAGATGTAGTTTTGGGCATTTTAAATACTAATTTGAAGATTAAGCACATTTTATTCTATGTTGATTTTGTAACTTTTACTTCATGGGCTGAGATCATAATTATGATGAGAATAATGCCGCCTAGAGAGTGGCAGGAGGATTGAAATATGAATGTGATTGATTGAAAGGTGGATCATGGGAGAAGATATTTGGGTGGATAAGAGACAGTGATGATTAGGATGAGAGAAGTGGCCAAGAGAGCTATCAAGTATAAACCCTCTTTGTTGAAAAAAAATATAATAAATCATGTAAAAAGTTGAAAAAGCGCATGTGCAGAAATACTCTTGGTAGAGATGTTAATTTTTTCCGCTAGGTGGCGTTTTGCAACTTTTAGTGTCGAATTTCCAGATTTATCTCTACAAGTGTCCAGAGTCTACTGGATTTTCTGTCCATAAGATTATTAGCTCATGGTCTTGTGGTGTTGAGGACAGTGACATCCGCAAATGTCTACTTGCGGATGCAATAAGTTGATAATTTTTAAAATTATTTAAACATTTTCATACTGACCTTTTTATCAAGCAAATACGATGCAGGAAAGATGAGTGGAATGTAAACCAGCATGAATATCAGCGATGTCCAGTCAACAGCGTAACTGCTCACGTTGTAATAACGCATGATTATATTGGCGACTATCGAGTACTGAATCCAAGACATTGAGCTGATAAATCCAAACAGCATGAACAAAACAAGTATGGCCCATCGTCGTTTGTAAACCCTACACACTGGCGGTTCAACAGTAGATTGTATTAGAACTTGATCACCTTTACTTTCGTCAAGTTTTGTTAATTCATATTTAACAGGTAAATCTGTCGTTTTTGTCTTTTTAGGCATTGTTAACTGTTCCTGAGGGTTTCAACTGTGTATCGCAACTATACTTGATTTGATTCAGCTTATAAGTTGTAACTGAGCTAGACTCAATCTGCTCTCTTATCAAACTTATTTGTTATTTTAACTTATGCTCTGTTAAACTGTTGCACAATTGAAAACTATTGTCTATTCATTGTGTGTAGCGACTTGCTAGTCTCCTAATGTCAGAATATTTGATAATTTAAACCTAAGTCAATAGATCACAATATCATAAAGTACACTTGAAGTCTAACGACCTTCTAGATGTGCATATCACAAGGGCATGTTGGAATAACGGACAATTTATTTTGAAGTATACATTTTATTGAATAATTGTATAATGAGGAAGAAATTGAACTAATAAATCATAGATCTGTGTCTGACTTCTCAATGTTGTTCAGTAGGTACCTCCTGTACTATTACATTCCTGCAAGAATTCTTATAGGTATTTATTATCAATATCATGAATTATAGTAATACCTAGATGAGATATAAAGTAAAAATAATTTTATTTTGAACACATTGACATAAATGCATTAAATGACAGAAATATCAGATCACAGTGATAAGATAAGTGACAACCTCTAACTTACAGACAAAATTAATTGGGCTGCGTTTCACCAAGATTCCAAACCCGTGTTAGAGGCGGTAAACCTGGTTTAGGAGCCTCTAAACCAGGTTTACCGCCTCTAACCCGGGTTTGGAATCTTGGTGAAATGCAGCCTTAATGTAACAATTTTGAAGCATGCTCCAAATATATTTCTGAAAAGTACATAAATAAATCCACATATTAATTTTTTTATTACCTATATCAAATAAATACACATGAAGAAGCAAAATCTCATGTCTAACAAGTAGAATACAATTTGATATTTTTTAAGATTGGGTTTAAAATAATAATTAGTAACGACCTACAGTGCATACATAATTTTGCAAGCAGATTTGAAGTCTTAAATGGTACTCATTGTCATCATAAGCGAATCCACACTTTTCTGAACATCGATTTCACCTGAAAATAAAATGTTTACAAGTAAATAAGAGTTTTATATAATTACCTATAGGGGGTCATCCAGGAAACAGTTGTGTATGTTGGCTGTAAGTATAACTTTACAACCATGGCTGTAAAAAGATACAACCACCTTACAACCACTTTCAGAATGACCCCCTAGGTAGTACACTGTGTAGATTATTTTTTACTTATTAGGCCCTCTAGGCAGTACTGAGAGAGTGGCTGAAGCAGCACTGTCATATTAAATGCATTTTTTCGACTATATTACTTAAAATAATATCTACCAGATGGAACAAAGAAAGTTGAGAAGTAAGGTTTTGAGAAAGAACATGGTCCAATCTATGCAACATTATGCGAGAACAGTAGCGTTAAATGAAACCGGCTTTTTTTCTACAAAAGGATGTTTCGAACTGGACTTCTATGCCAAAATAAATTAAATTGATTGACGTTTTGAGATCTTTAATACCAAATTTGTGGGCTGATACAGTTGATTTGTAAGTAGTTTTATGTGAACTTACTTGGTAAATGATTCTTGTCCAGCAGAGAATCTGACAGATACTTTGCAGTGCTTTTAAATATTTCCTTATTTGCAATTTTGCCATTCGTGTAGTATGGGTTCAGGTACTTGATAATCCATGGAGCCATTCTCTCCTTCTGCTTATTTAGAGGATCGTCTAGCGTCTCCACGCGAGTCGTCTTGCATGCTGGTACTTTGGGTTTGGAAAAGAATAATTCCTTAAATCGTTGTTCTACTCTCATTCGTTTTTCTTCACTCATTAATCTCAGTCTTGAATCTAGCACTTTCATATGATGCAATTTCTCGTGTCGCCACACTAGCTTCTTCTTCTTCTTCTTCTTTATATTTACGTTTTCAACTGGTTTTGTTAGCTCTTCACCATGAATCATCGCTACGCGTTCATCCAAAGAGAGATAGTCATCAAAACATGTTGAAGAGTTAGCTATATTTTCATCGCTTTTCGTTGAGACATCTTCAGTTTTTACAGGATTCTGTAACTGTTCTTTTACTTCAGTGGAACAAACATCGCCTTCATGTTCGATGTTGTTTAGTGGTGATCGATCCGGTTCTTCTGGTTCAGAATTAGAGGTGGGCGATTCTTTAATATTTTTCCAATAATCTTTTGGCCAAAGATGGTCAGCATCAGTTTCATATGCAGGTTGAATCGTGCATTCCTTTTTCTCAAGAGAATGAACGGTTGGGATCCCATTGGGCAGAATCTTTGATTCACATTGAGAGGGGTCGTAGCTTGGAAAGGGATTGTAACTTGGAATGGCATCAAAGCTTGGAAAGGGATCCCTCATTTCATCTTCAGAGGATACAGGATCAGTCTGACATCCCTGCTCTCTGTGACTAGGCTTAAACTTCTGGAATTTTTCATGCAGTTTGCGTTGCTCTGTGTTCTTCTTTATATCGGCAGACTGAAAAAGTTTAAGGAATTATTATTTATTGTGCAGTTTTATTTTGTGCTTGTGACCCAGCAATGTAGTCCTGTCCTATGATGATTAATTATGATTCAACTTACCATCCTAGACATGGCACTCTGATAAAGTTTAACTACAATTGAACAGCGCAAGGCTCGTTGTTCCAGTTCGGTTGCACATTGTTCAATTTCTTCATTGTTGAGAACCATTCCTTCACTTGAGTGTCCAGAATATGATTCAAAATTTTGGAGAAGTAGTTTGTTCAAATGTTTGAGATAATACTTGCGTACCTGTGAAGTTAAGTGAAATCTTATTAGGCACTGTATGTGTAAGACCTAGTTTATTTTAACTCCGTAAACTTCTCCCTTCATCTCAACTTGGATATTTATGTATTACAACATAGGGCAGTTGTTGGTAGTTACTTAGAACTGACCCTGGGCGAATCAAACTGGAAAATTTGAGTTCTATTTTCCTGCAAACGGGAGTGAGCTATTAATAAAAACTAATCGGCATGTAGGTAGTGGTAAATAAATTCAAATAGGTGCCTTTGGTGTACCTAGGTAAAGCAGAAATGGTTACGAAGCCCTAGCAAAATTTGCAAAATTTGAAATTTAGATTTTCTACAGACCAGGGCTGCGTTTCTTGTTACATGTACTCCCATGGCCACAAAAATCTATATTTTGCCTGAGCTGTTTTATAAGCAAAACATGTAGTTTGTGACCATTGCTCACAATTTAATATAAATTTTATCTAATTTGATCAAATTCATTTTCGAGCCTCTTCGTCTACCTCATATAAATATCGAAAAAACACACTCATCATCACAAATAGACTATCCAACTGTTTAATACTTGACAAGCTTTATGAAACTTTATGTATAAACTACAAATACAATAGGTACTAGGTTTATTTTGTTTAATTTAATTTTTAAAACCCCAATTTTCTTAAAAAAACCCCATGGATTTTTTCAAGTGGGTTTTACCAAGTACACTGGGGAATTATTCCAACCCTGATATAACTGGTTAGCGAATTAGGGTAACATACAAATCCAGTGAGTCGATTGACTGGTTCCCTTGTGTCTTCCTCCTCCAGCTCATTTTGGATCATCTGTTGAATGGGAATGCTGATTTTCTTCCTACAGTTTGAATGAAGGTTTTTCTCATCACAAGACTCGGAACTCTCGAAGCTCCAACTCATTGTAGCACTAAAACCAGAATAACATTGTTTATAAACACATACCTACCTAGGTGGTTGGGTCCTAAAATGTACGACAAACAGTATGGTACAGACGGACAGTTGCAGAATTTCATTGACACTTTGGTGACTTTGATAGAAACTACCTACCTAGCATAACAGTATTTTCTCCACCTAGAGACCAGTCATCTATTTTAAGAATTTGCTGTGTTGACACTTGACATCCATCAGAGATCATGAAATCACCACAATACACAAGTAACACAAACAATATTCTTAGGTTAAGTTTTCTGTATCGTTTAGAAAATAACACAATTTTAAATGTAGACAGGACCAAAGTGTGACTATGTGTGCTATACAATGAATGTTCTATCAATATTTCATATGAATGTAATGTTTAAACCCAAAAATTACCTTTTTCTAGTAAGTTCAAAAATCTTAACTCCACCGACCCACAGCCTTGCGGATACGGAGACTGACAGCTATAGGGAGGTAAAGTTTTGATGGCGGCAAAATTCTTGGGTTTAGTAAAATGGCAGCCCATAAGAAATAACACGTACCTCAACTTCAACTCGACTTAACTGAGAAACCGCAGGTCTGATCTCTAACAAAATGTACCTGTATTCAAATCGAACCTTCCTTTTCACTTTAAAACACTGTCCAGTACTCCGCATTATTCCTAATTTAAACTATTCGATGTTAAAAACGAAGTAAATTGAGGCTGTTGCCACATCTATCGTGTTCACGCGCATCCGGTACACCTGGGCTTCGTTATATCGGCGATGTAGCAACATGGTGTTTTCAGATGTTGCCAGGCGCTAGAAACTAACTCACAGCCCCCGTTATTGCGGCAGGTGGAACGTAGGTAGAAAGGCTGTGCAACAAAAGAATCAAGATGGGGTACTGTTGTGTGTCACTGGCAGCTGGAGCTACCCCTGATCCTGTGCGCAGAATGATCTGAAACTTGCCAGTTACGCGCATTGTTGGCGGGATATTTCAAATATCATGAAATCGTTTGTTTATGGTACATCATCAGTGTTCAATTATAGCAAAGATTTAATGAGAGATATCTAATACATCCTATTAGAAAATTTATTTTATCGAATAAAAGTGGGTGAATTACTCTATTAAAATATTAATTTGGTCGATAGGTATACAAAGCCCTTTACCAATGCTGCTGCTAATTAATGAATATATACATAACTGCACAATAAATTATAAATATATATTATCTGCAAACTATTTTCAATAATTGGAAATGGTAATGACAATTAAAAAAATAGAAAATTTCTAGAAAATTTCTTTTATCGAATAAAAGTGGGTGAATTACTCTATTAAAATATTAATTTGGTCGATAGGTATACAAAGCCCTTTACCAATGCTGCTGCTAATTAATGAATATATACTTAACTGCACAATAAATTATAATTATATATTATCTGCAAACTATTTTCAATAATTGGAAATGGTAATGACAATTAACTATAATTTGCATAAATCTCCGGACTCGAGACCTAATCTTAACACTGAATGTAAAGACCATTCAAAAACGCAAGAGTGTGGTTTATGATTGATTGAGAATGATTATTGTATAGATTGTATTTTTATGTACACACTAAAGTACAACATTTGTATTTTCCAGTTGGCATCCAAAAAGAATGTGATGTTTCTTGAAGACGCAGTAGTTACTTGCTTAAACCATCCACGCATAAACAGATAACATTTGCACACTTAAACTTAAACTCTCTTGAATTTAAAATTATAACATCAAATAATATCGAAGATTCAAAATTAAAGTTCAGAGACTTCACTACACCTACTACTTCAGTGGCCAGTGGATACATACATTTCAACATATTTCCTGTCGTTAATCAGTTATTAATCTCCAACTTCATACAATATCAGATAATTTCAGGTTTATTTCACAATTATCTTGAAAATATTATGGTTTTCGAATTACATCAGAATTCTGGATACATCAGTTTTAAAATTATAGACCGGAGATTTTAATATCAACATTTCCAATCATTGTAAAATATGGTTTGATATCATATAATTATTAATCCGTACCTCAGAGGTAGAAGGTCCGAAGTCCATTACAATAAATATTCTTGATTGGATTTTTACAAAACCAGTAGGATTATGCCTTCGTTCAATCATAATTTAGTAATGTGTCAGTGTCATTTTAGTAATAGATTACTTCAATAACCGTATTTGTTGATATCAGTCAGATACAGCTTGACAAAAGTAAAAAGAAAAACAACTCACAGAATAAATTATATACAGAGGAAGATGTATCAAAACATATCGTATGAGAAAAAAAACATGGTTTAACATGGTATTATTATAATTAATAATAATACAAAAGAAAATGACAGCACAGCAGCTACTCCAAGGAACGTAATGGGGCCAATTTTTGATTTCATATTTAATAATTTGATATTTTAAAATATAAAATAGTAATATAAAATATAGTTATTATCCACTTTTATTCCATAAAAGCTATTTTCTAACTCTTAGAATGCATTAAATTTGTTCAACTAAAATTTTACCTTAATTTAACATAACTCCATGATTTAACATTGAATAAACAAACGATTTAATCATATTTGAATTATCCCGACAACAATGCGCGTAACTGAGACGTTTCAGGCCATTCTGCGCACCGGATCAGGGGTAGCTCCAGCTGCCAGTTGTGTGTCGGAATGTCAGAATTCTAATTTAAATTCCGTGTATTTCTTTTATGGTTACCCACTGATGAGAAGACGCGTAAAACGTTGGTTGGAAGTGATAAGGTAATTATTTAAACACGTAATATTGAAATATTCTCTAGGAAATATAACCATATCGGTACATCCTTGTCACGCAATAACCCAACTTTTTCGTAGCACAGCCATATTGAAATTTTAATACCGCCACTTCTTCAAAAAACAGGAAACGGAAATAGAACTATACCGGCAACACTGTAGGTTGAGTAGTGATTTGCTTCGTTTTTAACATCGAATAGTTTAAATTAGTTATAATGCAGAGTCCTGGACAGTGTTTTAAAGTGAAAAGGAAGGTTTGATTCGAATACAGGTGGATTTTGTTAGTGATCAGACCTGCGGTTTCTCAGTTAAGTCGAGTTGAAGTTGAGGTACGTGTTATTTCTTATGGGCTGCCATTTTACTAAACCCAAGAATTTTGCCGCCATCAAAACTTTACCTCCCTATTTTCAAGGTCCACTCGATCTCCGCCAGATGGCGGACAGCCGGTTCCACCGCCTAAACCAGGTCATCGCAACCACTTCCACAATGTTAAATCAGTAATCCGCCATGTTTGTCTCCCACATAGAGGGAAATAGCGGCAAAATTCAAACGGTAATATGGAAACTATGTTACCAAGGAATATTTAAATTGAAATCAGTAATACGAATGCAATACATTAAGGGGAATGTACACTGAATTTTGTATCTCAGCTAATATAAGTGGCACAACCTTCAGATTTTAGAATCAAATAACAACTTACTCAAAAAAAATAAAAATTCAACCAAAAATTTTTTTGGACAAATTTTATGGATTTTATTTAGTTTTTATGCATAAAAACATACATCCACCAAATTTGCTAATCCTTTTTTGAATTTCAAAATACAAAGAACTACAAATTTTTTTAGTTACCAGAGGCACACTGAATAAAACAACGTGGAGTTTTTCTGATAAATTTACTTATTTTAGGAGTTAAAATTTGTTGAATACGTACATTTCTGATTTTACTACTTTTACCTATTAATTTGACATATTTAGTGCTATTATTTTTTTAAAATTTATTCAAACATTTTTAACTGATAAAATAAGTAAATTTATTTGAAAAACTCCACGTTGTTTTATGCAGTGTGCCTCTGGTAACTAAAATAAAAAAATAATTTTTTGTATTTTGAAATACCAAAAAAGGAGTAGCAAATTTGGTGAATGTATGATTTTAAGCAAAAAACAAAATAAAATCCAAAAAATTTGTCAAAAAAAGTTTTTTTTTTTTTTTTTTTGAGTAAGTTGTTATTTGATTCTAAAGTTTGAAGGTTGTGCCAGTTATATTAGCTGAGTCCAAAATTCATTGTACATTCCCCTTAATAATAAAATATTATACAAACGGCAAAAGTGAAAATTATGAATGTATTTACAGTATTTAGGAAAATATTCATAATTGAATAAAAAATTAAGAAATGTAACATTTATTTTCCGTTATAAATACTTCGAAATTTTCATAAATATTTAGAAATTTATTGGAAGCATACCAAACCAACACCTCAATGTAATTTGGGGAAAAAGGATGTTCGATCACACTGGACAACAAAATAAACAGTGAATAATTGTCTTTGATAATGTATGGCGATTTAATCAAATCGAATGCCGAGATAAAAAATAATCATCACCACTCTTACAAAATATTTTTACATCGGACTATACTAGAAAATTATGTCAATAATATAGGTAATTATGACAAATAAAATATTAATGGGTAGTAATAATGTGTTCCACTCGACACATCAAAGACAATCGCAATGAATGAAATATAATTATGCAATGTTCACAATACCATCAATTTTAAAACATCACTTTCGAACTAAGAAGTAAAACAATCATGTTGGTAAAAGTTAGTTTGACTTGACACCCTGTAGAAAATAATGCTATATCTATTATCTACACTATAACTTCTGGTATAACTCTAAGGTATAACCTTAGAAAGGAGTTACCTACCAGAAAAAGTTATACGTACAAAGGGATTGATATATCATCAGGATACCTATCCAATCGCTCAGTCGACACTCGACAGAAAATTACACCACAATCACAATATTTAGGTAAGAAATATTGGTAACAATTATTATGTTCGATTAGTCACCTTGTAAAAAATCACACCAAATTCACAGTACCTATATAATATAGGTAATTGGAAACAAATAGTATTGGTAGTAATAATTTGTTCCATAAGTCACCTTCTAGAAAATCACTCTCAAAACAACTTATAATAATTTAACATTCATAAAGAATGTAAACAAGAAAACCTATGCAAACATGAATCTAGATAAATGATGAGGATATGAACAATGCAGAAGACACCATAGAAAATTACATTTCATAAAAATAAGTAGGTATCACAAACTAGTACATCATGTCTGTAGCAGGGAGAGATGTATAGTGATGCATGAAAAACCAATTACCTAGCATGATGGTTCACATGATGAATCATAATGATGATGTCACAAACTAAAATACTCAGTCGTCCTTGTCGTAACTAATAGGTAGGTAACAACAAACATGGCTAATACTCATATCTGGTAATCGTCGCATTACCACCTGGTACGCTAACATCATCATAAGAGATTGAAATTCGATTTGCACTCTTTGAACCGAATGCCTTCTTCCTACGAGACACCTTTGCCTTTTCTTTAATGTCCGTTGACTGCATGTGCAATCTCACGCGAATGAACTGCTTGATGACAAACGTTAGGGCTTTGCAATCTTCTGAACACTTTAGCAAGATAACATGGGGTGAATTTATATCTGTGATTTTACATAGAGTATGGGATAATAGGTGTTTATGGTTCTTACAAAACTTCAGGTGATGTGCTGTTATTTGTTCAATAAGCTTAACATACTGGAACATATTGTGGGATGGGTAAGTTTGATTTCCTTTACTTCTTTTGTCGATGATGACCTCCTCCCTCCTGGCAATTACCGACTTTCTTCTTACGCCAGACTGAATGAAGAGTTTCTCGCAGTCAGAAGAACATAGCTGGTTCCGTAGGCGAACAGTTCGAAGTACTGCTCCCAGCAAGTTGTTCAGTGCATTTTCTTCAGCAGCATCGCCATTGAACGGTGTATCATCAATCCGAACTCCGTATCTAGGCATGGGGCAGCACAAGCCTACATCTGCCGATGAACTTGATGACTTGTTTTTATTTGCATTGGAAAACAATGCTACGTAATGTTTTGCTCCATCATTGTCGTAGTTGCTGGACGTTTCTGAATGCTTTTCTATAAACTGTGACACCGTAATCAGTTTCAGTGCATGAATAGCTTGCAAACAACTTGGATGGTTATTTCCATGCCTACGTAGCACAGAGAATAAACTCTCCAAGCAGTCTTGATTCACCCGAGACGTAAGAAAGTAATTGTATCCCTCTTTAAATAAACATCTCTGCAAAGAAATTAGATTATTCGTGGACAGAATAAATCCAGACTGAACAGGCTTCCAACGACCGTCCCCAATCTTCACCTCTTTCATCAGTTTAATTGTGTCTTGCAGTTTTTTCATTTGAACATACCTTTTCTTCCTTGTTATTGCCGTTTTCTGGGCCCGACTGTTCATTACGTCGAACCACGTACGGATGTGACGTAAAAACCAAGCCGTGGCCAACGCCTTTCGACTCATCAGGTTCAATGATACGAGTGTCTCTAGCGCAGATGCCACATTAACTGAAAAAATGTCTGTTGCCATCGACACCTTCATCTTTTCAAATTGGTTTGGGTCTAAGTGCCGATCTGTCAGTTTTGGCGCCAATTTGAAATTGTTTTGCTTTTCTAGTTCAAGGAGTTGTTTCAGATACTTCACCTTCACTTTGGAATATGGCAGCTTCTCCTCCTGAACAGTAGAAGCAGGCAACGTAATTTTATGGGAAATTAGTGCCTGCTTCAGGTTTTTGAGAAGGTGGGGCACATCGGCAAACATGAAGAATGGTTTATCTTCATGCACAGGATGATTTACAACAAACTTTGTACAGAAACGTCCATTGTACAATCCAAAACCTTTCCATATCGCCTGGTTCTTGGGGCCCATATCACTTGTTATGCCTCGTACATTGTAACCGGCTTCTTCGACAGCCTGAACAGATTCCTTGATGAAATCAGTTAGGCTGTCGTCCCGATTGGTTTTTGTAAGCAAGTGATACCCAACCACTTGCTTCCAGTTGCTGTTTATACCTCTCACCATCACAACTAGCAACTGTGACGCCAAATCCTCATCAGTTGCAGCCGACCCCAACGTGCTGTTGCCAACATAACGTTGCATGTTATGGGCCAACTCCAAGCCTTGGGCCACCTCCATCTCATCAAGGACTAGCATGCAATCTTTCTCTCTGGCATGGCATGACTTCGATTTAATTTGCAAATAAAATAAAATGTCCCTCAACAAGCCAGGGCTGAAATCCGCCTTTTGAAGCTTGCGGCATATTGTGCTGTAGGATGGCAATGGATACCCTCTCTGAACTAGGAACTTGTATCCTTTCCATCCTACAGCATACCTAATCTGAAGGGCTTCTTTTATCATCTCTGGGGAATACTCAGATACTTTTTTGCCGCTTAATAAAAACTTCCGATGGTTTTCACTTAAAAATCCCAACCTTTTGTTCACATTTGCACGTAAATTCACATTCTCCTTTCTTGACTGCGCCAGTTGTTTCTGCAGCCTCCAGATGTTACGTTGGAGACGCTTCTTCTCTAAATCACCATCACGGTCTGCAGTAGCGACTTCACTGGGGTCACAGGCCTCAGCAGTTGACGATGCAAGGCTGATAGAGACGACGGTCTCCTCCAAATCCCCGTCATGGTCTGAAGTAGCGTCTTCACTGGGGTCACAGGCCTTGGCAGTTGATGATGTAAGGCTGTTAGAGATGACGGTCTCCTCCCGAGATGCATGTGGAACATCAGTAGCAAGAGTGGGAAGGTCATCCTAAAATTTAGAAGTGGATTAAAATCAAAATAAAACTAATGTACCTAATTAATTAATTAATTAATTACTAAACCAAGCAAATCCCAAGACATGTAACACCCTTATTAAAAGTCTATGAACTTTTAGCTACACAAAAGCTTTGACTTCGACACTAGTACCTGTGCTTCATTTTTCTAAGCATTCATGATGTTTCAAGTCCATATGAACAAGACATTCTACGAAAGTAGGTAGGTAGGTAGGATGCATTAACATTTACTGCAGTGCAGACCTCTATGTTGATTAATTAGTAATAAAGTATGTACTCACCACAACTTCTGAAACAACATCATCTTCCTCTGTGTACTCCCACTCCGTGACCGACCAGTTGGCAGTGCTGTATACAGGAACCGTGTCGCTAGTGGCGGCCTTGGCATAATGATGATCCTGCGGCACATCATTGCCACTTTCTTCTGGAGACAACTGTGAAAGCAATAAAACTAGGTACAAAAATACTCTCAGAGTAGGTAGTTATTCCCATTGTTATCAAGTTGTTACTTGATACCAAGTAGGAACCTAATTTAAAAACTATAACAACTGTTTCCCATTCAGCCTCAGTAGGTAGAGAATTGCAAGCATGAAGAGCAGACCCAAAGTTTAATATCATTCAAGACAATAGTCAAGAACAAACTACCTAGAAAGAGAATTCGCGAATTACTGTAGACTAGAATCACGATCCTTACACACATCCTGCTGATGGCTTTCACCGTGGTTTTTCCTGAGCTATGAAAAGAAAAGCAAATGCTTGGATGCTCTTCCAATATTACCACTGATTTAGATGCACAACAGAACAATGCAGAACGAAATTTCCATACAAGTAGGAAATGATTGATAAGAGAAATGGAGAAGAGAAGAAGTGACATGGATACGGAAGATGTTATGACTTAATTGTTGAATACAATCCTCTTCAAGTGCTCAAAACAATACCTCTACATTAGGTAGGTATTATTATTACTTGGAAAAGTGAGAAAATGCTCTGTGTAATGAGTTGATAAGCAAGCCTTTGTATCGGATGTGAATTGATAGTCATGCATTTGCAAGTTTCTTCTCTAGGTACTACAGAAACCAAATTTTTGCCAATTTGCATTTTGTGGATCTAGAGTTAACAAAATGGGGTAAATTTACGATATGTGACTCAAGCCTTCGTCATTGTGGGACGAAGAAACAATGCTAGAATGAAGGGTAATTTTACGATAAGCTTCTTCAATCTAGAATTGCTCCTTCATTTAACACGATCAAGGTCAAAGTGAAGACGCTTATCGTAAATTAACCGAATGAAGTCGCCTATTACCCAAAAGGTCTTCATGCTACTTACCATTTCAACAGATCTTTGCTTCCTGGGTCTTTTATTTGTCAGTAATTTTGGAGCGTTGGGAACATCGAAGAGTGTGGGTAGTACTGCTATACGTTTCAGTTTTCGCTTGTCGCTATGAAAACTCTCGTACTGGGAATCTTCAAAATGGATCTGAAAATAATTAGTATTATTAGAGTCCTTACCTTAGCTAAACATTGCTGTGAACATAATCAAGGCAAAACGCAAAAAGATATTGTTTAGGAAGGTAATAGCATGGCATAACCTTCAAACTAAAATTTGTCTTCACTCAATAAGAGATTGTTAAAAAGTACCTAGATAATCTTCTAATATGTAGATCAAGTTTATAAGCTTCAGTGAATGTAGTAAGACATGTAATAGAATGGTAACATGACTGGTAGGCAAGTAAAAAGTAAATATACTAACCTCGCATAATCTTGAAGATGGTTTGGGGGTCCATTTATCCCGCCGGCAGTTTTGCAGCCATCTACTTTTTCTCCTAGGAGATGTTGGGAATCTAAATAATCTAAAACCCTGCCTAGAATGGCGAGTGCAATTCGGTGCTGCACATCCAGTCATTTTATAATATAACTCGTAACTTTCATAAAAACACTACACTCGTAACATGATGACGGCCATGAAAATCACACGTGTGGGCTCCACAATGGCTTCTAATGTGCCGGTGCGACGACCTTGTTTAGCGGTTGGCCGCTTGTCCGCTAGGCGGAGATCGAGTGGACCTTGCCTATTTTTGCTGACAGGTGGCAGTGACTGATCAGCTGTAAATTCTCAAACTGTCATAATGGCCATGAGTGATTAGATTTTGTGATTTTTGTTAATTTTAGTGTTGATCCGTATCTCCAATGGGTTCTAACGACTTTAGAATTCGTAAGAAATTAAAGAACGTGTTTGGTCACGATGAGTTTAAAACTGACATTCAGAAGAATGCTGTTGAAGCCGTATACACTCGTACGTCCTTCTGTTTGTTAGGTCGCATTGTGGTTATGGTATGGTAATTTACAGTGCGTGGTCTATTCAACACTTTTGTTTTTATTTTGCAGGAGAAAGTGATGTCTTCATCACAATGCCAACTGGTGCTGGGAAGTCGCTTTGCTACCAGCTTCCAGCCGTACTCCATGAAGACAAAGTTGCCATAGTATTTTCGCCACTTTTAGCCTTGATCAAGGTAAGGTAGCTGTCAACCTTGATCTGCCTGTTTCTTTGCCATTCTACCTGTGATGTTTTTAGTTGTTCAATTATAAAAATAAATATGAAATGTCGTGTTCTGAGAATACCCAATCGAGGGTCTGAAATAGATATTGTACCTAGGTACCTACCCTACGCATTTGTGCGTTTGATAACTCATTCCGCGCGCTCGGCCAGTGCGTGATCTGCACTTTTTTGTTTGATAACTTGTTTGGCTTGCGCTCTGTAGAGTTTGATAACCCCGCGCGGTACTGGCGGCGCGCAATCCAACCGCAAGGTCAAAATCGAGTGTGCACTCTGGAAAAAATGGCGGATAAAGCGGGTGACACTGACATGCCTGACATGTATCAGTGCTCAACTTGTAAATTTACATTAGAGCTCGATATTGTAAAGTTTGTTTGATAAGGCCACATTTTCGAGCGCGCGCCAAACAATCTGCTGACGTCACAGAGCGCAAGCTGAAAATACTTATCAAGCGCACCCACTGTCAATGTGCTTAAAGTTTTCGTAAGCTACTATCACGATTTTTTCAATCAAGCAAACCATTTTATAGTTTTTCCTTTAATTGGTACCTTCCTATGCTACTTTATACTAGTATAGTGATGTATTAATTAGGGGTGTTCAATGATTATTTAATTTTAATCGATTAATAATTCGATTTTCTTAATTTAAATCGATTAAATAATCGAATTAAATCGTTTTGATATATAACTATATGTCATCATGTTCAGGGTGGTCATCCATCTTTTACGGCAATATTAACCTCAACAATGAAATGTGTCCGAGAAGTCATCATTTTCACTTCAAAGACGCTGTAATGTGCTGTCATTACTTGGGCTCCCATAATCTAAATGTGAAAAAGCGGGACAAAAAATTCCAGATATAACCGTGCGACAACAATGGGGGGTCTGGGGGGATGGCCCCCCAGCTAAATGCGGGTCCGGGGCGCATATCCCCGGGAAAAATTTGAAATTCATAACATGATTTAGAGCAATTCTACGCACTTTTGACAGGAAATAAATTGTGTTTCTTTTTATTGAACGTGCGTAGTTTTGTTTCCTTGAATAGGTACCTACTAATTATTATCATGTACCTATTACCTACCTATTTTAAATGTCTCCAAAGAGGTTACGTTTGTTTTGTATAAAAGTTGAGGGATAAACCAAAGGAAGTCAATGACAATCATGATTTAGAAGATATTTATTATTATATTTATTATCGATGCAGAGTGCATTTGAATGAAAATGAGCGGGATTTTTGACTTGTTAGAAAAACGGGACAAATACAGGGTTTTTAAAATGTTGTGGGGACAATGGGACACTACCTCAAAAGAAGGAACTGTCCCGTCAAAAACGGTACGGATGGGAGCCCTAGTCATTACCATCACTTGGTAATGCGAATGAGAAATACACACTGAAACTTAGTAAAATACACACAAACATAAATTTATCACTAAAATATTATGCACGCACACAAAGAAAAATGTTGACAGAATGAAGCCAGCCATTGTTGTAAAGTGCAACCATTTTAAAGGCGGCAAATTCAAATTGATAATTCATTATTTTTTCTAACATCGATTCATCATTTTGAATGTCATAATTGATTAATCGATTCGATTAAATCGTAATCGTGAACGTCCCTAGTATTAATCAATGTTTCTTCCAAGGATCAACTTGATCATCTGAAAGATTTGAAAATTCCCGCACTCTCGATCAACAGCGACATGTCTTCCGCTAATCGCACTAAAGCACTGAACGACCTTCGGAGCAAGAAGATCGAAACTCGACTTCTTTACGTGACTCCTGAGCAAGCCGACACAAATCAGTTTAAAGTAGGTAATAGAAGTCAAGCCATAGGTAATCATTTAGCTCAATTTTGAATATGTATGATTATAATGCTTCCAAACATGTTATTAAATTGTTTTTATAATAGATTGCTGGACAGGACTGTAGTCTGTTGATTTCAAAGTCAAGTATTCTGTATTCTTACGTGTAGATTTAACGTAACTCGTGTTTTGTTTCTAGTGTCTTATGGCATCCATACACAGACACAACAAGATATCATTCATCGTCGTGGACGAAGCGCATTGTGTTTGCCAGTGGGGTCGTGATTTCCGCCCTTCCTACTTGCGACTGGGTGCGCTGAGAAAAGAGTTCATGGACGTGCCTTGGGTAGCTTTGACTGCAACAGCTGACGCAGAGGTATTGCAATAACCATTGTTTGAGTTTCATCGATAGTGTCAGGTGTCCTTCGGCCTATTACTGTAGCGAAGCCGGGGTTTTGCAATACAACTTGATTGCAAGAGAATGTTAATGATTTTAGTAGCGTGCCTTCTTCCTCTGTCTCAAGTACAAGAGGTTTTATTTATACTCTCCGAGAGGTCATAGGCTTGATATTAAAATCAAGTTCTGTTAATTGATGAGCTAGGATTTATTTAGGCTTGATGTGTGATGTAGGATTAGATCACTAAGGCCGGGTATGACCAACTTTAGATTAAGTTAATTATCGGTGGTTAGTGGAATTTAGTTCATCATCCTATTGGCTGTGGAATTCCCGCCAACTGGATTCAGTGGCTATTTGCCCACCAACTACCGATAGTTAGCTAAAATCCAATGTTGGTCCCCCCCGGCCTAACAAGTATAATTGTTGAAACTCACCAATTAATACTTTTAATAATCCTTTTTGCGATTGATACACTGATATTAACAGAGATTGAATTTAACAATTAATACAATACCTACTAAAATAACTGAATATAATTGAATAAACAATTTGAAGATTGAATTTATATTTTTGAAACACTTTGAAAATGATTGACTGCAGAATATTATTGAATGATCAATTTAGATATTAGAATATTATTAGAATGATAATAAATTAATAAATAATGATAATGATAGAATGATATTAGAATGATTTTGTGTGAATGACCGATGTAGATACTGAACGATTTGGAGTGAATGACCACGAATCTAGCGATCCGTTTGTTTTATACTAGGCCTGTTTCAGGGTGTAACACATGAGATGTTCAAACATTTTTACACGATGTGCTACTCTGAACCATGACCTGTGTGAACGTGCGAAGTGTCAATCTAAAGATTAATTATGTAACTCTAAGCTTTCCCTGAATAGAGTATAGATATGAGTTGACACAAGATTCGACAATAGTCTAGAATAACAAGTTCAAGGCATCGATGATCATGTACATTAGCCAAACGAAGATATTTGAGTAAGATTTTAAAGTAGAGATGGGTCGATACCACTTTTTCACCGATACCGATACCGATACTCACTTTATGATTAGCGATACCGATAGTATCGCCGATACTTTTGTTTCTTTATATTTCTGTAGTTCCTGTTCACCAAAGTCTCAATTCAATCAAAATTCACAAAACTAGAGATTTTTTTGGAGATTATGTCACTTGCAACCTTGGCTCCGATTGGTTGAGGCCACAGCCTTCTCGACAGTCACTTTGTTCTCTGGGTAGCTGCCTGTCGACCGCCGATTCAAACTATGACGTCATCGGGTTCTTGCACGGCCGGGAGCGCTACTCCAGGCGGGGTGGCAATAAAATGAACTAACCAATAGTACATTTTATTGCCACCCCGCCGGGAGTAGCGCTCCCGGCCGTGCAAGAACCCAATAAAATGTACTATTGGTTAGTTCATTTTATTGCCACCCCCGCCTGGAGTAGCGCTCCCGGCCGTGCAAGAACCCAATAAAATGTACTATTGGTTAGTTCATTTTATTGCCACCCCCGCCTGGAGTAGCGCTCCCGGCCGTGCAAGAACCCGATGACGTCATAGTTTGCATCGGCGGTCGACAGGCAGCTACCCAGAGAACGAAGTGACTGTCGAGAAGGCTGTGGTTGAGGCATCTGCCAATGGTGATACAGCTCACTGATGTGATGCCAATGAGCACCAATGGCGGGAAAACGGCCACAATTCAAAATTTTAACTAATATCGAAGTATCGAAAATATTGCATTAAAATTGACCGATACCGATACCACCGATACCCATGGTATCGCGAGTATCGGTATCGGTATCGGCCCATCTCTAATTTAAAGTAAATTCAAACACAGATAAGAAACCTTTAGTTGTAATAACGATGAGTCACACGGACAAATACACAATCAGAACCAACAAGTCCGAAACACTGGCAAATTTGAAGTTATTTGAAGTAAATTTACAATTACAATGTGAAGTTACAAATGGATTAGTGAAGTTTCTGATAACCCATAGTAAAGATTAATAAATGTACCTCTAAGCTTTCCCTGAATAGTATATAGATATGAGTTGACGCAATATTCGACAATAGTCTAGAATAACATGTGCAAGGCATTGATGATCAATAATTGATGATCAAAACATTACTACTGACTTATTCTTCATTCACAGGTAAAAGAGGACATCATCAAAACTTTACATTTGAAGAAACCGGTGACGACATTTAGAACTCCCTGTTTTCGTCCCAACTTATTCTATGATGTTGTTTTCAAGGAGACTATGATTGATCCTTATGTTGATTTAAAGAATTTCATTCTAAAATGTCTCGGAGAGGAGACGGAATCGAAACCAGTAAGTTTTAATGCTACGAAATGTCTCTTTGCGCTTTTAATATTTGCACTTTGAAATATATATTGAACATTATGCCTTCTTTTTCAGAGTGATCGAGGATGCGGTATTGTTTATTGTAAGACGAGGCTTGAAACTGCAACGGTAGCAGATGAATTGTCCATCAGAAAAATACCTGCAGTTGCGTACAACTCAGGTAAATATTAAAGAAGGCATTTGGTTCACTGTAAATTGCTTTAGTTTGTCCTTGAATATTACAAGATGTGCTCGTGAATTCCACAATATTGCAGAAGAACCTCTAGAGAATGGAACAATTCACCCTATGCCATACTTTAATGATAATATGTAATATTATGCTGTTGTTATTTAGAAATTCATGCTTCGAGAGTAGTAGCTTCTTAAAAAAAAATTATTTTAAATTTGTTAAAATATATCACCATAAATAATAATGACAAATAGGTACACTTTTCACCCAAAAAAATTAACATTTTCATTCATAAAATATCACATTGAAATTTCATGTGACATTTTGTCAGGAAAATCCATGTGTGCCTGGTGATGTCATTTCTAATGGCGTTTTCCACTGGCCGCACTGGGTTGCACTGAAATGACGCCGCAAACTCAATGCAAATTTCAAACAGAGTGCAGAACTAAAGCGGCCAGTGGAAAACGCCAAAAGTCCACAACAATGTGTTACCATGCCCATGGTGAATACTTTGTTGCCATGGCAATGCTGAGCCCCATGACGTCAATGCCGATATTACTGTTTTAAACAAGGTTTTAAATCATTTTAAAATTCAGAGGTTTCTATCAATCTTTCTGTAGGTATTAATTACTTGAAAACTTTTCATCCCACGATAGGTAATAATTAGGGGTGTTCAACGATTATTTTATTTAAATCGATTATTAATTCGATTTTCGTAATTTAAATCGATTAATAATCGAATTAAATCGTATTGATATCATCATGTTCAGGGTGTTCATCATATCATCTTTTACGGCAATATTAACCTCAACAATGAAATGTGTCCGGGAAGTCATTCATTTTTACCTCAAATATGCTGTAATGTGCCGTAATTAATTTAATCATCACTGATAAATGGTAATGCGAATTAGAAATAAACACCGAAACTTGGGAAAATACACACAAACATAAATTTATCACTAAAATATTACGCACACAAAGAAAAATGTGGACAGAATGAAGGCAGCCATTTTAGATGTTGTAAAATTCAACCATTTTCAAGGCGGCAAATTAAAATTGATGTAATTCGATTATGTATACTAACATCGATTAATCGTTTTGAATGTCATAATCGATTAATCGATTCGATTAAATCGTAATCGTGAACATCCCTAGTAATAATAATGTTTTTTTTCTACATCCTAAGACATGTATAGGTACTTTCAATATTTCACGTTTTTAACCCATTCTAATTAAGAGTTCCCTATTAAGGCATATTGCAGTGGGAGCATTAAGTTCAATATTCTAACTCTAAGTCAAGGAAGTTATTTTCTTTTTTGTATGCACATTTTGTAGGTACCTACTACCTAGTACTACCTACATTGTAATCAATAAACTTTAAAATATTCTATCTAATAGTCTTCAGCTCCTGTAATAATTAATTGATTAAACTGTGCGTCAGGAATGTCAACAAAGGAACGTACGCAGGCTCAAAATGACTGGATGGGAGGTGTTTTCCCAGTCATCGCGGCAACGATTGGTTTCGGCATGGGGGTGGACAAAGCTTCTGTGAGGTGAGTGTGTAGAAATGATTTTATCATCAAAATTATACCTACCTGTACATCCTAAATATGATGTGTAGTCATCTGTAAAAAATCTACTACCAGCAGAACTTCACAAAATGATATTGTTAATCTTATTATGGCTTGTAAATTAATGAAATTTAAAACAATCAAAATATTCCTGCTTTGTCCCGATGTTCTACTTAACCCATTGTGTCTCAGATTCGTTGCCCACTGGACGATGTCGCAGTCCATCTCGGCCTACTACCAGGAGTCTGGCCGCGCTGGTCGAGACGGCAAGCCTGCGTTCTGTCGCATCTACCACTCGAAGCGAGACCGAGATCGACTCAGCTACAACATCAATCAGGGCAGCTCAGGGTACGAGGGCAAACAGAAGGAGGTGCCGGAGGAAGTGAAAGCTCATAATTACAAGAAGTTCGTCAAGCTTGTGGAATACTGTGAATTACCTAAGTAAGAACTTGTGTACTACTCTACTATTCCTATGAAATCTGGAAATATGTCCAGTTCTGTCATCATGTAAAGTTGTTAACTGGTTCAATACATTTTTAAGCAAAGGTTTCCATTTGAAACTTATGGTTAAAATCACTATTTTCCTCACCAATAGACTGCTACCTTGACGCGGTGGTGGGGCTTAAGGGGGGGGGGCAGAATGGGGCTTCTCCATTCTGAACTGGGTTTCCTACCAGTTTCAGACTCCCACGGATCAGGCCCATTAGGTCGACCCCTCCCCAAGTCCTCCACTTATGATCAATGATATAGCCTTGTCGTTGACATGCCGCGCCGTTAACCCATAATAATCTAATCTTATCTATAACTATTTTTTGTGTCTGCGGTGTTCTCAAACAAAGTAATGGACGAGGTCAATTTAAAAAAAAAAAATCCTTGCCCTTTTCATTAAACTTTTGATTTCTAGCAAGAACGCTCTCTTTATTGCACCAGAAATAAATATATAGATCAGTTTACTGATGGATGCATTTTCCTTGTTTTTCTAGTTATTGAAATAGTGGCCTTGTAATCAATCAGCGAGTTTGTATCTTCCTGACATATATGGCCTTGCAGGTGTCGACATCGGGTGTTCGCGGACCACTTCGGCGACAGTCCGCCCGAATGCAAGGGCAAGTGCGACGTGTGCAAAGACCCGGCGGCAGTCGAGACATCTCTGCGGGAGTTCGTCGAGAAGCAGGACAAGCGGAGCGGGATTCAAGAGGTGGGCGACAGCAGAGATCTTTACGGCGGCGGAAGAGATGGACAGGCCAGGTAACAAGCATACAAGCTTCATTGAAAAACAGTTGCTTCACTGTAAGCTATAACCAAAGCATTGAAATATATCTTCTCCATGCCTCTTTAATCAATTATAGCTAGTCTTAAACTCTTAATAGCATGTCTGCACACAGATTAATGGTTGACTCAGTGCATAACCCCGTTACCTACTATTTTAGACAGGACTGACATTGACTTGTATAACGCTGGGTTCCCATACTTCGCATCGAATTCGCTTCCGGTTCGCTTCGCTTTCGCAAAATGGCTACCTTTTAACAAAGGAAATCGTCTATGTTTACATTCGCATGTTCACTTGTTTCGGTTTCGTTTCGGTTTCGTCAAAGTTAAAATTGGCTCAACTGTAACGAAACCAAAACTTGGGAACAAGCGAATGTAAACATGGACGATTTCCTTTGTTAAAAGGTAGCCATTTTGCGAAAGCGAAGCGAACCGGAAGCGAATTCGATGTGAAGTATGGGAACCCAGCTTAACTTTTATCAGTAATTAATAACCCATTGAATAGGTACCTATTTGTATTTTACAAATAGGTACCTACATATCTTCTTTAGTCAATATACAAGTTAATATTTTTTACACGACTACAAATGAAGAAATAGTTATGCATTTTAGTTGATTTTAAGCAGTTTTTAATTTTGTCAAGAATGTTGATACTGGATGCTATGCTGGTCATGTAAAAGTGTGCTGAGCGCTTAAGAATGTTTGTCTGCTGACAGGGAGGCAAGCGAGTATGCCAGCGAAGGTGACCGGGAAGAGCGTGCGGCCAAGGAGGCGCAGGAGTTCATCTTGTCGAAGCTGGCAGCCAGGCGTCCCGACAACCCCACGCTCAAGCAGGATCAAGCGGCTCTGGCGCGGTCCGCCCGCGTCAAGGCAGCCGAGAGCACGGTCGTCAAGTACAACGGCCTCACTATACCTGTGAGTGTGCTCGTCGGCGTTGCTCAATCTCTAACCTTCAGCATTCTTTCAGGCCGATATTTGCCAGTTCCATCAACACTCTGTAATGTGATTCATGTCATCACCTTACTGTGGCTATTCCCATTATGTCCACCAGATTGATTATACTTTAAACCTTTTATTAATAAAAGAAATGCCTGCTTGAGCCCCTACAAAAGTTTAATTTTTCCATGGAGGTGTCACTTATTATCAAATTTTACATTAATCCTTACGGATTTCAAACTCTGGTATAACATTGGAATTCTTCAATGAAAGTCTAATGGCAACTGTAAAAATATACTACAGTCAAATAATAATACGTAAATAATTACATAATATTGAATACGTATTACGTAAACTTGATAGGGTCAAGAGAGGTTACAAAATCTTTCAGTTGACTTATTTATTGAATTATGTTCAGGGGTGTATGGCTGACTCTTTTAAATACCAGCTATTGATTGCATGATGAGTCATTGATAGGCTCTTCGCTTGCTTACTATCAGTGGCATGAGTCGTATAATGTCCGTCACAAATAATCTCTTCTGTCCAGATCCGGGAGAATCGCCTGCAGGCCGTGATCGACATGCTGAAGGAGAACTACACCACCTGTGGCGCCTCCTCCTCGGTGATATTCACCTCCGCGGACCTGGAGGCGTGCGGCATCGATGCCGAGTATCAACTCTTCACAGCGAATCACGTCACTAGCGTCTACAGGATGGCCGTCGGCAAGATGGTGAGTTCATCATTCCATTTGTCGATGTGCTTTCCTCAAGTTCGTGTAAAGTAAATGCAGCAATATTTAAATAATGCCAAGATAATTTTTTTTAATTCAATTTTTATTTAGAAGAATACAAATTACATGTTATAGTAGCCCCGCTAAACCAATAACCTGGCTTGTCTGCGGGGCTACACACTAAAACCTAACAATTTATAATAAACAATAAAAATACATTCCTAATACCATGCTAATACTAAAAGGAACCTGAGAATTAGGATTAATTTAATTGTGTAAAAAGTTAGGTACTGAACGAAGTCATTAGAAAACAAACATGCTCCCAGTCTCATTTTGTCCCTTCGTTTGGCCAATGAACTACTGTAGTACCTCCTTAGGCAATCTTCACCTTGTGCTAAAATATTTATATTTATCAGTCTATGCGGAAACTACTGGACCTGTCATATTAAGATCTGTATAGTATGTATCTACTTTCTATCAATATTATTCTCTTATGTGATTTTCAGTTGCGAGACATCAAGCATTCAACAACAAAAATGAACTTGGATGAGAGATTGAAATCTTTTCTGCCAGGAAGATCCAAGTACGGGACGTTGAGTGACGCTTTTAAAGAAATCACTTCAATTCGGGAGACAGCTCCTCGTGGGAGCGAAGACGGCGATTGCGCGTTGTCGTCGTGTAGTGATAGCGGAGTCGACGAAACCAAGAGGAACACTGAAGACACCGTTCCTGCGGTTGGCTTTAAGACTCATAGAAAAGCGCATACAAAAACCTCAGATTCAAAGCATGACAGGATGGAAATCATCTCTGCTAGTACTCTTCTGGCTCGGATGAAAACTGAAGAGAATTTCAAATCTAGTACAAAGATTGTGGCGCCAGTCACAGTGAGTGATCTTATTGCCAGTATACCGTCTTACGACAAGAAAGTATTACCCAGTAGAGAAGCTGCCGAGAGTAAAGAATCTGTCAAGGTAAATACTATCATTTCTGCAAGAGAATTCATGGCAATGAGCAGTAATAAAACGAAGGTGCAGGCTGTTGCTTCCGTTACAAGCAAGAAGAATGACAAGTCTCAGGAAGTTTTCCGGGCAGAAAATCTGTTGAAAAAGAAGAAAACGAGTAATTCAAATACAAAACCAAATCAACAAACAACTTTATTCTCTTTTGGAATCAAAAAGAAGAGTTTGCCAATTGAGAATAACAAGTTACAAAATGAACTAGAAGAATCAGAGAAAGATGCAAGTATTTCTAGTGTTTCAACAACAGCTAATGTGGTAGAAACACATGATAAATTATCGAAAGCTTCTCATAGTAATGATCGCGTAAAAGTGAATACTCATAAAGAAATGGACAACCGCAAGAGAAAGAGTGAAGGCGGACATTCTAAACCGAACAGTGACTCTTCTCTTCCGTCAAATAAGAAACCTCGTACCTCAAAACCTGATGAATCAAAGTCAAACAAATCTAAAAGCGACAGCAGAAAGCCGCCCATTAAATCATCTTCGTCAGCTGGCAAGTTGGAGAAGCAGAAAGTGGCCGACTTAGTTGTGCGGAATCTAATGCACTACTTCAAAAAAGGTGATGAAAAACAGATGATACCTTCATCGGAATTGTTCAAACTCATTGCGAAAAAGCTGACTCGGCCGTTTCTGGATGGATTATTAGTCCCAGGTGAGTGATTTTAATTAATTACCTATTGCTAGAGCCAGTTTTAAATGGTGATTTTATTTCTTAAAATTCGTTTTTAAAATCATCAATTTCGTTTTTTGTGTTTTTTCTGGAAGAGGGATTTCGCGATTTTGTGGTGATATTAAATTATTGCATTTGATCAAAATGTTTAGCATTGCTATGACTGACTAAATAATAATAGAACTGAGTCAATTGTTAGTGCTTACTCTTGCTGTCTATTTCAGATGAATCTGTTGTCAAACTTCAAGTGTCGGATTATTTTAAGAACCATGGAGTTATTAAATCAGAGGCCGACATCTAACAATCTTTCAGCAAAGTGTGTAATTTACTCAGATATCCTGCTATACTCTGTATATCCCTGTCTTCTTTTAAAAATGATGTGTTTTACCATATTGTTTGCATGTTTAATTTGGCTTAGACCAGTACTGCCATTATACAATTTTAAATTGTGACATTTTACTTCAAAAATCTGTAATTACAAAAAGACTTGTAGAGTCGATAATAAAACACATACAACCTGTCTTCAAAGAACATGTCTACCAATTTTTATCAAAATGCTTCCACATTCGAATCTTTGGTATTAAAAAAGTAGGAAGGTAGATTTTTTTTGTCTGGGGCTTGACGTCACACTGTTCTGCAGCGAGGCTAATGGCGATGGATGAATGATTATGACGATGATTGGGAGATGATGGTGAAGAGTAGGTAAGGATGGAAGGTGGGAAGGAGGCGGTCATGGCCTATTAGTAGGGTACCTTCCCAGCATTTGCCTGTCGACTGAGGGAATACCACGAAAAAACCCCAGTCAGGAAGGACGGCTGCGGAATCAAACTCGGGCCTCCGGAATACAAGTTCAGAGCGTTGCCACTCGGCCAACCTGTTCCGTCCGTCCTGTTCCGTTTTTACCAATACTTGGTAAAAAGTATTTAGTACTGTAATTAAATAATTAATTTCCAATAAAATACTGAATTTTGACTCGCTGGTATTTAGGATCAATAATCATTTGCTTGTAGATTGCACATCAGGATCCCTGGCTCAGCCTGAAAACTAAGCATCTCAAGGTGCTATCATTTCCGTATACTGTACTGGTTATTCGTCAAATATTTGTTACTAATTCAAGATGGTTTAATTCTCACAATTAAATTCCCGTATCATCCCAGCAAGAGTCTCAGAGTATCAGAGTCATTCCCAGGTCGTTAATGAATGACACAGCAGTGTGCTGCATAAAACGTAAAAATAAAATAATTTCCTATCGTGGCGCCTGATTTTATACAACCGCATTACAACCATGTTGTTTTGGTTGCCTATGCAGAAGCGCGCATGCGATCCTGATACATCGAGCGGGAAACAGGGTCACCACACACCTAGGGAAATTTACCGCATTGAAGGTAAATAGGGAATCATGGTGTGAAAACGGGAACTTTTCTTTCTATGAAAAATATAATATTTACAGTGGTGGCGAGACATTCTTATTAAAATATTCAAATCGATTTAATTTGCTAATGTATTTAATATACGTAAGGTGGAAAATATTGCTGTAGAAAAGGAAATGTCCACAGACAGGGAAGATCGCCATGTTAAAGTTGGCAATTCTACCGGGAGTCCCGTAGTGACGTCAGAGCCAGTGAGAAAAGGAAAGGAGTACGCGGGAGCAGAAACTTTGAGCAGACTTGGGCAAGGTACGTGATATAATAATAATACCTATAAGTTTAGACATAGTTTGGTAAATTCGACATTTCTTATCCCATTTCTTTTTACCGACTATTGTGTGTTATATCAGTAGGTTCCCGTATAGTACTTCGAGGTCATTCCTAGTGAAATTATCGTAGGACAAGTCAATGGTTTCCAACCTAATCAACTGTCAATGTTATTGAAAATCCAACGATCCAACCCTTAAAATATTATCCACATAATAGGTATTCCTCTTCGTCAGTGTTGAATCCAGGCATACCTCGGGGGGGGCACTGCCCCCCTCGAGGTATGCATGTGCCCTTCCCGGCACAAATACCTATTCAAAATACTTTCAAAAAAATATGTGAAAAAAACACGTAAAAATAGACGGATCATGTCTAAAACCTTCCAAAACGGTTAGAATTGAATTAAAATTCCAAAAATTTTCCGGGGCTGTGCGCCCCGGACATGTATATTCTAATAAGTTTAATAAATTTACCTATTCTTAAATCTCTTGGACCATTTTTTGGATATTTTGCAATTTATAATTCCCCAAAATAGCTATACACTGTGATTCAAAATTGTACCTAAACAAATGACCTTGATCAAAAATTTTCTCGGGGGCTAAGCCCCCGAACCCCCTGTTTTTCACTGTGACCTATCAAAATATATTACGTATAATAATTGCTTTGTGCTTTGTACAACTACAAGCATATTCACAAATTAACTCTCCCCCCCCCCCCCCCCCAACACCAATATCCAAAAAGTACCAAAAAAATATGCCACCCCCAACTATTCAAGTGCCCCTCCCGAGAAAAATGTCTGGATTCAACACTGCTCTTCGTAAAGCTGGAGCTAAAGCTAAAGTAAAGCTAAAAGTAAAGCTGGAGGAATCAGTGATTTGGCGTCAGACCTAGAATCCATCTAGCCTAGGTACAGTTAAATTGCATCGTATGTACTAGGTACCTATTATCTAAAAGAAAGTTTATTGTAAATTAGAAACGTTACCTAGAAAAAACCGTGAATCCCAATTTAGGATGAAAATAGGTAAAAGAAAATTGTTTCACAAATGTTTGTGTAACGTAGGTACCCAATTGTAATAAAATAGGTAAACTATAGTAAACCAACACAAACCCACCGAAAAAAGATGGAGGTTTTATCGTGCGTGATTCGTGACTGTTTTCCCTCAGGCAAATGATGGGAAGGTTGGGGTTCTCTACTGACGTCACTTCACTTTGCTATTTCTAAGTTTGAAATGCACTACATTATTATTTTATAAATAACATTACTTAGGTATACAATCATGCAATCGCTGATAGGTGATAACAAACAGTTGCGACCTTGACCTAAACGACATTGACCTGCAGGCTGCATGTGATGTGATGGTTTGCGTGACGTCCTTTATGCACAGCCCCTCAGCAGAAATGATGGCTTTCGCCACTTTTTATCTTGTGGGAGAAACAGGCAGATTGCGTCCAAGGGTACATGGAGATCAGTGGTCCAAGGTTGTAAAAATAAAACTTGCACCGTGGATTGTATACAACTAACTCCCTGCGGGGCTAAAACATGGCTCCCCTTCCGGGTGTCACAATCCCCTCCCCCCCCCCCCCCCCCCCATGATGAATGCCTGCTAAAGTATGTGCAGCACAACTAACCATGATCTAACCGAAATGCCGTAAATAATCCCTGAATAATCACTTGCATGATCACATGAAGAGTTTAGATTTTCTTCAGAAAAGAAAAACGTCACTGTGACCGTATTTCATAAACTCTCGTAAAACATTTCGTTGCTATGGTAATGATACCTAAACAACTACTATTTCCAATTAAGGCTGCAAACACACGGGGCGTTTTTTCCACGCCAGACGCGGCGTGGAAAAAACGCGACGTTTGTTCTTGGTCGAACACACGGGGCATGAAAAAACACGCGACGTTTTTCCTTTGTCGCGTCTGGCCGGCGTGGAAAAAACCGCCGCGTGTAAAAACCGCCTCGTCTGTTCGCTCCCATAAGACTCAATGCTACGTATCTTCTCGGCGTCTCGCCGGCGTTCGAACGCTTCGGCTGGGCGTGCAAAAAAACGCCCCGTGTGTTTGCAGCCTTAATCAAGGGACCGATCTCGCTGAAAATCATTATGATCACAACCAGAATAGTATGTTTTGTGAAAAAATTGGCCTGCGGATCCGTTACTTCTAAGGGCGTATCCAGGATGAAATTTCGGTGGGGGGGGGGGGGGGGGGGGGGGGGCATTAGTTTATATTTTGAAAAAATATATTGGAAAACAAGGGGTTCGGGGGGCGCAGCCCCCGAGAAAATTTTGGACAATGTCATTTTTCACAACACACATCCCTTCATATCAATGTCATTTATTTAACTTTTAGGTGCAATTTTGAATCGCAGTGTATAGCTATTTTGGGGAAATATAAATTACAAAATATCAAAAAATTTGAAATTGTTTGAATTTCCCCTGAATGCGCCCTTGGTTACTTCGTTTGGGAAGAGACGCCAAAGGCACAGACGACAGACAAAAAGAAGAAAAAAAACAGAGATTCGAGACATAAGTTTCAAGTAAAGACGCTCGCTCAGCTCGCTTGAAATAGTCAATGCCCTCACTTCTATATCCAGACCTGGGTTGCGATCGTGTAAAATGACAACTTACTTGTCGCAGTGACAAGCTTCTCATCTCAATGTTATTCACGGCCTTCTAGGGTCTTGTCACCGTGACAAGGAAGTTGTCATTTTACACGATCGCATCCCTGGACAATAAAGAAAGACGCGAACGGAAACACAAAACCAACGGCAAAAAGACAAACTGAGAAGTGTCCAGAACACCGTCCATGGGTAACTGAAGGTCATTCTTAAAAATCGGGCTCAGTGTGTACAACTAGTGATGTAAAATGCTCGAGCATATTCTTTTTGAGAATATTCTCGAGAATATTCTCGAGAATATTCTCGAGCACGAGCATTTTCTCGAGCATATTCTTAAAAATGCATCTAAGCTTATAGAAACTCGAACTTTTAGCTCAATTCCAAAAAGTATGTACTTTTATGGATCTTGCAACATAGTATTGTTATGGAGAACAAGTCGGGAATCGTTACTGAGGCTATACAGGTCAGAGTTTTCTTCGATCGAGCTGAAATTTTGCACACATATAGGGAACATTTCTGGGCGTTGCAGACCCAAATTATTTGAAATCCCTGATTGGTTCAAATTTAAAAAAAATATCTTTCGATTGGTTGGTTCGATCAATTTGAAATTTTGACAAGTCATTACGACCAACATTATTTCCAATCTTACAAAGTTTCAGCCAAATCCTCCCATTGGTTAAAATTTGAAACCATCTTTCCTTTGATTTTTTAAATTTAAACTAGAACCGTTTGACCGATCAACTTAAAACTTTGCATGGTCATTGGGACCAACATTATCTGTATTTTTGACAATTTTCAGACTAATCTGTGCTTAAATCCAAACGTTATTGACATTTTACCGACATTTTGTGTGTTGCTGTCAAATTCTCGAAAATGTTTGATCACGGTAACGTCGAGCCTACTTTCAAACACATATGAAACTGATGTTCAACAGATCGATCTGATATTGTGTACACACACATAACAAATGAGTGGTCTCAAGTATATTTTTAAAACGAGATCCTGTGATCTCGTTCTAAAAATCTGTGATTTTTGAAAATTAACAAGGAACCGTTTGATCGTTAAAACTTCAACTGAAAACATGGATACTGGGACCAATATGTTAGGAACTTTTTGAGATTTTCATACCAGTCTGCGACGAAATTCAAGAATTATTGGCTTTTAAGGACATTTTCGATAGACAGAATTTCGGTTTGAGGAGTTGCGCGTATCCGTGCTCGCTCATGCTCGCTATCCCTGCCTATGTATTGCACAGCCTTCCAAGGCCATAAAATGGTGCAAAAACATTCAAACTTGAACTTTTAATATATAATAATAATTTTCAAACCTCTGGTGAGAATATTCTCAAATATTCTCGGAGAATAATCTCTTTGAGAATATTCTCGAGAATATTCTCGAGCACGGAGAATATTCTCATGAGAATATTCTCGGCTCACATCTCTATGTACAACACAATGTATGTGTAGTTTAACAACATTATAATGGTCAGTGTAGGATATACGACGGTACTTACCCGTGAGGTTAATTTTATATTGATTGTAATTGATTGCAACCTTATCTAAATAATTATTTTATGTAGAGCAGATTAGATTGTATTATCTCTCATGAAGATTCACAGAAATGTTGAAGCTGTGGTATTCACAGACTTCTGAGAATAAATTATTGGTTTAAGCAGAAGACTAGCAGTTTTGTACCTCCACTTTGCTAGGACGGTGGAGCCTCGAAAGTTGCGAAGTTCAGTGTCAGTTCAGTTACCATACACGATTGTTGGTAGTGATAAGTGCAACCACTTTTACAGAGACCTTGATTATCTCATCACATAGCTTCAAATTTGGCGCACAAGATAAGGTTCGTTGAAAATTTCAAACTTGAATATTTATTGTTGATATGAGGACGACATTGGGATTTGGGACGGTTAATTAATTGCAGGGCCGGGCACATTCGGATAGGTGGCACTTTCATCATTTTTCGAAAATGTATTATTTCGTTTTAACTATTTATTTTACCAATAATCAAGCTAGGAATAAATAAAACTATTTTTGGCGGAAACGATGTAAATGAATAGCTATACCTCACCTGTATTTCCCTGGCATTAAAATAATTTGACGGCTCATCACGCCAGACCGACTGATGTTTTGTTATGTCTCCAGTGATTTCATAGTCTTTCGTCGAAATCCTACATTTTTTTGATCCTGAATTTTTTTTTGCGCATGAAAAATGACGTAGAAAAATTGATTTCAATGTTGCAGTAATTTTACCAGAAACGCTTAGATTTACTTCAAAGTGACCACGAAGTTTACAAACTTTTCCCCCGCCAGAGCGGGACCATATGATTTTTTGCGTGCCGCAAGAATGTACCCTAAACCGGCCTTGGTTAATTAATTGGCATGCCAATAAACATTCTGGTCAATTGACTGCTCAAAGATATACTCTTGATTATGACCAAACATGTTTAATTATGTTACGATACTAATTTCACTGAATAGTATAGTTTGTCTAAATAGTTAGTCATATTTAGTTCAATGCTAAAGTTGAAGTACGAGTATAAGAGAACTTTTCTTGAGGACAAAAATGAAGTATGCGAATTTCCCGTCTTTTGTTACGTGTTTTATATACACCCACGGACACGATTTTTGCTAATTTTTCTCATGAGATTGAATGGTGAAATCAAAGAGTTTCTAGAAAAAAAAAGATTTTTATTCAAGTGCATCCAAAGTCCAAAGAAATTAGGAATTTCACAAACTTTGGTGAAATGCCTAATTTCTTTGGACTTTGGATGCAATTGATTAAAAATATTTTTTTTCCAACAAAGAAGTATTTGACTGTCAATTTACGTGAATTGACCAGTTACATCCATCCCTTATAGGATACAGAATATTTAGCTCCAATGTCATAAAATATTTTGCCTGAAGTGGTGACCCATGGAGAGCTTTTTTTTTATAAACATGTAAATATTTCTCATTAGAATGTAATACCATTGCACTGATCTACGCGCATATAAGATAGCATTCAGTTTTTCGGGGTTATTAAACCTGTAACACCTAAAATAGTGTAAGATTTTTGAATGGATTTATTGTCTGATTGCATGGTCTGATTGCATCTTTCCTGCTTCAGATCCGTGCTGAAGGGATTACATCTCGGCTGATTCGTGGTTGCTGTATTGTCGTCAGAAGACCCGCCAGCGATAGAAGAAATTACGAGTCATTATAGCAATTAGCAGTTCAGAAGGTAAACAATGTTGTTTATTTAAAACACTCCGCGTGTAAAGAAGCACCAAGTTTTCTCTCCTAGAAAAATAAACATTCAGGACTTTGAAAGTATACGATATAAAAAAGAGGGCAACAATAGGGAATATGCAAAAGATTTTTGATTCTGTTGAAATCCAATAATTCAAAATAACAACATATTTCTTAGTAAATAACACTATTTTCACAATCAAAAATTTAAATTTTCATTCATTAAAATATATATGAAATTAAAAATCAAGTGTAAATATTGTCGGGAAAACGCTATCCCGGCGAGTGATGTCATATTTTATTATAACCATGCCACCATTATTGTTGGTTGATCTAGTGGAGCGGTCGCTCCACCCAGCCAAGTCGTACTATACACTCACACTCACTCAACATACCGTAAATGCCTAATAAACTGAGGAGCAGACGAAACACTTTTACTGTAAGCAACAACATGGCATTTTCGGCCTACTGGATCTCAAAATTGGGAAATCTCACATTGTTGCGAAATAACTTAATTTCGAGCTATGGCCCACCTGACAACATATACCAAATTTGGAAACAATACGTTATGCCGTTTGGGTGCTAGAGGGCCGTGAAAACAGTGATATTACACCCCTTTTAAAAGCTATCTGATGATGATGATTCAGATATCAGGAAACGTTGCTATCACCGCCACAGCCTAAACGGCTGAACCGATCAACCTGAAATTTTTACCACATATGCACTTTTGGCGTCTGATGATACCTTGCCTCTTGTGATTTTTTGTGCCGCCATTTTTAAACCGGAAGTGACGTCATATCTCAAAAACGTCTGGACCGATTAGAACGAAATTAGCGCCATTCGATTACGACGGTCATCTATATGAAGTATCAATAAAAAAATTATTATTTTCTTATTTTCTGAACCGGAAGTGACGTCATAAATACGCAATATTTAACTTATTTCAACAAATTATACTTAAAATACATACATAAGTAACTTACATTGTAACATAGACAATACAAATTATAAATTCAAGGAGGCAGTGTTCTCGGCCGCCATTCCTGAAACCGGAAGTGACGTAATATATCTAAAACGCCTGTACCGTTTGCAACTGAACTAGCTCCTGCGTATTCATTCTGCAACTTTTTTTGAAACTCAATTGTGAAAAATGAATAAACAAATTAACGGTACCGGAAATGGCGGCAGGAACCACTAAATGAAACCGGTAGTGACGTCATATATTACATACGGCAAGACCGATTTTACGGAAATATAGGGATTATGAATTCAGATGGTCGTTCATAAAGTATCAACTAGATTGTTTTCCTATTACCTATACCGGAAATGACGTCATAAATATGCTAAATGACGTCATAAATATGATAATTGACACAAAATTCACCACTTTATACTTTTAAATAGATATTTAGTAAACCTACTTTGTAAATAATTATAAATTCAAGGTTGCAGTGTTCTCGGCCGCCATTTTTAAAACCGGAAGTGACGTCATATATTGAAAACAGCTGTACCGATTGCAACCAAATTTTGGAAATGTGTAGGACTAATAATTATGAATTGAAGACGACATTATTTTCGGCCGCCATTGTTAAAACCGGAAGTGACGTCATATATCGAAAACGGCTGTACCGATTGCAACCAAATTTTGGAAATATGGAGGACTAATAATTATGAATGAAATACGACATTATTTTCGGCCGCCATTGTTAAAACCGGAAGTGACGTCATATATCGAAAACGGCTGTACCGATTGCAACCAAATTTTGGAAATATGTAGGAATTATAATTATGGATTAAAGGCGACATTATTTTTGGCCGCCATTGTTAAAACCGGAAGTAACGTCATATATCAAAAACGGCTGTACCGATAGCAACCAAATTTTGGAAATGTGTAGGACTTATAATTATGAATTAAAGACGACATTATTTTCGGCCGCCATTGTTAAAACCGGAAGTGACGTCATATGTCGAAATCGTCTGTACCGATTGCAACCAAATTTTGGAAATATGGAGGACTAAAAATTATGAATTAAAGACGACATTATTTTCGGCCGTCATTGTTAAAACCGGAAGGGACGTCATATATCGAAAACGTCTGTACCGATTGCAACCAAATTTTGGAAATATGTAGGACTTATAATTATGGATAAAAAGACGACATTATTTTCGGCCGCCATTGGTTAAACCGGAAGTGACGTCATATATCGAAATCGTCTGTACCGATTGCAACCAAATTGTGCAATTATGTAGGACTTATAATTATGAATTCAAGACGACATTATTTTCGGCCGCTATTTCAAAACCGGAAGTGACGTCATATATCGAAAACGGCTGGATCGATTATAACGAAACTTAAGCTATTCTTCTTGGATAATCATTTTCATCTTATACCAAACGCAACTTTTCTTAGTAAGCAAATCGGTTGAGGCGTATTTTTTTAAAGAAATTAGTCCCTGCTCGGACATGTGCTATAAGCTGTATGAATAAACTAACAAAAGAAGTGATATCCCAGAAAAAAACACTCCGTGTAAAAAAGGCAGCCAAGTCTCTTTACTTTAAAAAAATTCAACACCGAAAAGGAGTGATATCAAAAAAGGAGCCAAGTCAATGACATTTCCAAATATTTAATCGTATTTTTGAAATAAAAGAATAAACACCGAGAAATACTTTACAAAAGGACTTGGCGCATCGTTTTTTAAATTCATTTTTTGATTCATAAGCATATGCCATTGATATACAACCGTAATTTAGAATTTTTAGAATAATAGGGAAACATCTTTCAATTACATATTATACATATACCTACTGTAAAATATTATCTATTAGAATATGTACGTACGCGATAAAACTTGTTGCCTATGTTTTCTATAAATACACAATAGTTAGTTATCTTCGTAATATTGTTTCGTGGTCAACATAATTAAGTCTCATGCGTTAAACCTTCTCATCATGAAATACATTTCTATTAATCCACATTTTATAACAAAACATTTCACAAAGTACATAGTCACATTGAATTTCTATTAAAAATTTTAACTTTATACACTTGACACTTCAAAAATATATAAAAGTGTTCCAAAGACAGTTCGTAATTATTTGACAACGTTTCATGATTTCCTTCAGTCAAGATCAAATTATGAAAAGATACCCTTCTAATATCACCATATTAACAGTGCTATAAGAATATGTATGAGCCCACTTCCAATTGTTATTTAATTCTTCCACCCTTATATTACTTATCTATTACAGCATGAAATCTTTCTACTATCGCCATTGACAAAACTATAAAATAGCCATTACTAAAAGTAGCTTGATTCATAGTTTCTGGCTCTAATAGAAAGAGGAAAATGTACCTACTTTAAATTTCTTTCCACTTTTAGTATTGAATGAGGTCTTTAAAAAAACGATGCGCCAGTCCTTTTGTAAAGTATTTCTCGGTGTTTATTCTTTTATTTCAAAAATACGATTAAATATTTGGAAATGTCATTGACTTGGCTCCTTTTTTGATATCACTCCTTTTCGGTGTTGAATTTTTTTAAAGTAAAGAGACTTGGCTGCCTTTTTTACACGGAGTGTTTTTTTCTGGGTATAAATTACATCACTCGCCAGGGTGGCGTTTTCCCGCCAAAATTTTCACTGATTTTCATTTTCATATTTATGAATGAAAATTTACACTTTTTAGTGTGAAATTAGTGTCATTAGTGTAGTCATTGGTGAAGGTAGTGAAATTAGTGTCATTTAATAATTTTGATTTTATAGTACGCTGAATCTAAGTGGTCTACCTTTTTTAAAAAAGGACAGCCGTCAATAAAGTGATCTTCTCTTACCAACAAATATGTTGTTATTTTGAATTATAGTATTTAATAAATTCATGCAATTTCCTATTCAAAAATATTTTTGAATAATACCTATGGGCTCACTTGATTTTTTTGAGACAAATATACACTTCAAAATAGTTTTTGATAGGTACACTAATTATTTTTTTAATATTACATTCACTATACGTTCAGTGCTGAATTTTTAGATTTCACATATTTTAAAAGAGGAGAGACTTTGGTTGCTTCGGATTTTACTCAGTGTGTTTTTATTGAATTATTACGTACCTGTTAACTTAGCCAACTGAATATCAAAACTGCAGTCGGAAATAATTATGGCGGTACCTATATATATTTAATTCCAGTTTTTAAGAATACATTTAATAATCAAATTTAATATCACATAAGATTTGTATGGATATTTAATTAATTTTCTTTCTAATAGATGACTCAGTCCAATCTGAAGACCTTCATCTACACACTTATCGCCTTGTTCCTCGTATCTTCAGCGTCGGCCGGCCCTCTGGCGTATGCGGCTTGTCAAACAGCGTGCAATGCAGGGGCCGTCGTGTGCTACGCGGCCGCAGGCTTTGCTTTCGGCACGGTGGTAGCGGGCCCGCCGGCCGTCTTAGCGTGCAATCTTGCGCAAGGAACGTGCATGGCAGCTTGCACGGTTCTCTTAATTGCACCGACTCCGTAGATATGTTTGACAGAATGGCGAGAAATATAGATCTATTACTATTGCTTGTATTTAATTTTATTGTATAGGACTAAGCTAAGATTATTATTACGCTTCACTTTCAATTGTAGACTAACGATTGATACCACATGACTTAAAATTTAAATTACGTTATTTTGCAAACTATTGTATATTAAAGAAAGATAAATGTATTTATCGCATTCTGTAAGTGAATCTACAATTATTTGACTTTTTCCACTTCCAATATTTTCGTCCTAAAATCGTTTGACGTAGGTTGTTGACCAATATTGCTCAATATTGCATTTCTATTTTTCATTGATGCATTTTGTTTAGATGCATTGTCACACTGGCCACAGTCGCCACTAGATGACGGTTTCGTCGATGAAAATTCCGGTAACGTAAAGATTTAATTTCAGAAATATGTAATACCAATAATAAAATTACCGAAAAAAATATTCTTTTGCTCTTGAACAAATTATTATGATTGTAAGCAAATCGGAAGTGACCAGTGTGACCAATAATGTTTTGGAATGCTAATACGACCAACATTCAGCGTTTCAAACAAAATCAGTTACGTAGAAAGATTTTTTTGAAAGAGATTTTTGAGATTTGAAAGTCTCTTCTCAACATGAGATTCCAAACTGGTCACCACAGAGTTTTGGGAGGCAACCCACTCCCCTCCCTCCCTACTAGGGGAGGCAACCCCCTACTCGCCGAGCAGGCCCTTTTGTGGATGTTTCTACTTTCTAGTGATTCAAGGACGATAGTAACACATTGTTAAGGTGGATTCACACGGCCGTTCCAAACTTCAAGTTTGAAACTCAAGTTTGCCGAAGTTCCGAATCACCGTTCCAAAACCCTTCGTGTGAACTATGAAAAGATTCGAACTGTGAGGATTGAGTTTCAAACTTTCATAGTTCACACGGGAGATTTTGGAACGGTGATTCGGAACTTCGGCAAACTTGAGTTTCAAACTCGAAGCTTGGAACGGCCGTGTGAATCCACCTTTAGATAATTACATAATCATTTTGAAAAAAACATCACGCGTCGTTTTTCTTGCCATGTCCACTACATTTGATTGGTGTTATTTTTTTAGTTTTTTGGTGATCATTAAAAAATAAAAATTTAATGAAATAATATTTCTTTACCTACAAATCATTTGAAAGACTGTCGATGTTGAAAGGGGCTGAATGGTCGTGACGTTACCCAACAAATTTATAGGAAATTGTTAATTATTTTATGCAAAAATAAGGAAAACCTAAAAAATCGACAATCTTGTGATGGTGTCTTTGAAAATCCCGAAATCATGTGAATAAACCTCACTCTGGTCGCTGACTTTAAACCCGCATTACAGTGATGTTATGCGTGTTGCCTATGCACAGGCGCGAGAAAAGAAGTTTGTAGTACAAATGTCTAGTATGGCCAAAGAGGAAGCATTTTCCTGACAGCCACTAAATTATAACTACCCTTGTGTAAAGCCCAGTAGGTACACACGACACATCCACCTCGAACATTATGTGTGACCTTGGATTTTAGTACCTAGTGGTCTTGAACAATACGTATCCAATTAGATCGAATGGCTAATCTTTGAGCATAATATGGCATTAGTTGATCAAGAATAGCCTAGTATAAAAGTTGAAAGAAAGTTAGAAAATGCTCATATTTTAAGTTTCTATAGGCCTACTACACTACCTTTTGATTGAAGAACAGGTTCGCGATACTCTGGGGAATGGAGATGAGCAATTAGAAAATATCAATTTCTTGAATCTTGATTGAAACCAAAAATTGACAAAATCCATGTACCTAGTCTAGTGCGGCAATCTACGAGTACATAGATTTTGTAATTTTGTTCATTTTTTTGGTAAGTTTTTGATTTTGTCAATTGTCATCATATTTTATTTTTGTCATTGCACGGAAATTACATAATTATGCAAATTATACCTAATGGGTGAGGAAGCATCTCTAAAGACAATACATTTAAAAGATAATATTATGATTATTTCGGAGTATTCATAATATCTTTGACAATTACTTAATTATTTACAAGTGACATTGAAGTGCGGTGCATGATCTATCTCGATAAAAAAACTACAAACAATTCAAATAATTGTTCGGGTCAACGGTTCATATTACGCGGTTCATATGTGATCGATTACGTTGAGACGACCACTTGATCAATGGCATGATTCATTAGCTGCTGCATTTTACTTGCATGTGCAACCGTCATCAGACTCGAGACCTTGTTTGCTCGAACCAACCTTCACACATCACGTGACATTCGCTTCCTAAAAACAATCACTATTTATAATCTAGAGGCGCGGAATTTCTATACACATTCGTTCGTCGTCTTAGCCTTAGTGGCAGAACAGCGCAGCGTTAATTTACTGTAAAAATAATTTTAAGATCCAGTAGGCCGAAAATGCCACTTTGATGCTTACAGTAAAAGTGGGTTTGCTCCAGCCTTTATATGAGAGTGTGCGCGCCGTACGACTTGGCTGGCGTGGAGCGACCGCTCCACTAGATAGTTAATAAATAAATAAAAATAAACCGAATAAAACCTGTAACTAAATAATATAACACAAATACATGTTTCGTTTTATAATTATTTATTTAGTTTCGCTATTTTAGTATTACATGTTATGTTACATACACTTAACAATAGTTATTTTATCTGTTACACTCTTCCTTTTTCAAGCATTCAATCATATTCATTTTAAATTGACCCACAGTTTACCATTCAGTTACTTTATGATCTAATCTATTATATTCACTCACTCCATCTGACAAAACAGTTTTAAATCTAGACATTTGGACAAACAAGTTTGACTGACCTTGTGCCATGTTCATGAATGCTACTAACAATGTTTATTCTATCCTTTTAATACTCAGGTGCTAATCCTAACTTAATTTTATGAATAAAAAGAAACACATTTAACCTAACAGTTTGTCGTATCGATAGCATGTCTAATTGAAGAGCTCCCCGGAACAAGGGTGAATGTGACATTTCTTAAATTGTTCAGGAACAGCTAAAAACCAACCAACACCAGATAAGCCACCAATGTTAACCAGAGATTTCAATTCTTCTTTTAGAGGGGAAAGGTTCAATATTTCGAACTTAGATTGCGCCAGCTTACGGATATATGGATATTCATCCTTTTAAAGCAAAAAAACGCGTTTTGGAAAATGTGTCACATTCAGCCTTGTTCCGGGGAGCTCTTCAATAGACAACATTACAAAATCACTGCGCATGCGCGGCGTGCCGCACTGCATTGGCGAGCGCTAGTGTGGCCACTTTGACAGCTGGTTCTAGAAGCTGTACTGAAACACACGGCGCGCAAGAGTTCCGCCCCCTTAGATCTGTGGCTCAATGTTGCATATTTTTTGTTTAAATACCCACAATGATAATACAGAAAAATCAGTATACATTATCATTCCTACCATTCGAGATAAGAGATGTGCGACCCGCACTAAATAGATATATTTTCATTTGAAGCAACTAAATTTATCCGCGTGTAGTCCAAACATTTTAAAGAGAGCAATTTTAATTTAATCTTATTAAATTAAATTGTGATTGATGCCTGATAAATTTGAGAGCTGGGTTCTTCAATATCAAGTGCAATCAAAAACAGTGAATTCTAGGGAAGAAGTTGCCCATGTAGGTAGTAACTAAGCAAATGAGGGAATGCATTTAGTTGTGCTGTGATCCGAAATAGTGAATTAATGATATGTAAATTCCCAAATTCTCATTTCAATGATTATATTCGTAGTTCTCGGTGCCTTTAAAATTATCCTCGTGGCTCTATTAGAAATATGTTAGAAATAAATATTAGAAATAAAGCTTGGCGCATTGAATTTGCGCCACACGAACTCGGAAGTAATTTCTTCTTCGACCTCTTATTAACATTTTCAAAATTTGGAGACTTATTTTATGCCAAGTGTTTCTGTTGCGGCTCTCCTTTTAGATCTCAATCCTTTTAGGTTGGAATGGAAGGTGCTTGTCAGTCTTTTCTTTTTACAAGTTTTTGTTTTTGTGCATGCACTCTGCATGTACTCTGTACTCTTGTGCTTCCGTGTCTTCCTAACTTCCGTCTTGTTGGCGTCTTGTCCTACGGGCTGTGCCAGACGGTCTGTAACGCTATTCGAGAAAATAAGGAACACAACTGACCCCTGGTGGATTTTGTGGTACTAGGTAAATGGCGGCTATCAAGGGCGCATTTGCATAAATATAAATACAAATAGTTGATATAGTTGTTTGTTATGGCCAAAAAAGTAAATTTATTGCTAAATATCAATTTCATTTGTTTTTTGTTTTTTCACTGCTTTATGGAAACACGAAATGTAAAAACAAACAAATTAATATGTGGACCTAATAGTAGCCATCTTGCCAGAAGTGGCTCCATCACGTATCACTTATTTGTGGGAATAGCGCCGGCCTCTGCTACTGCTGCCGGGTACGCGTATTCGGCACTGTGGCGGGGGGGACAAACTTCTCATATTTGGATATTTTATTGTCAAAATAATATCATATCCAGAGAATTTGTACATTTGACGAGATAAAAACAGGCTAAAATATTGAGTCAAAATCGCGTTGAAACGCACCAAATGAATTTATGGAAGTAAAAATTTTCCAGGGTTGTGCGTCCCGGACCCGCTTGATTTTGAGGTTCCTCCTCCCCCTCATGCCCACTTATTGACCTGGTGCTAATGTTTTTTGTGTAATAATCCCCCCCCCCCCCCCCAATGGACCAATGGGACGATCTAATGTTATCTAAGCTGTGCTATACTTGCAGCCTGCGACGCAATTAATTTGATATCTCAAATATTTAATCTCCCCACTTGATATCTACTTTATGATCTCTACCTTGGATATCGATTTATTTATACAGAGTGGGGGTCCCCGTATGTAAGGTCAGGGTGAGTGTGTCACTGCTTGATCTACACTCGGTTTGTTTGGATTTATCTGATCACTTGTGGACGTGGTAAGTTTATTTATTTGCTATTTTATGATATCTTCTCGATAAGGACCTAGGAAAATATTGTTTACACAATTTCCTTCCCATTTGATACATGCTTCCGTATAGAATAAGAGCTGCTTTTCTTACGTTGCCGACCAATGCTTACGTACTACAAAAGTTTGAAATCATCTAAGGGCATTAACAAGTTTCAAACACAGAAAGTACCTAATATCATCAGTCACCATTTTACATTATTGTTACATTATTTGTATAATTTTGCAAATTTCCAAATAGATTTGCATACATTTGCATATATAATTTGCAAATATGTTTGTATACCTATTTGCATAACAATGTTGAACACACTGTATACGGAAGAAATGTTGCAATTTTTGTTACACGTCATATTCTGTCTTGTATTCAAAATCAAACGGTGGGGGGGGGGGGGGGGGGGGGGGGGGGGGCTTACATTTAGACCTTACCATTATTTTCGATACCCAAATTGGTTTTATTTATTTTTAATGTTGTAAATGCACGCATTTTGTTGGGATGATCATTATCTAAGGATATTAAAAAAATATATAATATAATAATAATAATAATAATATAATATTTATTCATTCAAGATTGGACATCTAGAGGACAGTGTACTCAATGTAAAAATAAAAAAATACAGAGGTAATATTGGGGTAAATTGTGTGGTGTAGAAGTGTGGGGTCTTTGCTATACACATTATACTCTGCTTTCTACTACTTAGCGATGTTCATCCACATCTTTCTCTCGTTCATCTTCCTGTCGTCGGTGTCAGCTGGACCGCTGCTCTACGGACTGTGCCAGACGGCTTGCAACGCAGGCGCTGTCGCATGTTACGCAGCGGCTGGTTTCACCTTCGGCACGGTGGTCGGAGGGCCGCCTGCCATCATAGCTTGCAACATCGCTCAAGGCGCCTGCATGGCGGCCTGTGTGGCCGTCGGCTTCACACCAACAGTATAAATATTGTGTTAAGGGTTGTCAACCATGGGATGACAAAGACTAGATGACATAAGCTACTTTTAATATTTATTTTCTAAGGATTGTTATCAAATTTAATTATGTAAATTTTTAATTAAAGTTTCATTACAACAGTATTGGGTTTTAATAAATGTATAATAAACTTTATACTTGGAAAGTCCATATTGTGCTAACATTCTCAAATTTAGAGCAAGTTGGCTCAGTCTGGGATAAGTTTATGACTGGTTATTTTTAAGATTGTAGCATCACAATTTTAATTTTTCAATATGATTTATTGAACAGCATTATTTAGAACTTACCTAATATTTTCAAGAAATAATTATCAAGATTATGTAGTAAATAATAAAAAAAAATCTTAAATTGACACATTAAGTTTTAAAAACATTTAAGCATAATAACATATATTTAAAAGGTTCAGCGACCTTATATTTATCACATTTTGCATTTATCTTCAATTTATTGAAATCAATATCGCTCATTCAACAAAAACTGTATGAATTAATTAAAACTTTTCTTGAATAGGTACCTTTAGCCGTATTAATTTTTTGTTCAATACCACTCTTATTTTCTGATCCATATTCAATATTCATAAAATTATTGTGCAGCTATGAATTCCAAAAATATTTCTATTGAGTGTTTAGGTATAAAAGGAACTCAATAGCTCAGTGTAAAAAATACACACGTTGAGTATTTTCTTGCTTTTTATGCAATGCAACAATGCATAATGCAAATGTTCATTCATTCGAACGAACGAAAACAAAATTCAAATTTTAGCAATTTTTAAAAGTACACATTTTAAAAAGACGCGCGAATTGGTTCACCGCCTTCTTCAAATGTTGTTCACAGCCGCCTAACAAGGAAAGAAGAAAGTGAAGTGACAGCTGTTGACTGGACTGACAGTTGCTATTGGTAACTACAAATTAAGATTTTGTTTACTGTGCAAAGTTTTGCCCCTTTCCAGAGTGTAGTAACTTTTAAATCGTAATACAAATTACCAGCAAGTAATACATTATACATTTTATCATGGCTGATGAAGGAGGAGACGAAGTAAGTCCATTACCCACACCCTTAATTTTCGAACTAACCTAACTTATCAAACAGCCTCAAACAGCCCAATTGCCAGTTGTACATAAATGACCGACCTTCCGATCCTACTGAGGACTGTAGCTAACTAGGTGGTTGTATTTTATTATAAAACCAATTACCCATACCTAGGTACTTACCTAGTAAGTACTTACCTAGGTACTTAACTACCTAGGTAGCAAAATGGGCATATGGCGATGGTAGGCTCAAGGCCCTGAACTTTCTAGATAGATTTGGCTTTGGAATTTAGATTCATGAACTCATTTACTGTCATCTAAGCTATGATCATGAAGCTCAGCATAGAGGAATAGGTACAAATCAGGTTTACCACCATTGCTGTCTTCCAGACTGCTGCCCCCAAATCAATATCTCGTGCGAGCGGGCAAGCCTATTCTACTTCACTGACGATTACTTTCCTACACAATTTTTGACAGCTTGTGGTGTTGGGTTTTACCTTTTGCTACCTACTCATGAGTGTGCAGTTTGCATTTTAAGTAGGTACAAGGTAATGCTTTAACAAGTAACACAGCTCTTTTCCAACTCCTTTTTAAATTTAATTTCCTACACTGCCTTGAGGATTTTTATCACTTTGGATAATTGTTTTGAATCATTCTTGAAATTATCCCAAGTGGTTCCAAGTGTTCACTTCTGGCAATGTACAATGCCTCGGTCACATTAATCTCTTATCAAAGAAACAAACAACAAGAGCCAAATTCTGGTAGGAATGTATCTTTGCCATTTAAGCCTGATGCACAATTGAAATAAGGTTTATGGTTTAGTGTTTAGTGTTTAGTGTTTAGTGTTTAAGAGAAATGAAAGGTACTGTTATAACGTTACCATGCACAACTGTCATAAGCGTCATAAGGTTTAGTGTTTAAGGTTTAAGCTGAAATAAGAAATCAACAAAATCCATTTCTTATTGCAAAACACTATTTCACCTTATGACGAACCAATCAGAAGAGAGCAGAGTAAATGTCAATGTCAAATTCGTACGGGAAAATGAAAAGTCTTCTGAATTAATGTCATTGGAAGCATTTTAATTTGATATTTGTGCAGAGTCTTGCTCATATTTGTTTCCATATCATTTTTGGATCAATTATTTAATTTTATCACATGGTGAAATAACCTCGTGAAATAAGCAATTGTGCACTGGACTCTGTTATAACATCTTAAACACTAATCACTAAACATTAAACCATAAACCTTAATTCAATTGTGCATCAGGCTTAAGTTATCTCTTGCTCTACTCTAAAGTCGATCTACATTAAGAACAATAAAAAGTAGTCTCAATCACAATAGAAGGTAGGTAGGTACCTACACACCACACCCAACAAATCATAAAACGGTATTTCAACGAAACGGATTGGCTGGTGGTCAGGTTCCTTGACAATAAATCCTTGTTATTATCTACCCACCTAATGAAATCAAAGCTCAACTATTAGACGGAGATGACGAGTTTGCATAGACTTCCTTGGATGATGCAATCATATTTTTTTTCAGCTAGGTAATTAATTTCTTTCAAATACTGTTTTATCATTTGTTGAGTGTACCTACCTGCCTAGGTAGTAGACAATCATAGCATTAATATTTTTGCAATCTCTGAACTTCAAGTGTAGGTACTGTTGTACCTTGACCTATTGTAGTGGTGTAGGTAGCTGGAAATTATAGAGAATTATAGACCATTAATAATGTTTTTTCTCAACAGAGTCAATTTGTTGTGGATGAAGTTAGCACAGTAATTAAAGAAGCAATAGAGAACTCAATCGGAGGCAATGCATATATTCACAATAAAGTCAACCAGTGGACGTCGACTGTTGTTGAAACGTGCTTGAGTGCCCTCACAAAGTTGCAAAAACCATTTAAATATATTGGTAAGTATTTCTAAAATAGGTAGTACACATTGGAGGCAGGTCTCTATCTGCAGTGCGATTGTGTAAGCTTCACTTCCGAGTTAGACAAGCATCGTCTAATCTCGTCCATCGTCCATCTCCTAGATGCTGGTGTGTAAATCACTTTAGAGATGGAGTCCGTCTAACTCTGGCTAGAGGTGTAGTACTCCATCTCTAAAGTGAGTTACACACTCAGCATCTAGGAGATGGACGATGGACGAGATTAGACGATGCTCGTCCAACTCGGAAGTGAAGCTTACACAATCGCACTGCTGGTACTCTTTGATAAGTAGGTACATAACCTACTGCTGTGCTTCTTGTTCTAACTTGTCACTTTCACTGCCTGCCTTCGTTTTCAAGAAAAATTTGACAACACTCAAGGTATTCAGATTTTTTAAACTTAAATAGTGCTAAAAAGCGTACAAGTACCTATGTAACATACCTTTTCCGTGCTTATAACGCCATTTGATCTCAAAATCTCTAAAAAGGAAACTGAAACCATGTTTCCACCCGTTGCCACTCGTCCCAGATTTTTCGGTAGTAGGTATTATTTGGGATTCTAAGTTACCTGTCCTGGAATCTGCTAGAATCATTCCATGACAGCAAGCAACTAGACACGGGAAGAATTTTATTGTTTAAAGTGTTATTCAGGGTCCCGTATCCAATGAGTGAGTACCTAGGTCCTCTAGGTACGTATTGCAAAATTAAACTCTCTGAAAAATGGTACATCGAATGGTACCACATGGATGTACCACATCGAATGGTACTACATCAATTGTACAGCCACCTTAATTTTATAACTATTTTTGAGCATAGTTTGTGGAATATTCAAACATTCTCTATAGCGAACTCACTTTACATATTCCAACGCAGTGCATTCTTACTCACTTGGTACCAATTGTTCTGATTGTGATTACTTTCAGTAACCTGCACGATCATGCAGAAGAATGGCGCTGGTCTTCACACCGCTAGTTCGTGCTTCTGGGACAACACGACCGACGGAAGCTGCACTGTACGCTGGGAAAACAAGACCATGTACTGCATCGTCTCCGTCTTTGGCTTGGCGATCTAATCTATTGGCCGCATTTACTCAATTATAATGTAGAGGTAATGAAAGAAGATTCATTTTCGTATGTTTTTTACGTAAGTGAAAGCATTTTTGTCAAGAGCTGTTAATCCATAATTCTTTGTCTAAAAAGTCATGAAATATTATACGTCTCTATTTAGTCTGACGATTTTATTATTCAAACAATAAATTACTTGTTACTTTTCCAAATTAAATGCATTTCTCATTCTTTTGAGCAGTTTATGGTTTAAAAGAGAATTAATAATTTAGTGTGCTTGGTGCTTGCTAAAGGCCAATCTTTAATTATCTACTATATTAATCTTAAATCTATCATCTTTCAATAAAATCTAATTTATAATTTTCAGCGCAGCCAGCCTAAAATTCTGTGATGAGCTGTAAAATTAATTAAAATATTTATTAAGATACAATTGTACCTACTACCTTTATCTTCAAATTACTTCAGAAACTATTTCCTGACGAACTAATAACTTAAACTATTTCCTCATCTTATTCTTCTTAACAATGTTCAGAGAACATGTAATCAAATAGGTACTAATACTGCTAGTGCTAACTATTAAAAGATTTGCAAAATCATACCAATAATTAAATCTAAATTCTGAGTTGGAGAACAAATAGGTAGGTACCTACAATAGCTATACATACCTACCTAGTACCTACCTAGCTATTTTTGCAGCCTGCTTCTCTGGTCTTTCAAGTAGGTAGGTTTATAGATTGGGCCATAATGTGTAGGGCTTTTATATGAAGGTATGCTTTTATAAGGAACTCTTTGACAAATGATATCAATATTAAAGTCATAGGAACAAGGAAATGAGGAGGGCTACTCGAGGATTGGTTGTATTTGTAAAAAAGATACATTTAGTTTTTTATTTATTACGAAAGAAAATTTCTGTATTGCTCTTGGCTACTCGCGTTGTATCGTAAAATTATAACATTATGTACAATATTATAAATTATTTAATACAAATTTAATAGACCTTTTGCTACTCTACAGTTTGAAACAACGCAGTTTACCATTGTCTTCTTCCGTCACTGATTGGAAGTGTTGATGGGAGTCCAAACACAAGTTGATATACCACAGTAATTGTCCATAAGAGATTACACAAATCACTGTGATTAGACTCATCTGGAGAAGGTGAACACTAAACATCTACACTTGTGTCGGGTTGACTTGAGGAACGGGGCAAAGTTCGATTGTTTTCAGGGTAACCCCCATAAAAATATAGAAGTCATCTTTGGAACACCACAACTTGTTTTTGTTATATTGTTAACTAAGTTAAGAAACATACCAAAAACAAATCGAGGTGTAATAAATACATGCATCTTACATCGATTTATGTCCTCTTATACTCTCTATAGACTCCTTAAACGTAGAAAGTTGGCACACATTTCTTCTTCTCGTTACCACTACTTTGAATCGATCGAACCATGAACCCACCGCTTACTAGAAGTTCCAAGTCTCTGCCGAATAGCACAGCTTTAACATTGCTAAAAATAAATACTCTTTATTTACATGTTTGGATATAGCAATATTATTTTTTGGAAACTTCAACATGTCAATACACTGATTCTCTTGTCGATTTCTCATTCCATATCAGGTCACATAATATTTAGATTGAAATTTCATTTAGGGAAAAAAATTAAGTACTTTGGATGATTCTCTAGTGTGATGAAACGTTTTTCCAGTCCGTGTCCTGTTTCATTGAATCGTTCCGCTAGAAACAGTATGTCCTCGTTCCTGGACAGATCCCGCTTTCCGGTATTCTTGCTCGCGTGGGTGAGGGCGGTGCGGGCACGGGCTGAACCGAGCCGCCGAGCTCAGGTCATCCGTAGTAGTACTGACTGTTGCCGCTGCGGTTCAAGCTCCTCGGCGCACCGCTGTCGCACTCCGCTTGTCCTCGCCTCAAGGTGCCACCGAACCGCACCACCTCCGCTACACTACCGTGCACCCCGATGACCGGTACCGGCGTGGTCAAGTCAATGTCGGCGTCGATCTCACTTATGTCGTCGGCAAACCCGTTGGGCAGCGTGTGCTCTTGAGCCGCCGTCGCGTGGAACTTGGCGTCTCGCCGAGCGTGATGCCGCTGGACTAATAACCGACCGATCACGAGCCCCAGGACTAGGAGTAGGCCCGCAGTAACGCTCAGGATTAAGTAGAGGTAGAGTTTCTCCTGATTCTCTATAACAAACACCGGGCATTGGGGAATTAGCAATGATTTCACCGCCATTGACACTATGCATAAGGAAGGATTTACGTAATGATTTCCTGAGCAAGGTAACGGAACAAGTGGTACTTCAAAGCGTTAACGGTTATTTTAGTTATTTCTTCACACTAATATAAAAAATTAAAGAGTAATGCACATTGCAGGTTCATTGTACCACATTTTGACCTCTGGTAGGATCTCAAAGTGACGACTATTTTACAATTAATTAGGTATTTAACACTTCGAGGTTGTAACTTGTAAAGTTGTAATGTACCCCAATGTGCGGCATTTAGTATTGTAAGGTTGAAATGTGTGTTAGATAGCTACCTACTACTGGATTTCCATAAGATTTTGGTAGTGAGATAAAAAACTAAACAAAAAACAATTTGATGAACCACCCGATGCCTTTACCTTACCCAAGCCTCTGGTGTCTCTATAATTACTTAAAGGTACACTCGGCCAAACAAAACTTGAACGTTGACCAAATTTGAATAACTGCTGGTCATGTCCCATAACCAATCAAAGCTTGTTATTATCATTGAAATGTGGGGTCACCTACTAGAGTGAGACAATGAGATCGCTTAGACTGACTTCTGATGGTGCGATCTTACATTTATCAGCCTATCAGATTTATTGAACGTTCAAGTTTTGTTTGGCCAAGTGTACTTCCCTAAACAGAATTACGACATAATATGCTGATCGAACATCTACTTATCTATCCTACAATGAATTATGAAAATCTACACATAGGAATATCAACATTAATGTTTCAGAATCTACATGCTAATACTACTCTACAGAGCTTATGTTAAATGTCAGAATAAGAAAACATGTAAGTTTCATTTCATAAGTTTAAAAGAGGCCAATCCACCCATCACCGATTCTCAATAATTTACTGATTTTACTTACTTTGCAGGAAATTGTACGCATTTATCCATTCTGTAATGAAGCCGATAACTCTTGTTTTCTCGTTGGTATAGACTGTGATGGTACAGTTGATGTTATCGCTACTTTTCTCGTCAGAGATATCATCGCCTTGTACGTCTTTGGTGGCGGGGGAGGGGAACCGGGGGGGTCGGGGAACAGACGAGGTGTTACGGGGTTCATGGGGGCTAGGACGAGACTTCCCTAACTCTGCAAGACAAACAAAATTATTCCCGTTTTAATCAAATGCCACGCGATAGAAATTAATAAACTTAGTTAAATTCTATTCTAATAAACTAAAAATGACATAAAAAATATGTTTTAAAAACTTTGTGTTTTTATAGAACCTAATAGTGCTATAATAAAGTAATTATTTACAAAATGTCCCAAAAAGTTATTTACAATAAAAATTAAAAACTCCTGACTTGATCGAATAAATTAGCTTCGAGTGCCTCCAAAAAATAATAAATAGGTAGCGGAAACGTATTTATTTACATCAAAGAAAGAATGGATTTTGTGGACAAAGATAGTGCGTGTGATCCTTAAGGATAGAGAAGCGATAGGAAGGATCCCTTAGAGTCAAATTGTCAGCCGGTGTTCTTTAATTGAGAACGGATCTCTTGAAGAGATCACTTTGTTTGGATCACTCCCGCGGGTGTAATGTCCAGACGCCGTGCTTTGCAGTGTGCAACATTTCTACCGGCCACAAGAGTGCATTCAGCGAGAGACTGCCATCGGTGATTTGGTTTAGCCTTGGAGAGAATCTAATTGTTGCATATGCAGCATGCAAGAGTTGAGTGCAATAATATGTGTTGTCAATGTCATAGAAGCAAAACATTCAGATCTACACAGATAATGATTTAGGGAAACTTTAGTTGAAAAGCCTGAATTACACGGATTAGTTAGGTACATAGTTTTAATCAAGTTTCATAAAGCAAACTAGACGTTTGTTTTGGTCGAAATTCTTCAAGTACTATAATGTTGCTTTCAGCCCTAATTCTTCAGTGTAAGTTATTCAAATGGTTTATTCAAGTATTGTTTTCATTTAGTTGACCAGTTGATGTAATTTAATTTTTATGTCATTGATCTCAAGAGTCTTGATTCAAAACTTTGACCATTCCATTTTGTATAGTGAACGTGAACTGAACATTGCGTAAAGAATGTGAAATAATGTGTGAATAGATACGTGAACTATCAAGTGAGCTAAATTTAAACTTGCCCTGTACATTTACATAGAATCATGCATCAGTCTACCAAGTAACACTAACACCCAGCAAGTCTACACTTTACAGATATCATTACGTATTCTTCAAGAAACGAATTCACATTTTTAGAGTAAAATGATATTTTCACAGATACCTGTTACTAAAATATTTAGTTGGATATGAACACATTCGAGCTTAAAATTTGAGCAACAGTTTTAAAATATGAATATAGTTTATTACAATCACTCTTATCATAAAACCAAAAGCCAAACTATCTCACCATCCTTTGTGGGCAGTAAATTTTTGTAGGAAATAGCATTTAATTTTTAATTTAAATTGTTTATCTAGTAATCTAAGAAAATTGTTTTTCAAATATTTAATTTCTATCAACAATTTGCTATTTGGAAATAAGTTACAAAATTGACAATTTCCATTCAATGGGCTCAATGAACTACCTAATTCAGTATTTTCAGCTTCTTAGTTTTTAGGTACCTACCTACATTGGGTAAGTTACGCAATGTAAGCTTTCAAAATTTACATAAAAAACTCAATTAAATATGAACTGTAGAAAACTACTCATATATTTCAATTTTCTGTAATTTGGAGGGTTATTACTTATTCTTGTTCTTACCTGCATACTCGAACAATGATCAAAGCATGAAGCAAGAGTTTACCTGCGGCAGGATCCCTGTTCTTGTTGTGAAGCGGTGGCTTTGGCGTTGTTCGATGCGGTGAATCTTTGCTGCCTGACTTGTTAGTGTTTCCCGCGAGGTTTGGCGACGGAGAGAAGGCGGCTGATTCTCGGAAGAACTCCTCGCCGTTGTCGTAGCTGCCTTCGAAGTCGTCCCCGTCTTCACCGTCGCCCGCGGCTGCTTCGTCGTCTTCCGTGTGTCCCTCGTACCGCTCCTTCAACACCTTGCGAGGAACTAGACGGAAATAAACATTCATTAGACATTCACTTCGTTATTGTTTGTGTACATTTTCAAGAACACATGGAAAATTAGTTTTTGCAGTGACCAATACCCATTGAAACAACTAATGATTATGGAGGTAGAATTTGTTGCTATAAAGAGTGGAAAGGAATCAACTTCCATTGCTACTGTAAGAACTGCACAATTTGAATATTAAAATCATATGGTCGGTCCACATTTGTAGGTTTCGAATTAAAATTCAGTGAAATCAGAAATTGTCTAAATGAAACATTTCACCAACATAAAAAATAAAATTGTAATGATAGTATGTACCTACAAGTGCAATAATGAAATGCATATTTCTTGTGTACCTAATGGTTGAGGTTTATTCAACGATAAATAAAATTAATCTTTGTCTGAAATCTACAAGACACAATCCGTTTCATGATCATCACTTCATGATAGAAATTAGGGATGGAGAAAATATCGATATATCGATATATATCGATATCAAAAAAATATCGAAATATCGATACCTGAATATATTGAATATCGATATATTGAAATATCGATATATCGAAATATTGAAATATCGATATATTGAAATATTGAAATATTGAAATATTGAAATATCGAAATATCGAAATATTGAAATATCGATATATTGAAATATTAAAATATTGAAATATCGAAATATCGAAATATTGAAATATCGATCTATTGAAATATCGATATATCGAAGCGTTACCGTATGATACAACTATATTCTTAATTGAAGTTTATACCTACAATGGCAAAATAATTCATATTTGCAGTGCAGCTTTTATCAGATTTTAGGACAATTTATCAGATTATTCACATTTATTTCTTATCTGGCCGGTGACCCTATATTTTGGAACGGCTGTGTTATTTCTATTTAAATTTTCTTTTGAATTTCCTATCAGTTTTAGGAGCAATTTAAGGCATTTATGCGATATATCAATATTTCCATACCTACATCGAAATATAATATTGTCATATATCAATATTTCGATATTTCAATATATCGATATTTCGATATTTCAATATTTCGATATTTCAATATATCGATATTTCGATATTTCAATATATCGATATTTCGATATTTCAATATTTCAATATATCGATATATCGCGATATCGATATATCGATATATATCGATATATAAATGATATCGATAGTCGATATCAAAATCCAGGTTCGCTCCATCCCTAATAGAAATCACTTGATTTTGCGAAAATGTTCTTTTATTTGAAACCCGATTTGAATTTAGGCGCCACTTTCGACACGACCTACTGAAATGCCATTCCGCTGCACAGTCAGTACCTGCTGTCATACAGAAGGCAGTGATAATTGAGACAACCGAGAGTCAATGCAAGGATGAGACGATCGGTGTATCTAAGGACATCCGATCGAAATAGCTTTATGAAGAATTTAGCATGGACGAGCGGAATAATTTGTACAGTACTTTCTAAAAACATCAGTATTTGAGAGGCAGTTTTAAAATTATGGAACGTTATGAGATTCAATGCAATATAATAGTAAAGATGCTTTAGTGTGCACTTTTGATATAATGTCGTGTTTATAGAGTTAACGAATATAGAGTAGGTAGAGTGATATTATATCAACGTCGTTATGTAATTTATTTAGTTGTTACAATTTATTATAAAGATTCGTATTGAATTGTAATACCTTATTGAAGCTATAAGTGTAACTTTTTTTGGATGTTATCAAGAAGTCTACGTCATCAATAATACCGTTTTAATACACAACAAATAAATTGTTATACAAAATGTTATACTACCATAATATTTTGTGGTAGTATTATACCACAAGAGAAGGAATCTTTAAAACATCCCCAACAAATAGATCCATTTTATGTGGATTCTATTGCGCTTCTCTCTTGACAGCACCTATAAATAATTCTTATTCCTTCTGTAATGCTTCACACATGGTAGATACATCAAAACACGCAAAACTGACATTTCCGGTTCGAGTCGAATCATAAATTTCATCGAATCAAAACATTCATTCAAACTGTAGAATACTTTGAGGTAGGGTATAGGGGGGGGGGGGGGTGGGAGGTGTCCGCGCGCTTATTTTCACAGCAGAAGCTCTCAAAATCCCATTTCCCACGCAAATGTTTGAATAAATCGTCATTCATGATCCCAGTGATTATTTTAAACTGCCAACATCAAAGCAGCTCGCAAATGTCACAGAACCTCCCTAAAAAAATAAACAATTTCATTAAAATGAAACGCGGACCATACGCGAATGTGGGGGGAGGGGGGGGGGGGGATCAACATAAATTGGAGAAAAGGTCCGAACTTCGAACCCCCTGCGGAGTTCATTGTCACTGGTCTTTGTGAGTGGTCATTTTATGTAGCTCGTAAATGAAAAATAGAATTGTTCTTGCTTGGTGTATTGTGGCTGGTGGAGGATGTGCACTGGAGCAGTCACTACGCAACGCACGGACTGGCAATTATAGTGCGCCCGATTACACAACCCTTCTCAAGAGGTGTAACGTAGAACTACATTAATGTCAAAACGAGGACATTTTAAAACAGACGCAAAAATTTATAGAAAGTAGATACTAAAAACTGTTTGAAATACCTAATAATAATGATAATTTGATCCATTTTCTAATAATATTTCGCCCATAAATACGCAAAAAGACGCTCAAAATGTATACAATTTAAAACTCTTTGAATCAACAACAAAATGTGTTCCATTCCCAAGAATCTGACCTATCACGCTATGACGCTAAAAGTTTGAAAATAAACAATACTTAAAAAATATTTCACACAATAAGATTATAATATGTTCTATATCCTAATAATCTTACTTACCTATAGTAAAAACTGTCTAGCATTGAAAAGAAACTTACATTGTTAATAAGCACTGCGTTTGAAAAAATAAATGATTTTCATTTAAATTAATTGGGGGTTTCATTCATAAAAATTCCATCCATTTTGTCTTGAACTCTCAAAGGAGCCCATATCTAACACGAGACAATTTTATCGCATCATTAAAAACCTCTAAAACCAACCATTAAAAGTACCTATTACCTCATTTGTGGAGAAGTTTATACGATTTTTCAGTCCTCAATTATTTACTAATTAATTTTGAGCTCATAAAAATGAGGTTCGTTATGGGACCGTTTTTATCCCTCTCGAAAATTAGAGGTCATTCAATTTAAAAGCGTTATGTAGATTCGTTCGCGATCGTTAACTATTCAAAAATCACTGCCATTTCTGTCAAACCACTTGAAAGATTCCGCTATTGACAGTAGAAAGGGAGCGCGATCTCTACTTTGAATATTAAATTAACACTCCAAATGATTACAGGAGTCCATCGTAATATTACTCATTATACAGATGAGTAATAATGATTCATCCATTAGTCCGTATCCGTAAAATCAACACGATTCTTCAACATTTCAAATAATTCTGTTTTTCAGTGAACGTTCCATTTTTAGACATTCCCGCCATCGATCGGATGTTTATTGACGTCCGGGTGTCTCAATCACTGCCACTTGTTTGATCAGCAGAAGAACTGTTCAGCAGCATATAGCCGTAGGTATATCTATACCACGAGAGAAGGGGAATAAAACTCTCACAAAATGGCTCCATTTCTTGGGAGAAGTATGCGTTTTTGCAACTTAAAAGTTGACAAAGTCCACTTTACCCCGATTGGTTGAGATTTTGTCAACTAAAAGCTGTTTAAATGCTTAAAAATGCTTAGATATTATGACAGTGGCACCTTTTGTGTGTATTCTAATATCCTTCTCCTGTTGCACACATAGTTGTTAATTCTAAATCAACATTTGTACTGCTTCGAGTGGCGAGTCCCCTCTGTCGGTCAAACAAAACACTGCATCACCCACAACCACTGAAAAGCTCACCACATGTGTAGACGACCTTGAGGTACATTCGGGACTCGGGCTTGCAGGGGTTGCCAAATGTCGCCGCGTCGGCAGTGAGCGTGCAACGTCGCTTTCCGTGACAGATCTGCATGACAGTCTCTGTGGCGTAGCTGACGAGACAAGCTGCAAGAATACATGACAGTCACGTACACATAATTACTCGATCAGGGGTACTATTCTATAACTTTCAAATGTTCAATTCTGCTGGAATCCGAGCTTTATTCCTGATTGAAAGGAAAGGAAATCTGGAAGCGTTTCCTTGCTAATGCTCATCTTACCTAGAATCAAATTACGAAATTCAAAAAGCCTTCAAACATTCTATTCTATACTTTCACATGTTAATTTGTCAATAATCATCAAACGCTATCTACTTTCTATTGACGTAGTAAATTTCGATCCGCAGCGACCCGTAGCGTATTTGCAGGAAGAAAAGAGATGCCTAGCGAAAGTTCGTGAAAGTCAATTTACTGTGACAACAATATTAACGACATGCCTCAGCATTTCTTCCAAATACATACCTACCCTTCCATTTGTTGATCCTACAGGCTATTCTCAATACTTAAAAAAACGTTTTTATTATGAGAGCTGAAATATTTTGTTTTCACTTTTACGTATAATTAAATTGTAGGCATCGCGCCTTCACCCACAAAATGTAAGGAAGTGAAATGTTAACTGGTATTTCGTTTGGTTGAAACGTCTCCTGCTCCTTATCAAGTGTTCTCACGTATACTGACAGACAGACAACTTGTCACGCGCAGTTTTTACTTGATTGATATCTGACTCGCACAGAAATCTGTCTTCCACTTCAACAAATATTCTCCAGCACACATAACGATGAAACCATGAATGTGGTGAATTCCAGGCCAACCTACATTCGAGCTTTTACCTTTGTGGGTGTTCTCAGAAGATCAGCCAGGTAAGATGCGAATGCGATGCACTTTTCTCTGATCTGCTTCTTTGCTCGGAAGAAGAGTGCATGAATGCAGCTAAGACGGTTGAAGCGAGTTTTATGGGAGGTGGAATGAAATTAAACTATATTCGCCAATTGGGTCGGATAAGAGATGTTTGTAAGACTATCAGGATGTCTAAGCTCGTGCAAGAGACGAAGATTGAAGCTAACTGTCGACTAAGCAGCGTATAATGAAGAGTTGACAATAAAATACAAGTTATACAAAACACAAATTCTTCATTAGTCGATGTTATTCTTTTTTCCTGTTCAATTTACGTGGAAGTAATTATGAGTTGGAATATCAAACTTTCAGAAATCAGAACGCAGAGTATTATTAAAGTCTCATTAGTTCAATTTTTTATTTCATTATTAGTGAGCGACGATTCGAAATATTTTCGAATAATTTCGAACATTTACGTGAATCAAATAAATAAATAAATAATTGAACTGGCACCCAACTAATATGACTTCACTTTTCATTGATCAACATCTTACACTAAGTAATGATTGTGAACTGCTTTACCATTTGGATGCTGCGAAGAAAAGTTTTAAAAAGTAGTGACAGACGAACAGAGCTAATATAATTGAAACAAATGAGCAACACTCCAACATCTAGCGGTGTGTGTGCTTACTTTCTTCCGGCACTCCTTGCGGCTGCGGACACTGAATGCTCTCGTACTCTGTCCTGCCGTAGCTGGCCGAGTAGACGGCGATACGAGAGTTGGGGTTGCAGGACAGCTGTACCATGTCGTTCTCGCACGCCACCTTGCTGCGAAACTCATCTGTAACACCAGGTCAATAATAGGTCATGAGACAGGTCATCACATTGCCCACTTGATCGTGATTGAAATATAACAGAGTTCCAGGAGCTGTAGCATGTAGCATGCATTAAACTTGTCAATGTAAAAGCATACAAGTCAAGTTTAAAAATGAAGGGTACAGGGAAAGAACGCTTAGAGTCCATTTATTGAAAAAATGAGTTTAATGTGTAATCTTGCAGTGAATGTTATGAGCTTTCAGAATATATCCTCGGTTTTTAGAAAATATTGCCACAAAGTCTTGAAAAACGCAATTGAAATATCGATCTGTATGGAAGATATAGATACAAGTTTCAACATAAAACTTTGTTTATCTCAGTTTCATCCGAATGTGACTTATAGCGTTCTTTCCTGTACCCTTCAAATGTTATAAGATAACAGAATTCCTAAAACTCCGTTACATTCAAGTGTTCAATGTGAACTATTGGTATTATTAGGTGCAACAATCAATTTCAATTTCAATTATGCAGCAGGAATACTTTGGTTTGTTTTGTGGCTACAAAAATCCTCTTGTAATGTATGATCTTTTTGCAAATGATCGTAATCGTAATAATTGAAAATACATTACGGTCTGGCATCCAATCAATTAACGTAATTGAGAACGGTATGAAACACATTGTTTCAACATTATAAAACTGATTCAATTAGTCCTTGGTGACTCCACCGAGTGTGGTGCGCAAATGAGGGATGACATAAAACATGGAGCAAATGAATGCGCTAGCTTCAATGTTTTGTTGCCACATTATAATAATAAAGATGTGTGATTTGAATCAAACGTAAATGTAGTTGATTTAACCACGCAAAACATTTACAGCTGTGTCACTAACGTACAAATTGTTCTAACTATCCTACTTATGTTGAAATAAAATATTTAAAGTTACTAAGGGATGTGCGAAGTGGAAAATATCAAGACGAGTCAGGGATCTCTAAAGAGTACACACTGAACTATACGGACGGATGAAAGGAATTTTTATACTTGTAAGGGTTTGAGATCTCCGAAGGAATTGGAATGAAGGCACCGAAGCGCTAGACCACCGGTGACGATATTGTCACCAATGTCTCATTGCACATGCGTGCGCAACCCTCTTATACTAGAAGTACGAGTTGCTTTTCATCTCCAGTAATAAGACGCGTGGTTTTTTTAAAACATTTTTTTAAAATCTAGAAGTTTTCCATAAAAACATATGGTATCATTTAAAAAACGTTTTCTTTGTGATTTCAGGTATTTAAAATTAGACCGAGTAAACCGTCACTTTAACACCTGATTTCAATAGCTTGTCGTAACAAATACATCAATTAATCAATGCTTGTTATTCCGTGGCTACATTGCAAGGGCTTCTCGGAGAACGTGGAGAGAATTGAAATTGATGAATTGAACAGTCACCTTCGACGCGGGAAAGAGCAAAGAATACATTGAAGAAGAAGCCAAGCAGAGTCAATCTTTTCAACCATGTGTCTGAATTACGTAGCTTTTCTTTCACTTTCTTTCTAAAGACATTTCCTCGAGATGGGATAAGAGAAACGAAGAAACGACAAAAGAAATGACGACTATGAGGACGGGAAAGAGAGACATTGATTGGAGAGACATGGCACAGAAGGGAATGTCACAAAGTCTGCTATCTATTTTAGCTCATGATCTGAAGGGACGAGTAAAGATGAAACAAGTTGGACATCAGATGAAAGCGAGATGAGCGAGTGATTTCATGTCACTTTATTGTAAACATTGCTTTCTAACAGCAATACAATTCAGATCAGAACATTCTAGTTTTTATTTCTAAAATGGGGTAAATACAGTATCCAGAAACAGAAAGTACAGAAAAGAAAATTAGAATTAAAATTATGTTTATTTTATAATGGATTTAACGTTGTGGATTTCTTGAACTTGACTATAATGGCGACGAATGGTTATATGAGGATTGGTATATGATAAAGAAAAATAAACATAATAGATGGAAGACGGGCGAACTTTTTATCATTTTACTCTTTTCTGAGGAAAATCACAATAAAAAACAGCCAGGATCTTGGCCATGGAATCAATTGGGGTTATGGGACTACAAGTCCAGAGGTTTGCAGCCTGAGCCAAATTGCTATGTGAATTTTCAATGATTTTTCTTTAAATATATCAAGTTTACTGACAACTTTTTTGTTTTACCAAGTGAAGGGAAAGTCAAATGATAAACGCTTACATCAACTTTTCAAAGTAAATTCCAACTCTATTAAAATAGGCCGAAGAATTTTGAACTTCGTTTAAGTGTAAAATCCGATACGACGCTACCTCGCTGGTCGCGTAAAAGTTTTCATCTTCTTACGGCGAATTGCAGCCGAATAGACCAGATGCTAACACGGCATTAGCAGATAATACTTTAATTCAATCAGTCGAATTAGTCCCACTTTATCAGAGCAGATCTAGAGGATGATCGCGGATTAGCGCCTCGCTGCGATTTAACTACACCTCGTGAAAACTTCATCTCATTTCACTGAACTTTTAACGGAACTTGCACGCTGAGAAAACTAAAGAGCGGCAAGAGATTTTATCACGGTCTCATTTCCATGTACAGGAAAACGCCAGTGTGACGCGTTGATGAGAGAGCACCGAGACGTGCAAAATCTCCAAGCGATAGATTAAGGCTGCGTTTCACCAAGATTCTAAACCCGGGTTAGAGGCGGTAAACGTGGTTTAGAGGCCCCTAATCCAGGTTTACCACCTTTAAACCGAGTTTAGAATATTAGTGAAACGCAGCCTTATAAGAGGACTGGTTTCTCTTACCAGGTTTACCACCTTTAAACCGAGTTTAGAATATTGGTGAAACGCAGCCTTATAAGAGGACTGAGTAGTGAGCGTGGCCTTGAAGAGTTTTTAATCGATTTTTATCAATATCTTTTACCAATGTAATTGTTAATAAAATGAGGCTTTGTACGCGTCTTCAGAACTGTTTAATGAAAATAATTTCATAGTTTGTAATAAGTTATTAGTTTTATTTTGTCCAACAGGTGTTTAGTACCATAATTTTACTAATTTTCGGGCACTAAACACTTGTAGGACAAAGTAAATCTAATAAACCATTACAAGCTATGGAATTATTTTCATTGAACTGTTCTGAATACTCGTACAAAGCCTTATTTTGTTAACAATTACATTGGTAAAAGATATTGATAAAAATCGAATAAAAAACTCTTCAAGGTCAAACTCACTACCCAGCCGTCTTAAAAAAGGCAAGATGCAGGTGTGGAACGATTGGGAATTTAAAGATGGGGATGGAGAGATTGAGGTGGTATGGTTATGAAAAGAATGGATATTGGAAAGTGCTTAGCTAAAGTATTAATATTTTAAGAAAGAAGGTCTAGAACACAGGGGAAGAGTTTGATTGAAGAAGATGTGAGTGCAAGAGGAGAAGACTGGAAGATGGTTGAGGAACGGTGGGGGGAAGACAGCAATATCTGGAATGGTTTGATTACGAAGCTGGTGGTTGAAGAGAGCGAAGACTCAGAAGAAATTTTAACCGGCCCGACTAGCCGGCCAAGAAACGTATAATAGCCCTGGTTGGTTAGAAAAATTATGTAAAATGTATTGTCTACCCCCTGACCCAAATTATTGGAATCAGGGTTTGTTCAAATAAAAAATAATGTTTTCAGATGTCTACTTGGAAGGTGCATTGGACTTGAAACTGAAATTTTGGCAAAGTAAGCTGTTCAAAATATGGTTCCCATTTATATAGATTCTATTCCCCATCTCTCATGATCCAGATTCTAGATTACGTTGGATGCACAAATTGAAACTGGAATGGTATTGGAGTAACGACATATTTATAATTAAATGGATACATTTGATATAGTTAGTTTTTTTGCTATTTTAATGGTGCAGATGTAACTAGGTAATAATATTTTCATATTGAATAGAATGCGAAATGATCCAACGACCGTACGGGATTCGTATTAACATATTTCAGTTTAAATCGAGGTGTATGTGACGACAAGGATTTAGTACCTAAATAGAATAAATAATTATTCTCAGAGCGAATAATAAGTTTGGATGTAACTTAGAAGTAATGGATTAGTGTAATAAGTGTAATAAAACTATTACACTTACACACGACACACACATGGACAAAATAATTATAAAATGTCCTGTTGTTCGTAAACAGATAATAGGTATACCTACACGTATATTTTTATTTTGGTAACAAAATATTAGATTTTTATCACACTTTCGTATTATGAACTTTAAAAGGATTTAAAATGCAGCAAATTTAAAATAATTTTTTTTGTAATACCTTTTGATTTATTTTGAAAAATTAAGAAGCTTATATAAGTTTTCACCAACAATTTCTAATTTTCATCTTCATCATATCATACATAATTTTAATTCCCCATCAGAAGCGAAACTTTTCCGGCTTATATTTCCAAGGATACCGATTTTGAAGACTGAATTATGCAAATATATGTAAGCAGATTCTGTGTCTTGGCTACATAACGATACTTGAAGAGGCGTTACTTAATGAAAGCTGAAAGCTTGATTCAGTTTTAATTTTGTTTACTTCCAAAACCCAACCTCAAGACTTATTTTTGCATTGCCAGTTTATAATTATGAATACATGGCTAATGGATTTCAACTTTTCAAAGCAACTCTGCTGAATACGATGAAAGGTAATAATGAATATTTTATAACGTTTATTTAATCGTCATGAATATGCTTGATGTGGAATGAAAGACCGATCTCGCGTTTTTATTCTTAATTTTATGGAGGTATTCAGTTCAAGAGGTCGTTCAGGATGGGAATTAAATACCCATAAGTCCTATTAAACTAGAATATGACCAAATTCAGGGGTTAATCAAATCTGAATGAAACTTATCCCCCGGTTAAAACATTGTTGTAAGTTAATTAAGGGGATTCTTTTTGAACCAGCAGATTTAATATCTTTTATATCATGATGCTATCATTATTCTTATTGTCATTGATAATATTTAAATGTGAAGGTAATATTTTGTCGTATGTAAATTAGGGTTTCTTATAAAAATAAAGCTTTGAAAGCTCTTTTAATTTGGAATTAATCCTCATTTAAAGAAGTGCCAAACTGTAATTGTGATTAACTCTTTTCGTAGATTCTCTTTTCTAACTATTTAAAAAACTCAATTGCGTTTGCAATTAAATATTTCCATTCCTCTGATTTTTTAAAAAACGAAGTCAAGTCAGGAGTTCTAGAAGTTCTATTCTAGAACTTTTACATTACCAATTCTGCTGGAATTCGATTCCATGCAATGTTAATCCTTATGGCCTTGACCGGATTCCATCAGAATGGAATTGGGAAAACGTTCTAGAATAGACCTCCAGGTCTCCACACTGCACAAGATAGGCAACAAAGAATTCTCATGAAATAGAATGACTGCATTTTCAAATGTAACCTAGTGACATGGGCATTGGTGTGTACTCACATGGCCTGCACTTGTAGGCGACCTCGACGTATTTGCGCACGCCCGGACAGGGGTCACCTCCAAACGTCTTCGGCGATGTCTGGAACTTGCACTGGCGCTTCTTCTGACACGCCTCCACCACCGTCTGCAACAGAGAGTACTAGACACCGTCACTCAGGTCAGCTGTTGGGGTCAGCCATTGACAGGAAAAGTACAAGGTCAGCCGTTGACAGAAGTACAAGGTCAGCCGTTGACAGAACAAGTACAAGGTCAGACATTGACAGAACAAGTACAAGGTCATCTTTTGACAGAACAAGTACAAGGTCAGCCGTTGACAGAACAAGTACAAGGTCAGCCGTTGACAGAACAAGTACAAGGTCAACTGTTTACAGAACAAGTACAAGGTCAGTTGTTGGTGTTAGACATTGGCATACAAACAAGTTTAAACATAATATAACTCTTTTCAATTCATATTTCACATTAACCTTGTAAAATTTTTATAAGATATTTTCAAAATGTTCGAATGACGATACAAATTCTTGTCATATTTATTTGGAATACAAAAAGGCAAAATTATGAAGATAAAATATATAGACTTTTAATAAGTACTTAGTTTAACATGTTCCACTACAGATTCTGTTTAAAATGCTACGTTGCTCTTTGAGTATGAGGACGCAATTACCAATCAGAAACTTTGGTGAGGGTTTAAAACTTTTGACGTAGGTAATTTTATTTACAAATTATGTCATTTATGACATAATTAAGACGCTCACCGCTCATTTGACCAATAATAGTAGATTATACCATTATATATTATCTTATAAGACTACATGTGATACCGTTTATATGAATGGAAATTGAAGTGAAATCTCATGTTTAATATATAATAAATTGTGTTATTCATCATTTCCGAAGTTCTGACTATTCTAATAAATACATAAATAACAATAAAAAAACTAGATATCCTGCGGTTTGGTTTTTATGCGTTGTTTTGGAATAATTTATTGCGATCAGAATGGCTGAGCGACTTCACGAATCGATTCCAATCCATGGATCAGAAAACAGATTCCTGTAAAACTGAATCTCATATTTATGTAGTTGAGTTTTCCATCAGCGTGATGCGTTGGCGAAGAAATAACATTTGAACCATATGTGTCAAATGAAATTATCATCAGAGAATAATGCTTCAAAATCAGCCTCGCTGCAGAACAGTGCGACGTTAAACCCCAGAAAAAGAGAAAAAAATTAGAGCATTTCTGTGTTAAGATTATGACCGGACTCCAGTAAAATAATACAAAAATAATAGGTGAGCATATTATGCTAGTTCCTTGGCGTTTGAATATTTAGATTTGTTAAAATAACTAATCAGCTAATGTTGTAAAACATTCCATTCAATGATATTTTTAATGTTAAACGCATTATTGAATAGATATTGAAAATACTCGTAATAATTAAGTATATCAATAAAAATATTGAATATTGATATTGATACCTATTGTAAAAATTATAATTTTTCTCGTTGAAAAAGCAACGTTTAAAAACGTTTTTATCAAACGATTAAGTTGGTTAGTTTAAAAAATATTTAATTACAAATGTATGCATTTCATTTACCATTGAATTACGCCTTTTCTAACGTCATCACACGATCACAAGTTTGCTGTGCTCGTTATGAAAGTTTTGATAACAAGCGTCGCGCAACTCAAATTGACTTTAATATTGCTCTAATGGTTCATAATCAGAAAGTTGTTTATTTTCTAAACTAAGATAACTTTACTACTGCATATGTGGTTTAATGTCGATAGTAATATTGTTAATAGTTTAGACTGTAAAGTCACAAACAATTTGAGTAGTTTACCAGAACGTGAGAAATTGATAACCAAGTGTAATTATTTAGTGACGCGTTTATGTATACAAACTATACGAGCTTTTAATGAGCTCTGTGCACTCCTTTCTTTGGTCTAGTTAAAAGGTTTTAAGCGACAAAGGGAACTGAAGTACAAATTAATTGACAACAAATTTAGTCAAACAAATCTCACACATTTCAGGGATGTATACTTCTGAAATGATGTCAAAATGTGGTATACAACTTCGCCATTATATCTAGACTTGAAATGTACACTCGGCCAAACAAAAATTGAACGTTGGCCAAATTTGAATGACTGCTGGTCATGTCCCATAACCAATCAAAGCTTGTTATTATCATTGAAATGTGAGGTCACCTACCAGAGTGAGACAATGAGATCGCTTGGACTGACTTCTGATGGTGCGATCTTACATTTATCAGCCTATCAGATTTATTGAACGTTCGATTTTTGTTTGGCCAAGTGTACCAGATAGCATCCTGCCTGGATTGCAATATTACAAGTAGAAGGTAACTATATCCTATTAAGATGTTATTTCACTGAAACATGAATTCGGTTATTTGAGCCAGAGCTCCAAGTCTGGCTCATTATGACTGATTAACAAGATAAAGTTCGCAGACAGGTTGTTGTGTATTCGGTGAATCATTGAGCGAGCGTAGCGAGCGTCTCCATTCTGCTTTTTTGGACACTTTCTCTGGGTTTTTTTGTGTGTTTTTTCGTGTGTTTTTTTTGTGTTTGGACCGACGGCACAGGCCACAATTTTCTTCCGATCGAACTGAAATTTTGCACACTTACGAATATCATTCCAACTTAATCGTGTATAGTTTTTGAGAGCTGCCCTCCGATTGGTTCAAAAATGAAAATATCCCCTGATTGGTCAAAAATTAAAATGTTCCGATTAAGTTCAAATTTTGCATGGACATTAAAACTATACCATGTTCTCTTATTTTACAAGTTTTCAGTCCAATCATTAGATAACTTATACACTTATTCACATTTTTCAATGTTTGAAACTATCAGAATTTTTGGTAACGGGATTGTGTGATTGTAAGATTGATGGAGAAACATCAAATTCATGGTACATTGATTTCTTATTAAATTTTTCCAGATGGTTTATGGCAAGTTGCGATGAAAATCAGTTATCTTTGATTGAATGGATCGTGCTCGATTGGCGATGTTGCGTGTGTCGGTGCTCGCTCATCAACGCGTTACACAGAGCGTTTTCCTAGTTAGCCATAACATGTCTATGAATCAATATGTAGCCCGGTCTAATATTCCGAGTTTTATACCATGTAGGTATACGTTTCTTCCATCTTCTCATCGATTCATTACTCTGTTCGGTTATAACTTTTCTCTTTTTACTGCCGAAAAATCGAGACAATTTGTCGCTGAGTCTTTTGTAAAGATTGTTCTTTCCATAGCACTTGACATCCCCCTCGTCTGGAGATGATAATAATAATAAATACGCGATTTCAGGATGTAGCTTTCAATTTAAAACTATAAAAATACGCCCGAAATACGCAGAGCTTTTTCATCTGAAAGCTCAAAAGTAGAAACTCAAGAGAGAGAGATAGATAGATGATTGAAACGGGAAGAAGAAAACGCAGTGAAATATTTTATCATATATATCTTTCAACAGTCAAAATAAATAAATAACAAGCCATAAGTCAGTTGGAAATAAAAAAAAGTTCGTTCGACGTTCAGAGTTCTCCGCGATTTGTTCGATATTCGAAGATTTGTCTCAGTTTTGGTTTAAGTTTTATTTACCCAGGAGTATTTGGCGAAAAGCTCGGTAAATCATTGTGACGTGAACTTATTGCAATTCTACTTCGAGTTGGGAATAAATCACGGAGTTATCATGAAATTATTAGGAAAAACAATAATCGATGATACTTTGATCCCATCTTAGCATAATCGAAGAGTTGGCAGTGTTACAAATTGCTCAGAACAATCTTGAAGAGTTTCAAACCCTGGCACTTCCACCACAATGGCTCCACATTACGTCCTGAAGTTCAGCTGTGTCTTCTTATTGGTCAGAATATCCCGATTTATGCACACCGCTTTATGCACTTTCATGCAACTTATTTATGTACACACAATAATTAATACACATCATCCATCACCATTTTGTACCAAATTCGGAGTAATTTGCTATTTGGGTCACTGCATCAATTTAATTGTTTGGGTTCTGCCCGGTAATTTGTTGGTGGAATATTGATGGGAAACTAGGAACAGCTATACTTCAGTGACGTACTTTGGTATAATTAATAATGAATGGTTAAAGGATTTTAATTCGTCATTCGAATTTTATTCACTTGGAAGATACGAAAGAAAGTTGAGAAAAATTCCCCGTCTTGTCCTCTCCTTTCTCGTCGTTGCAAATCTTCTATCATCAAATGACATAAAATGTTTGCAGGTAAATAAACTGCAACCCGATCGCGTATTCTCCACACAGAACTGTTGAAACCGTCTTTGCGCTCGTTCAAGTATAACTTACAAGAAGAACCGAGAACTGCACTTTGCACGCGTATGCCCTGGAGAATTGTTCGCCGACTTGTATCAATATCTTCTCCAGAAGCTGCCTCGCTGCATTGCAAGCCCCGCAGAGCCCACATGGCAAACAAACCGAGATCTAGGTAAAAGATAGGTGAAAAAAATCCGAGAGACGCGAATAAAAGCATTCTGTTCGGTTTCATAACCAACAACAATTCATTTTACATTTAGCTTCCATACGGTGCATTGGGATCCGCTTTTGGTACTTTATAGAGAGGATTGTATGACGTTGTCAGATGTCTCCTTTCTTCTTTGTGTTCCCAATCATCGGGACTCGGCACAGATTTCACCGTCTCTTGTGAAATGAGATGGAGGTTTACTTCAGAACATGCTGTTCTATAAACAGCGCCAGCACGTGTTTCGCGTCTGCGGATTCGAATAAAATAACGAAAAAATTATATGAGTTTAAGAATTAATGATCAGGGGTGTATAAAATGGCACACATTACTACGTGGTTACTGGTTACACACGCAAGCATCTTGGTCGATGTAAACTGAACGAAACTTTCTATTTCATATCGGCTGATTTGTGAAACTGCGTCGAAAGCACGCGGAAATAGGATTTCGCGCCGTCGAAAACCGCGGATGAGAATCACCTCCGCTCCACCGACTTACATCCTTCTGGAGCTAAATTCAATCCATGTCGATGTGCTTCACTTCATAAAATTAATGTATAACCGTCTTTATTTTTGACATCCTACTTTTTTGTATTACCTCCGAAATTAAAGCATTCAACATGAATTTTTTCGAGTAGATATTTCATTGGTAATCTAATTGACTATCAATCAATGTAACACACAAGAGTATCTGTAAATCTTCTTGATTCCCTTCAGACAGTAAGCTGGAGCTGGGTCAGTGATACAACTCTTTAAAAACTATCATCTAATAAACTGCTCAGGATTGTAAACCTCCTGAGTTTTCGCAATGCATCACGTATTCTCCGAGGGGATCATATCAATCAAGCTCTTACTGCTGCACGATGTGCAACTCCCGCAATCTTTGCTCGCAGTGAGTTCGTTTTACACGAGATTCTTGAAGCGGGAGGATCACCGTCTAAACTGCATTTTGTCAGATTATGACCGTTTCGTTGAAGATAGATAATATGTCGAAGCGAAGAACTTTTAGTGAATGAAGTGCTCTTTGAACCGTGTGGTCAACTTTTTTTAAAAAGTAATTGATTTAAAATTATGAATTTTGCTGAATTTTGCGATTTTATGCAAAATATTATCGCTCATAACTTCTTGGAGATCAAATTTGTCAAAAACATAGTCCTCGCTTTTCAAATAGCCATTCATTCTCTTCGACTTTGTCATCTCGATATGCTCAGTCTTCAGCGACACGGACATAATTTGAATATCAGCGGAATCCGTCAGATCAGTGATACTTTACCTTAAACGAAATTTAGGTGGACGCAAATATTTCTTTTGAATTAGCTACAATTTATAACATCAATACATTATGTCAAGCTTGAAATATATTGTGGGTTGGGCTTAAGCTCAAAATTGAGACATTTCAGAAAAAAAATTAAATTGTCCATTGTTGAGAAGTAGACCGAAAATGCCATTTAGGTATGCTTAGAGTAAAAGTGTGCAGTAACTGCCCAGCCCTGTTATATTACAATTTTAACGGTGTGTTATGTGAGTGTGTGTGCACCGTACAACTTGGCTGCAGTGGAGCGACCTCCCCCACTAAATTCTATACTTGAAAGCTCTGCTTTTCCATTCAACAGAGTAATTAAACAAAAGTTCACGATCGCAATAATTGTCAATTGCCACTCTGGTTCTAAGTAAATGATTTAAATACTTGCGATTAGAGTCGAGTAGTTAAATCCACCACTAAGCCTCCAGATAAAGACGTTTTAACATGTTATTCCGAGTTTGTACTCCCTTGCGCGCTTAAACCACCCGGTTTCCATTTAGACGGCGTAAAATATGTTCATTGTGTATTTAAGCCTAGGCAAATAAACCGCAATAGCCTGCTAAAAGTCTGTTGCTCACATTGAGTGATAAATGTCTCGAAGATATATGTAAAGCGTTCAGTTGATGAAGTATTGTGTACTATTTCACTGTTACCACAAGTTTAAGAGGTTTGAGTACACTCAAGAAGTTTTGCAGCTGATGTTAGATATATTTAAGGGTGTCGCGTTAAATATTTGTACAGATGGGGGTTGTATGGAAAGCCAGTGGAGTCAGAGGGGATGAGAAAAATATCTGGTCCACGGGATTCGAACGTGGAAGCGATGATGACTATTCATGATCTTTATTCTTCTCCGAGATTTCAATCTCTTAGGTTTCAATGTCCGACCGTCCGGATAGCTCGTAGGTAGAGATCTCGCCCGGCAACTGTGAGGTCGGGGGTTCGAGCCCCGGTTTGGAATTATATTTTTCACTTCGCCCATCTCTTCATTATCATTTGTACAAATTTATTTAGGGGTTAATACAACTTGTCGAAAGCTAAGTTGCTCGAATAATTGCAAATTGTTCTATATGTGTACGGCAAATTTTTCATCAATTTTGAATGTAAGTTTTCCGTTAATATACCAGCAGGGCGATTGTATAACTTTCGTAGCCGAGATAATGGATCGTTATCTATACCAACTGATGAAAGTAAACTATTAATATCATTGTTAATCATTTGAATTGTGCAAAAGCTACGAGGATAAGAAATATAATTACATTGTTTATCTCAGAAAGTCGACTTTACGCACTTTGAATTGCTTTACCTTCTGTTAGGCTAAATTACTTTCATCAATTGGTATCGATAACGATCCATTATTTCGGTTAAGAAGTTATACAATCGCACTGCAGATCAAGTAATGCATTTAATACTATAAGATTGTCAGGTCTCTCTATGACTAATATCTAGGCTCTATTATTTGGACAAAATCAAACAGGACAGAGTATAAAGCCATGAAATACATATTAAGTAGGGACCATACTATCGCAAACCATCTAAATAATTTCGTGTAAAGCTAGAATTGATTAAAAGCAGACAATTTCAATTTGCCGCATATGCGTTGTTTTACTTTCGAACAAATTCGAACAAATCGAGACCTCAAACAGCTGCTGTATCGGTTGGGTCGAGTTTAATAAAGCCTAGAGAGAAAACATGTCATGAAAGAATACTTCACTTCGAACAGTGTGGATTTCAAGGAAAACGAAGTGCATGTTAATTATTACGAAACATCACAACAAATCTCGAGCATTTCCAAGAGTGTTTTCTTAATGAAGTGGTTGCTAGTTTCAGAAATAGCAAAACTTGTTGCCTCTAATTAAAATTGTTGATGCTTAGAATGAATTAACATTAAATACATTAAAACTGCATAGTTTGTATTTATCTATAAGACATACTCTAGGGAAATTAAGAAGATGCATGTACTAACTATGCATAGTTAGACTCTACATGAGTAAAATTATTCTTGGGGAGTCACAAGTAGCTGTTTTCAATGTTAAGCGAGCCCCTAAGTGTGACTCATTTGGCCAGGACATCTTATTTATCTGATTTGTTGTTTATTGATTTTGTTTGGTTCAAACTTTGTTTATTTATTCTCAGTTCTGTAGCAACTTATTTGATATTATTTGTGAATAAATTATGTCTGATCAGAACTCCAGATGAAAAATCCCGAGAAGTGACAACAAGCCAACTGCTATAAATATATTATTTTTTATTATTTTCTGTTTAAATACTTGGCATGCGTCAATAAACCAAAAACTTCACCACTTTCGTTCTTCGAAGGAAATTGCGTATTTTAATTAACTGAGCCCTGCATTCAACATGTTAGTCTCTAGAGCCATACATTTTATCCGTGCTCGCTTATCAACATGTTACACAGCGTTTTCCAATTGATAAATAATACATAAGATCCTGGAGCTTCATCACTAAATCTCCAGCATTAACAGCCACAAGTAGTATGTGGGTTACCCCGGCATCCAAGCCGTAACATATCAGCGGCAACTAATGTAATCAACCCTGCCAAGACAACCTGCTCTTACTTAATACTGTATGCCATTATGAACAAGCCTACAGGTGTATAGCTGTAGTTGAGACTCAGGTTTCACGAGAGAGACAAAGCTGGCGGCGTTACGCCTAGACGCAACATGCAACACGTATATGTACTGCGGGCAGTATCATGTCTTGCAACTCTACTGAAAAGTCAAGCAATTCGATAACAGTACAATTATAGTGAAACATCTATTTTGGGGGAGAGATTATAAAGAATTATCAGAACTGAGTGTAGTATATTTTTGTTTTAATACAAGAAGTAATTAAATACGAGTATAATACTTTTTGCGGTTTGACTTTTGTTGTATTTGATAAACTTGTATCGAGCGACAGAGGTGCAGGGATTAATCCTGAACGCAAATCCGCAACGCAGCCGTGTACTGCGGATTGCAGATATAAATCCTGACAGGTTGGTATGATGGAACATCACCGTTTATTCTTGTAACATGACAAGAAATGAAGTCCTGCGCTTAACCGCAGCGCAATTCTGCAGTGCGCTCTGCTCGGTTCTGGCTCAGTCGCATCTTGTTTACATGTACGGTACAGAAAACACTAGAGGTACAATGAGCATAAGAGCTGTGGCGGTGCCGACTTTACGCCTGAATGCCACCCGCAAAGCAGTTCTGCAATGCGGCGTGCATCGATAGCTGACAGCCAAGAGGAAAGATCAAAAGGGATAGATAATAATGAGGTACTTTAGAAATACGGTACAAATTGAATTCAATATTTAGAATACTACTATTATGGAATAGTGATATTCGCAATATGTAGAGAGAAATATAATAAGAAATAAATAAATGTATCAAATATTTTTATATTTTTACGTACACTTGGCACAACTAAAATTGATCGTTCAATAAATCTGATTGAAATGTATAAATAATAAGACAATCTCAGATGGGATGATGTTATGTATATGAACTGCAAATGACTGAATTCAGTCTGATTGACTGAAAAATGTTAGCTCGCACCATCAGAATTCTGTCCAAGCGATCTCCTTGTCTCACTCTAGTAGGTGACCTCTCATATCAACGATGATAAAAAACTTTTATTGTTATGGAACATGACCAGCAGTCATTCAAATTTGTTCACCGATCAATTTTTGTTGTGCCAAGTGTATGTGATATCTAAAAGATGTACATATTCACAAGATTAAGAACTCCATAATCCAAGGTAGGTAGAATGTTTTATTAACAGAAAACTACATGCACCATGAGCGAAGGGGAATAAAATCTACATAGGCTAACTTCATAGGATACGTCATATCGCATGCATTATAATTACTTCAAATGTCAATTTCCACCTTGAAGTCGTAATCCTGAATGGCTGAGCTTTTAGCAGCTAATATAACTTCTGCCAATATAAAATCTCTTATCATAGGATACGTCATATCGCATGCATTATAATTACTTCAAATGTCAATTTCCACCTTGAAGTCGTAATCCTGAATGGCTGAGCTTTTAGCAGCTAATATAACTTCTGCCAATATAAAATCTCTTAATTCGCATAAAACCCTAAGAAATGTAACCGCCTCTCCTTGAACATAAATTAGGCTCTCCCCTCCCGCTCAATAATCATCGCGTATATCTCATCTCCGTCATTATAATCCTATCTCTCTTGATAGTGCAAAGCTTCTACATCACGATAGCAGATAGTTGATAGCAGATGATACAAACCAGGGGTCTTATATCCGCAAGAGATGAATTTACAGACTCCGCTTTGCCCTGCGCAAGAAGACGCAAGATAAGACGTAACAAAGCCCGAAGAAAACAGCTCGAGCAAAAAATTAACTGCCTGAGCTTCTGCGAAAAACAATGGAGTATCGCGGCGCCGAGTCCAAGGACGTAGGCGCGTTGTGAAATAATAGCCCAGTTCAAGTGCAGATACACCCTGACGTTGTTGGTGGTTCTTATCACACGGGGTTGTTTATTAGAGGCTGGGGCAAGTTTCACATTACTGACACTTGCCAATGATTTCTGATGTGTCTTATGCGAAAATTATGGGTCTAAGATGTTTTAGGGCGGTCTCGTTGTGTTGTGTACTTGATAGAAAAATATGTGTGTTGTCGACTTTAAGAGAAATATAACAGGTACAACACTGACACGTCATGAAGAATTAATTCAAATGTATCCGGTGGAGGTGCCGGCTTAACGCCTGAATGCAGACGGCATTACAAACATGTACTGCGGGTTGCATACCCGTACTGCCTTTCTGTCTTTTGACGCCTTTACATTCTTATGTATGCAACTTTGTGAGACGCCATGTTGAAGATCAAGTTCTAAATTACCATAATAACAGTCTTATTATTTTGCAAAATTTAATGAAATCAGGTACAAGATAAGAACAATTAAACAAAGAAAGAATTATTGCAATTATTGCATGTTATCTCGCCCTTCAAAATTAAAAGGATTGTGAATAAATACCAACTGCAATGTGAAAAGATTTTCCTCGAGTGGGACTCGAACCCACGACCTTCCGATATCCAGTCAGATGCTCTACCAGCTGAGCTACCGAGGCAGTTCACATTGCAGCGGCTGTGTTCCAATATAAGCTGCGTTAGCAACTTACCGATTTTGAAGAAAGGGTCAGAAGACCGTGAATTTCATCCACGTTTGACAACTGACTAACTTCATTCGACTTGGATTTCTCATAAGCAGATGAGTGCGCATATGTGTGAAATATGGTTTTTACTGATTCCCTCAGTCACATGAATTTTACGGTACAATTTTCTCGATATTTTCTTTAATTGACTCAGTCAAGTCTCGATGTATTAAACTTTGGATCCAAGTTTAAATGAATATCCGATATCTTAAAACAAGCCCTGAATTTACATTTTGATTTCTCGACATTGTGAGCTCTAATCTGGTTCTAAATGGAGTGTAATTGAGGTTTAAAACAACAAAATAATTCGGAAGGAAGGAAAGCCGTGGAGGTACCGGCTTTACGCCTGAACGCAAGCCGCAATACTTTTGTGTACAGCGGGAGGTATCAACAGATTGGTACGAACACTGAACAAATTGATGAGCAGATTTTATGTTAAAATGGTGCGACTGAAATAGACGTGAATAATGAGAACATGTACGTGAAATAATTAGTGAATTCGGGGAAGACTTGTCTCTGTAACTCCTTTCACGTTAGTTTGGTTTGTTACATACCAAAAACCTCAAGCTTTCTCGCGCTTCCCAAACATGACGTCTGCAGTCCCACGTCGAAAACGTGAATATAATTGGCGTTGCTAATTGTCTCAATTGTGAATTGACAACGGCTCAAAAGACAATCTAATGCTCATAATTGGAAGTAAATGACGAATAATTGTATGGAAGTGGCAAAGTCTGTTGAAATTGACTTGCTAACTTTGGATCGCGCGCAAACTGGTATAACAAAGCTGGTAGAATCTTGGCTGGATATTACATAGCGAGGAGCCAGTCATTATCATTCGCTCAAGAGTCTGGAGAGTTTCCCGCCGTGCATTATGCATCACGTGACACATCGAGGTCACTCTTACAGTGTTGCCGTTGCGGTGAGAGAGAATGGAATACTTTGCGTGGAATATGGAAGATTTAGAGAATAAACAGACATAAATTACTTCATATTTATAGTGTTTAAAGTAAAATATTAAATCATTCATTCTTCTTGGTGTATTTCTTATGTTAGAAGTATGAAACTATGACCACTTTTTGTACTCATATCAAGAAGTTTTACGTACTCTAGTAAGGTTTCAGGTAAATTATTCTTGTATTTATGGCTTACTATAGAATTTCACAAATAAAATAAAACATATGTGTCTTTACTCAGAAAATTCAACATTTATTACAAATTTCTTATATTACAATGTATTCTGTTTTATCACTTGAAAAAATATTAATAATTCGACGGGTAAAGAATCAAACTTGCCATCTCAAAACACTAATTTTTGTGTTAGATAAAACTGTAATGTTTCTATTTCTCCATCTTATAAATATAGCATTACGTGCAAGAAATGTCTCTTCCTTCAGAACGTGTATTGAATCTCATGAGCCCGGTTATCAGGATAGGACTTACTGATTTTCCAAGTGAAAATCACGTGATTTTGTTTCTAATTACTTCAATCTATTTGTATTTCCTTATTTCAACTCCCGATCACAGAAATGTTATAATTTTCCCGCTTCACTTTCTATTCCATGATCCGAGAGAGCTATTTGCAATGTTGGCCACCCCTATGTTATCTCCCTCGTCTCAAGTAATATTAATGACCGCCGAATGGCGCGCTATTGATTCTCTATTAAACGCGATCAGTCATATGTGGCCTGGTGGGCAATACGCCATCAATAAGTCCAACTTCTACCGAGAACACTTCAAAGAAACCCAATCCCAGAGCTTTTGTATACTTTTCCAGGCGAGTCCCCTTCGACGATTTCCCATTGTTAGACTTTTTGTCATTCGAGTTCCATCCTTCCTCCTTATCGGTACTCCGTCAAAGTTTTCAGATAAGTTCGCTCCTATTCGGTGTTGTGACTTCATTACTGTGCCAGATAATGTGGACTAAAAAGAGGTCATAATCGAACTCAAAGTACTTGAAGACGACGGAGACGATTTCAATCTTACTAAGACATTTTCACAACTTTAGTAATATGTAGTTAGAGAAGTCTCCTATAAAATAGTGGCACATTCTTGAACTTTTGGTCTGAAATAAATGACTTAGAAATGACTGATTTTAAGATTAGTGTCACATTTTGTTTCTAGTTTGTCTATAGGAGTATTTATAAATAAGTTTTTAATATCGATGTGATTAAATGTGGGAGCATTCAAACAATTTATAGGTATAATGTCATACGAAATTCATTGAAATACATACACAGTATTATTTTCTTCCTTGTTGAACACGATGACTGGCTTGTGTGTTGAATAACAATAACATCCATAATAATGTAGCTACTCATATCAAGTAGAACGAATTGCTTATTGCAATGTGAGACTAGCGATGCAATAAAACCCTGGAATCCTTTCTGTCGTGGCTTTGTAATGTCATAAAAACTCTACATAAAAATTTGAAGTTAAAATGATTATAATCTATACGGCCATATGGGAGCCCATTACCTCTACCGGCTTACAATAGCTGATGTAGCTAAGTTTGTAACTTTCCCACAATTTGTGGCAATTTGTGCATAATTGAGTCCCAATTATGAAAAGTCTAATCCAGATTTAAAATATCCGTTTAATAGCAACTCTAGATGCATGCTTTCTTCACTATAATCAATGAAAAACGCAGGTCGCTATAAGTAACTTATAAGTAGAGATACGCTATGAATGTATGACCTATAGATGCATGTACCCTATCACGATAACCCCGCGAATGGCATTCAACGCAAAAAAGCCAGCCGTCCCATGGTCTCGTAGCTTAACGTATTCGATTTTTGTCTTTGATCACAGTTAATTTACCTACAATGTACGAGAAAATTGCATACTGAACTACAGCAATAGTCATTTGCTTTTCCAATTACACTGTCCTCATAATTGCAAAAGCCATCAGCTTCTTTCAACAGAAACCATTTCTTCGCTGTAAATCGAGTAATGTAGTTTGATATTATTATCCCTGCTATTATGCTACATACAGATATCACATTTCACATGTCACAATTAACATTTCAATCCGATGAACAATGTTGCACGAGAATGCTTCAAACACAACCCATTGTGGCGGGAACGAGCGCCTCTGGTGGCCAATCACTCAACAATAATATTCAGCAACACTCTAATCAAACCAAACCGGATGAAACTTCTTTATTGTGAAAAAGTAGCCGTTTAGTTCACTATTGATAATGTGAGAGGTAGGTAATACATTTCATATGAGGAGAATTAAAGCGATACAAAATCAACAACCAAAGTGTCGAGCGTAGGATTTTCATGAATTTTTCATTATTCGTTTTCGGAACAAACTTGTGGCTGTGACAAATGCAACGGAAGAGGTATTATAAATTTAATGGTATATTTAAAATAAATAAAATATAAATAATATATAGTTTCTATTCCAAAATAAATAAACAGCCGATGCTTCTGATTGACTGAAACATTGGCTTATAAATAATAATGTTTGTGCTTCTAGCATACTGCTATTAGCATAATTGCAAACGTACTCATATAGTTGAATGGAATGTTGTTTCAATTAAATAGATTACACATGTAGTTCGGTTATCTTTGGAACGTTGTTAGGTTGGTGTAATGCAACGTACTGTGTTGAACTTTAACAAAATAGCACGAAATTTGACGAACTTAAGCGGAGTTCAACGAACTATCACGAAGTTTGACAAAAATTGCCGATAGCTACGACGTAGTTATACGAACTATCACGAACTATAACGGAGATTGACGAACTATCACGAACTATAACGGAGTTTGACGAACCGTCACGAAGGAGACGACGTTTTAGAGAAGAGCCGTCTTTGTGGAAAACTTGCAATTAGTCTTCGGTTTAAAGCACAGCCGACCCGCGAGGGATTTCCCAACGGGTTCATGGCTAACGAGCACGTGGTCAATGGGATTGATGGGAAGAAAAGAGGGAAGACTTTGTATAGAGCAGTCGCGAATGGAAGGATTACTCGAAAATAAAAAACAAAATCTCTACGAGCGATGATTTGCAATGGAGTCAGACCCGACATTCTGACCTTTCGTTAAAAAGCCTATGAATACACACTGACAAAAATCTTTAATCAGTGAATTAATATTTCCTCGCGACTTATCAGGCTATTAATCGTAATAAATATCAATCCAAATGTTAAAAATTGTGTTTGAAGCGCATGAGGTCGTTTCTATTGTTTTGTACGGAACAATCAAAAGAGTTTTCACAACTAAAATGTGGCATACAAATTGTAGTAGCAAAATTAATCTCCTCGTTTCTATAAGATGTTTCATGTCAATGCGCGAACTGTTTTGCGGCTTCATCTCCAAAACTCGTAACATTTGTTGAAACACAATTTCTATGATTTAACAAAGGATCCAAAGATATTAAGTAGAAGTATCAAGAGAATTATTTCATCAAACTGAATTTCTACGAAAATGTATTTGATTAAAAAGGGGCTTAGGCATCAAAGCTTTTGATTTTTTTTTCATTTCCGACAGTTTGTAAGTAAACATTCGAAATTTTCGTTCGCGTCAAGAGAAGGCGTTGACGTAAATCGGAAATAGAACGTTTTATCCATTAGCTGTTCATCATAATCATCATTCAAAAGAATGATACTCAATCGTGAATGGACAGAAGTTATTCTCAATGGCCGACGCGGACTCAAAGAGTTGGATTGTGAACATCACATTGAATTCATCTTATCTTAACATCGTTTGCGTTCGCGTCATTGCGTCCGCGTCAATCGTGCACGGGGCTTGATTCGAAAGCCACAAATCTCATTGTTTCAACTCGAACCGGAGCTCTCAGCGTGAGAGAACTGAAATGTGACGTCACACGCATGTGATAACTGATATATGACGTCACATGACAACTCTCAATATAGAGCTTCCGAAAAAGCCAAAAAGATAAATAGTGATGTAAACTACTCAATTACCTATTTATTATCTATACATCTAAGCCCCTAGTTAAATTAAAGGAGCTAATATTTAAAATAAAGGACTTATGGACATCGTAAGAAATAATGTATGATGTGGCGAGGATAATTAAAGAGTGACAGACGCGTAGGAACTACAACTTTTACTTGTACTAGGGGGGGGGGGGGGGGGGGGAATTGCGACACCCTGAAGGGGGGGTCATTTTTGCCCCGCAGGGCGTTTTTTTTTAAAAGAAATTAAACCACTTAAATGTGATTCTAGGGCTTTAAAATGCATAAACTGAAGCAAGCAAGCCTCAAATTGTTGCCCCGCAGGGCATTTTTTCGAATTTAAACATTTGAAATAGATTCTGGGTTGCTAAACTTCTCAAATTACAACAAATAACTCTCTATTTTTGCCCTTTAATGATTCTTGGAAACTAAAGTTAATTTTGTATGGTGAATAGGTGTGCTCGAGTAGGCTCGAGTAGGAGGAGGGGGGAGTCGAGTATCCCCCCTTCCTACGCGACTGAAGAGTGATATTGCAAATGAAGTTAACGTGTATAATGAGTGTCAGGCGTAGGAAACTACAGAAAGCTACTCCCGCAATGACGTGGCGGCTGGATCTGAACCGGCTAGTGCGACCCTTCCCTAGTCAAGGAAACACCAACATAAAACTTATAGTTTGAACCGAGTGCTAGATGAAACTATGAAATGTATCGGCACTGACCTGGAGAGCGTTGGGCCAGAGGCAGGAGGCGTTCCCGTGCTGTTCTATCGCCTTGGCCGTCTTCTCCGACGGCGGACAGAGGGTCTTGAGCGGCGCCGACTTGCCGTACTGCGCCACCTGCACGGAGATGCTGGTACCATGCGGACACTTGAGTGTCACCACCTCGTCGTCGCAGCCGGCGCGTTGGTAGGTCTTCAACGTGCCTGACAACAGAGCTGCGTGGTGACCCCCGTGATGACGTCATAGAAGGAGAGAGAGAGAAACAACCACCAGTAAGCCCAGATACCGTGTTAGAGCAGAGAGAAGAAGAGATACCATCACATGTACCCAGATACAAAGCACCATGAACTAAAATACAATTCACATGACAAGTCCTTTAAGGGGAAGGATCAACAAGAAAACCTTGCGCCATTTTTGGGATTGTGTAATTCAGCTACTTTCATTCAACAAGTAGGCCAGACAACTTAAGTAGCTTGATAATCAAGATTATCAATAAATTTGGATCACGGATTTATTTTTAAATTTACAACAAGAAAACATTCACTTGAGATAAATCCAAGAATTATTCAAAATTATTAAAACCTCTGATTATTCAAGTTTCGACTGAAGTGACTTAAACTGTTTGACTTCTGTCAATGCCCAAATAACCGAGCATCACTTTTAGGATATCAAATTTAAAAACCTGTCTAACAGATTTCTAAGGGCAATAAATGTATTACAACTTTGTCGCTTCAACAAGTTATCTAATCTTCAAAGAGACTGTCACAATCAGAGACTGTCGTTCCATGAAATTGCCAATTTAACAGATTATATTAAATAATCAGGATAGTTTCACTCCCCTACTCATTTACGAGTTTGCTAGTTATTAGGTAATTTCTGTTCTTGACCCTCGATAATGTTATTAATTGTCTATGTTACTCTACAACTTGTACCATGAATGAGAGTAAACGTGTAGCTTGTTTAGCGTGTAGTGTATATAATAAAACAACATGCATTCACAATGTACCGTCCATGTTTGCTTTAAGCTCGCACACTTGTCCGTCATGCTTGACCCAGCTCCATACAGCCATTTCCAACCACTGTGCACACATCACGTCACAAGAGAAGAAGATTAAAGTGCTGCACAACGTAGGTATATATTTATCAAACATTCTAAATGTTAAAGAAACCATTTGCAACATATTTTTGATGAATTCCTGCAGAACTTGTATTTTGTTTTTATAATATTTTCTTTAATGTTCACTGTTTTGTGGGGTTTGATCACATAAAATGACAATTTTGTTCTCGATCGACAATCTTTTCATCGCAATGTTATTCACGGCCTTCTTGGGTGAGATGAGAAGATTGTCACGCAACAACATTTTATATGATCGCACCCCTGAGTGGTAACTAAAAAACAAAGCACCGTGAGGCTGCTATAACGTTCACTATTGTGTTGTATTTAATGTAATTCGAGGGGTAAAGATGTTGGGAATCAAGAGATAAACATCGTCATTAAGAAACATTGCTTTAGTGTGAGGGATTGTAATGTCTGCTGAAGAATATAATGCTAGGGCTGAAATCTAATTTCTTCTCCTTGTCTGAAATGAAATTGTGTTTTATATCTGTGATTAGCTAAATTACTGCAATATTAATAATAGTTTCGAATATTCCAGCTAACTTTTCCAGCAAATTGGGTCATTCAAACGAATGTATGGATTAATGGGCATTGTAAAAGTTTGCGAGAAAGCTACAAGAAAAATAAATTTGCATATCACTAGGGAAAACTAGCAATTAAAATGTAATGAATAAGTACCTAACTTTCAGATAAAATATACCATGGAATAAAAAGATGTAAAAGTTTGATCTTGAACACAAAAGAATCATTGAGAATAATGTACGAAACTTTTACACCGAGGTGATGAAAAATGCAGATATGTAAGAAAATAAATTTGAAAAAACATTCATGAAGCTAAATTTAAATGAAATTTCTTTAAAACTTAAATGTGAATGAAAGTTTAGTCAAGAAGACGAATGGAAATTAAGATACGGAAGGAATGACTAAACTCTAGTAAGAAAAATAACGCCCTAAATGAGAATGCAGTTGAACATAATTTTGAATACCTAAGTAATATTATTCATATTGCAGTAATTGTTGTCAGTTTGTGCCATGTTAAAAATTCAAACGCAATTTACTGTTACAAAGTATTATTACTGGTTGGCGAGTTTCAATTTATGCATTGCTCATTTTCATTTAACTGTCATCGAAATTAATTTCTTTGACGAAACAAACTGAATTGCAAATGCAATTATGTAAAAATAGATTCGACACACTACATTACCAACTTTCACAAATTTTTATATTCCTATTTTAGAATAAAAATTAGTAATTAAAAATTGATGGTGTGCAGATGGCATTTGATATTAAAATGTACAAAGAGTGAAAATTTTGAAAGATAAATCAGACTATTTATGAGGCCGATTGCTTTTTAAATAATATTTCTAACAGAAAAACGTATCTGGTTATTTCGTAAATCCTACAAAAAATATTCTCGTCATAATCAAAGATCAAACTGATTTTAATGTGTTGGAACCAAAGAAAGGGAGAATGGAACAAAAAAATAATTGATCAACTACTAATTTATGAAATGCGATATAATGGTGTATCAAGTTAAAATTTAATCAATTGATAAATTGAATTTAACGTATTTTATTAAAAATAATACTTGATTTACTTTAAAAATGTAATGAAGTTTCGAACGATATTTAAAAAAAAAACGCTCATTCCCGTTCTTAACCTTCTCAATAGCGCTTTCTGCAAACTAACGTAAAACAAATATAACGAAGCCACTAATTTCAATGATATTCTCTTTGCAATCCGTGCGACTTGCAGTTGCCGAGGCAAGTGTGAAGCTAAGTTCCAGTGCTAATGTCTCTTTAGTGTGAATATCGCGGCGAAGTGCTATTAAACACGGTGATAAGGCGCCTTGCGATCTTAACACACACTAATTAGACTTCTCGCTCGGTTTATGCGCATTATGACCCAAATCTCTAGACATATGCGAGCCGATGAAGACGTCTGGGGGGGGGGGGGGGGGGGGTTCTCGGCAATAATATGATACCATTCAAGTGGAGGTTGTGGCTGCCCTATACCTTGGCTACCTTAATTTTTCGATAATATTTTTTTACAATTTTTTATTGAACTTTTTTCAAGAAAGCCAAGTAATTGATTTATTTTCTCAAAAAAATTACATAATTTTGCAGCTATACAACTAGAAACTACAGCTATACATTGACTAAAAACAAGGAAAATTATTAACAAAAATGTAGTGTAAAATGATCTATAGATAAGTCAATAGAAAAAAACTTTGATAATTTTTCTTTGATTTGACTGAAAAAAAAAGAGAGATACCGAATAAGAAGATCACAACTGTCTAAGCCAATCAAACACATCGTTCCCTCATTTATTAACTTACATCGTTACTTATTCACATCTCTAACAAATTCAAGCCAGAAAATATCGATAATCCATCAAAAGCTCGCGCGTCCATCGCCCATTAATAACAAACCCCACGTCTTGCAGCGCCGCCGCGACGTCAAGCGTCTAGCGTCGTCTCAAAGCATTACATTGTGAACAACGTCGCTTATCTACTGTATGAGAGACGTCACAGCCAGAGAATGACGTCACCAGTTCTGCCACGTCGGCGGAATGAAGATGAGGGCAGAAATCGAGAGGGCGGTGCGCAAGATGGAGATAAACCTCTGTAAACGAGGAATTTGTGACGGTGGATGACGTTTAATGGTACATTATGAGTTCTATTTAAGTGGGAGACATTGTGCAAGGTTAGGAGGGGATCTGTGATAAACATGGATGGAGCTGAGTGTGTAACAAAAAAGTCAAGTTAACGGAAAAGAGGATTTGCAATTTTGGTAGAATATAGAAAAATCAACTGAAACGAATGGAGCGAATTTATTTCTTAGTGATTTCACGAAGTGCTCATCTTTGTTTACGGGTGAAAACGAAGTGCAAAACTGCGAATGACGTTGAAAGCGTCCGCGATTTTCAACCGTGAATCCTGACAAACAATTCTTCCTGTAGCCGAGATTCTAGCTTCACTTGAAAGTAAACGAAAGATAACAATTTCATAACTTTGAGATAATAAGACTACATAGAAGGTATTGAAAAAGAGATGGAGGTGCCACGTTTTTCAGATTTATGCTCCATCTATTTCCAATTGCTTTAAAACGAACTAGGAAGTCAAAAAACGATGTTTCAACATAAAAAAAATAGTTGGTTGCAGTTTTTAAGACATGGTTTTACGATTTTTCAATAATCTCCAGAAGGATTTCACTGTAGCAATTTACACTCCATGTATTATCATGACCGAGAAATATTATTAACTACGCCTAATTACTTTTCAATTGCAGTTCCTTATCGATCCTACATGAGCAAGAAAAAATTATCATTACCTTCTTCATTTCAAACTAATTTATTCTCTGCTTTGCCAGACGTCTAAAGCAACAAGAAAAAGTTAAGTTTTACTTCCAAGCGATTCGCAATTACTAGATTTTCTTCAACGAAAAACTCCAGAAAATAGAATATTCTAGACCAAAATGTAGACTTCATTTATTCGAGAACCCCAGTGAGAGTAACATCTACGTTTCCATAAAATCAAGAAATATCTTTTCGAAAGAAAAACCACGTCTCGGATTAAAATGGATCAAAATTGAAAATATACGTCTCAAAGATGATGTAGCTCCTGATGTAATTTCCTGTGATCATGTTTTTAAGATAGTATATATTGCAGTTGATTATTCTGTAACGGTGGTTGGATTTCTTATGACTGCTCGTTTCACTGGCCAAGGCTTTAGTATCTGTCCAATAGCTAAATCTAAAATGAAACAAAACTTCCTGCAGCCAGCTTCTTGCACCTTCCAGAAGACATCTTCGGGTCGTTTCATAACCTCGCTAAGCCGGGTGGACGACGGAGGTGACAAAACTTTAAGAGATATTATATGAAACAAAAATCCTGAGAAGAATAATAACTGTCCGAGAGTCTTGTGAAGGATTTACACGGACGACATCAGCCACGAAATGTGAGAACTTTGGGAGAAAACTATTTCACGCTTGGCTTCTGTTTTTATTTTTGGTCAAAAAGTCTTATTTTGCAACCGTGAGGAAACTATTAAGTGAGTAAGGTTGGCTTAGAGATTCACAGCAAAAATCTTGTACAGTTTCTGTCATTGCACGCAAACTGCGTTGAAATACATCTAGTGGAGCGGTTGCTCCACGCCAGCCAAGTCGTACGGCGCGCACACTCTCAAATAAAGGCTGGAGCAAACCCACTTTTACTGTAAGCATCAAAGTGGCATTTTCGGCCTACTGGATCTTAAAATTGGGAAATCTCACATTGTTGCGATATATCTTAATTTCGAGCTATGGCCCACCCTACAACATATACCAAATTTGGGAACAATAGGTTACGCCCTTTGCACGCTAGAGGGCCGTGAAAACAGTGTTTTAGGGCGGTTTTCATAATAATAATAATCAGTAATAATCTCAGTAGTAGTAGTAGTAGGCTGGAGCTAAAATCCGGTAAACAGGCCACAGCCTAAACGGCTGAACCGATTGATCTCACATTTTTACCACGTGTGCACTTTTGGCGTCTGATTTAACCTTCACCCCATAAATTTTTTGTGCCGCCATTTTGAAACCGGAAGTGACGTCATATCTCAACAACGGCTAGACCGATTGGAACGAAAATAGCGCCAAACGATTCGGACGGTCATCTATATGGATAATCAATAGCAACAGACTAAAATTTATGTTAACGAAACCGGAAATGACGTCATGAAATTTAATTCATCGATTGGCATTTCGGCAACAAATTTGATCCAATTATTTTGATATTTATGTAACGTATGTTCTTTTGTGATATTATTTGACTTGATATAAAACCAACCGGAAGCCGCCATTTTGAAACCAGAAATGACATCATATCTTAATAACGTCTTAATAGATTTAAACGAAACCAACGCTAAACAATTTAGACGGTCAACTTTATGTATTATCATCAATAATATTTGCAGTTTCCCATACTGAAACCGGAAATGACGTCACACATTTTAAAAATCGCACAAATTTACATTTTGATGCAATAAATATACTATTTGAGACTGCTTATAATAAAATGAAATCATGTTTAAATTATAATTCAAGAGGTCAGTGATTTCAGCAGCCATTTTGAAATCGGAAGAAACGACGTAATATCTCGAAAACTGGTTGACAGATCGGTATGAAACTAGTGCCAAACGATTCGGAAGGACATCTCTATGGAATAGGAACAGTCAAACTAGAATTTTCCTATTTATGAGGCCGGAAATTACGTCATTCAAATTTATAAATCATTATAATCCCCTCCTATACAATAAATACATATTCAGAAAGCTAAAAATGATACACATCATTTATAGTTATAAATTCTATGTGGCAGTGCAGAAAGTTCAGCGGCCATTTTGAAAACAGACGTGTTGCCATATCTCGGAACTGGGTTGACCGATTGGAATGAAACCTTTGTTTTTTTCATGAGAATAACCAAATTGTAAAGGGTAATTTTTTTTAAAGGATTTAGTAATTGTTCATGTGATATGTGTCACACGTAAGTTGTAAGAATAAACTAAAAAAAGTAGTGATATCCCCATAAAAAACACTCCGTGTAAAAATACCAGCCAAGTCTCTTCAACTTAAAATAAATAATGAAATCTAAAAATTCTGCACTGAAAAGTAGTGATATCAAAAAATTAGCCAAGTCAAAACTTTATTTGAAAATCAAAAAATACTTGGCGCATCGTTTTTTTAGGGCATTATAGGTATACTATGTATATGTATATTTCATGTATAATTTATAATTGGCTTATACTTCCAAGCTATTTATGTACACGATGCGCCAAGTATTTTTTGATTTTCAAATAAAGTTTTGACTTGGCTAATTTTTTGATATCACTACTTTTCAGTGCAGAATTTTTAGATTTCATTATTTATTTTAAGTTGAAGAGACTTGGCTGGTATTTTTACACGGAGTGTTTTTTATGGGGATATATTTATGAACGTAATTTGTTATCATGGTTACTCACAAATCAACATCCTGGGCTGCAGAATTAAGTTAAACTAGGCATTAGATTTTCGTGTAGCTTTCATAATTGTAGATCGAGGTGGGGTAAAATGGCTTGGTCTGTCGGCACACAATTTGAACCAGGAGTGCGATCATATAAAATGTTGACGTGTGACAAGCTTCGCATCTCATCCGAGAAGGTCATGAATAATATGTTGAGATGAGAAAATTGTCACGAGACAACGAAGTTTTCATTTTATATGATCGTACGCCAGGAAGGCAGTGCATTGGATCTTCAAAATATTCAATACTTATCATTACTAATATTTAAGATAGATTTAGGAAAAATCAATTTTGTACCAATAAAAAATGTATTAAGGGCCAAATGAGTAAACATTGTGTAGTCATGTATTTGTAAATAATACGTTAAGGAATTGATATATCGGAAGAGATAAACACTTATGCCATCTTCATGATCATCACACGGCAAAGAACTACATGGTTTGCACGAACTTCTTTTGTTTTACCTCAACAATGTACAAAAGCATATTTTCGGCCATTTTGGGTATACAGTTGTCAAGTCGATTTAATTTAATTATTATCGGTTTGTTGAAGATAGTTTGTAAATGAGTGGTTTTATAGCTATAAGAACTTCTTCTGCAGCCTACACGATCAAAAAATACTGAAAAACAGATTGACAGCGGTTCTGACATGTTACCTCCAAGATGGCCGCACAACAATGAGATGATGTCACGTGCAAACTATGAATAGACATGCACTATTACCGGAGTTGTTAAATACTGACTTAATTTCAATATTTCAAAGATTAACATGATTAAGGTTACAGCTTTATTAGGTGGCATTCCAACTTCTTTCAAATTTATGAGTTTCTGGTATTTACTAGAAATAAACGAGCCATCAGAATAGCTCTGAATTCTAAGAATAGGTACTTAAACTAAGCACCGAACTCACACAAATCTCATATAACTCATTATTCTTGGCATTCAAATTTGGCTGAAATGCATATAAATTAGTAAAACCCATTTCTACTTCGTCTACTTCTTGACCTATATAGCAATTGTCTGCTACTTTTTAACTTTTGCACATCCCCGATGCACGTATTATTTACTAAGTTTTGATTTATTAACTACTAATCTACCAGCTGGTCTAACATGCAAACAGGCAACCTGCCAAAGTTTCGCTTAGAGCTCTTTTAGAACGAAGTATTCATCCGGGATTCGAACTAGCGCCCATTAGCATTACAAAGTTTCATCTTTCATAGTTTTATAAGATCTCGACGTTAGTGCCAAAGTCCCAGACAACGGTTCTGACAAGACGTCCAAATTAAATAAAGTAGAAATGTAGGAATAATTAGTCAAAATAATGTAGAGAGTAGAATAATTTACCGTTGTACGTCTTGATTCATTAAAACTAACTTGAAACAACGCAAAAGAGAGCTTTTGCTACGAATGCGACAAAATAAGCCGTTTGCACGAATAGCCGAGCTTTAGCCGTAGAAAGCAAGAAGAAAAACTTTAACATGAGCTTTTACGTTAGCCAATATTTTCGTATTAAACTGTTCAAATAGAAATTTAATTAATTTTTTTAGTTCAATTTAAATTTTTATTTATTCAACAAATTTCAAAAGATTTTACAAAGTTACACTAATGGTAGGATATAGGTTTGTTCGTAAGTCAAATTTTAGGTTGAATATAGAAAACAACTATATAGGTATCAACCTAAAATTTGACTTACACATGAGCCATATTTTACCCCCTCCTATGATTAGTTGAATATTTACAACATTTAAAAATGTAACAACCAAAAGAATGAGAATAAAGTTAAAATACCAATGACATAATTATTTATATTTATTTCAAAATACACACAGACAGAGCTAAGTAGAAACTACCATTACTTTTTTAACTTGCGACCATATTGCACGCTTTCCAACAAATACGAATTAATATTGTTTAATATACTGTAGGTAAACAACTATATTTCCCGAAATACGCGATCTTTTTAATCCACACTATATTCAAGCCAAGTTGTAAACACGAAAGGGGGACAAAAATAATAATTTTTCACATAAATAAACACGCAAAAATGTCAACATACATTTGAAGTTGTTTCAGTGCTTAAAGTGGTCCCACTGCTCCAGACAAGGTGCTTAGAATTCGCCGTAATTCATACAAATCTCTGATGAAATAATACCTCAAACAACAGCATAAAACAATTATATCTTACCGTGTGCTACAATTATATGTTTTTAATTGAAGTTCCAATTAAACTATCCCAAAATAATTCATATTTGTAGTGCAATGTTGCCAGATTTATGGTAAATTTTACACAATGTACACAGTTTCTTTCTTATTTGGCCCGTGACCCCATATTTTCAAACTGCAGTCTTATTCTAAAAATTATTATCTTTAATTTGAGACTATTTTCAATAATTTGTCATTCCTCTTGCGGTTTTAGGAGCAATTTAATGCCAATTTTCCAGGACGATTTCATGTCTCCCTGTGTTATCTTATGGGGAAAAGATGATCTTCAATCAAGAATATCTAATTATATGATACCGTAAGGGGCAAATATTTTTTGCTAGTTGTATGTAATATGGTTTCATTAATCTTTGGTGTGAATTACAGCAAATTCTCATTCCTATGCCGAAACGATGGAACCACTTTAACAAAATATTACAACATTGAAATTGGAGCACGAAATACACATAAATACTTTTCAATATCAACAACTAACTCATCAACCAACATATTTACATAGGGTTAGAGACCACCAGGACTAGATGTCAATGTTCATTGGTTGATTGCTTGGGATATTACACCCTGTTTATTTTTATAAATTTAAATAAATACTAAAGAATTACAAAAAAGTTTAAAGACATAATGTTATTTTATTGTAACCTGCAACAGCATATGTTTTATTTCCTTAAAATTAAGTATTATATTTTTATTGCAAAGGTTTAGAGCTTGGTTAATTTTTATCATAAACTTATAAGCGCGAATAAAAACAAACCTGGGATGAAAATGGATTGAAAACAAAAATCTACAATTCAATCTGCCAATCTCTTCGCGCAGCATCCATCAACTGTATCGATGGATCTTCGCCAACCATCGCACGATGAGCAATAAACAGAGCTCGACGAAGTATTAACAATCTGCCAACAACAAAACAACATGGCGCCCTGCTAGCGGCAACGCGCCTTGTAGTTTGTTCGCAACAATTTGTGTTGTCGACTGACACGACGATCTGGGGATTGAGAAGAATGTCTCGCGTTTTATTATAAATCCGTGGTTCAAACCACCGCGAGTTTACTATACGGATTCTATTTAAAATACGCTATTTTTGTGTAAATAATGGAGACGGTGAATGCATAAAACACATTATAAGATTAGATTTTAATGCTCGAACGAGAAGGTTATTCATCAGTCTCCAAGAACTTTTAAATTCTTTCCACCGAAATAATCTTCCTTGAACCATTTGATGTACTAATCAAGTTCTATTTTCTTGACTGCATAAGAAAAGATAAACCCTTATTATCCTAGCTTGGATATGAAAAGTTGAAATCCTTCGGCATCTCATTATTATAGCTGGTTTCAAACATTATATTTTAACATCGATTTAAATAGATGAAACTTTGTAATATTGAATTGATTGAAGCAGCGACTATGCACTATTTTCCTCAAAGTACCTATATGGTTTTCCTGAACTAAAGTTCAATAAATGAAAAATGTATACAAATAAATAATCTTTTAAGGACATACATTTGTAATACTTCTATGGAAAGCAGTAAATATCAATTTTAACAAATCTCTTAAAATTCGATACTTTTTTTGTTTTAGTTCTGATATTATCACAATAAAATGTGAAAAATACAATAATTTTAATAACAGAGTAAAGTCATCAAAATGAAGTGACCTGCCCATCACACATATGAACATCAAATATTATCTTCCCAAGCTCTAGAACAATTATTTATGAACATAACTGACTAAAACCACGGATTTCGTGTTTTTTTAGCCGAGTCTTAAGTCCTTCAACTATTGGCGACGCTGTTAATTGGAACGCGGCGTCTGACGATCTAGACGCCTTGTTGATCCAGACAAAAAATTAACAACATGCAGACGAGACAAAAAATACTCTTCCTACTGAAAAAATATCTAAAAAAAAATCTCTCCGGCTCATCTCGCCAGAGATTTAAGTTTGATCATCTCTGTTCGGCGCCACGACGGAATGTTGGCAGCGCCCTTAAGAAGCGACGCCCCCCCCTCTCTCCGCAGAGCGTCGCGGCGCCGACCTGCGATCAGTCTGTCCCATGACGATGCTTGACAACAACAAAAGACGATTCACTGTCAAGGAAATGTGATGTAACGCGGCCCACAAACAGGAAGCTAATAATATACGCAGACACAATGGACGTCCAAAACAGTTGATGAGGAAAGATATTTGGGAATGTTTTTTGGACTGTGTGGAAATGTATGATGGAATGCCGAGCAGATTGTTCAACACATAATTTTACGCATGAGCACTTATTGAAGCCCAGCAATCAAAAATGTTTCGCTTGTTGAGAAGACATTAAAAAATGACTGGAATGCTGGGCCATAGGATTCAATTAGGAACGCAGTTTTGACAAATATGGAACAAATACAATATAATATAACCTAGTGCGGATGCTATGTGACGTCTAATCACAATATTTTTTTAACTGAAATAAAAAACCTAATGACCTAGCCGTTTACAAAATGAATAATTAAGAAGTCCGAAATGATTTCAATAATGGCCATGTCAAATTTGAGACAAGGTTTTGTAATTTTCTACACGATTCACAAATTTTTAGAAAATTCACTAGATTTAGAAGTAATCCAAGAAAGATATGGACCCAAATTTCTAACTGAATTTACGCTTGATCGCTCAAATTGTTTATACAATAAACGTCAACACTAATCTCCAAACAAAGCTTTGAACTATCATAAAAACAAATCGAGACGCTTCTCAGCTTCTTTCCCAACAGGAACATCGCACTAAATAACAAAACACGTTGGTTCTTGTTCACCCCTCCTCAAAGTGACAGAAAGTGTTCATTAATTCTTGTCTCGTGGTCATCAGCGCGACTAGTGAGGGATATCGGAACGTCGCTACTTTGTTTGTTTGTTTCTTGCGACTTGTTTGTTCGTTTGTTTGTTGCGAGAGGGGAGTTGGTAATTGGCTCGCGATATAATGGCGCCTTAGTTGTATTGTTATTAAAAGACACCACAGATCAAAGAATAATATTTAAGGAAGGACGCAAGGTGACATCCAAACTAAAAATACAGAACATATCACTAAGTGTAGATCTGTTCTTATACTGAAAAGAAAATGCTGAACAGTAGAATTAATTTCGTAAGTTTCACAGATTTTGCTTTCTGTAATAGGTTGATTTTGAAATAATCTACTTTCAAAGTTATTTTAGAAGATTTTTAGCTGGGGAAGTTTACACCAATTTTCGTAAATAATTTCGAATTTCATCTGTAAAATCAACATTATTTTTTATATTATGCCAATTCTAAATTTCATCAATTGCACTTATACAGGATTTTATAGGTCATTCTGACTCCTCCGTGTCTGGACTATGAGAGGTTATGTCAAAAAACTTGATAGTTCTTTACTATCATGACTAAAATTCATGAGGAGACAATAGAGTTTTAGTATTTTGTTTTTCTTTCGAATTTAAAGCATATGAGACGGACGATAAAAACTCATGGCCACAGAAAATCCATTGGGTTGATAAATAACAGTTGTACGAACGAACTTTTAAAAACAGTATAAAAATAAATAACTTATCTTCAGTTTATTTAGCCGAGGGATATGAATGGGATTTTATCATTGGATGGTGCTCCTGGGTATGATTTTAATGTATTAGCTTTCAATAGAGTGTAATTTTCTATCCCAGAGGCGCTTCAGAGCGAATGTCGCGCTAATTTACTTTGTCTGTGTTTTACTAACCATATAGTTCATGCACAATGAAGCAAAATATAGAGATCTGTGTCACTTTGGTTTGGAGACCAACTCATTGTGAAAGGCATTCATTTTGTAAACATATCTTCTGAATCACACAAGTAACTGTGTTTTAGGACAACATTTGCTCGTTTTCACGGAACTTGTTCAATGATTGTACCAAAATTAATCAAATTAAAATGTAACATTTACACTTAGAGCGAAAAATGTTTTACATTTACTATGTATAGAAAATGTTGAGATTAAACTTCTGTACCACACTTCTGTGTCACACTTCTAGAATGAACATTAGAACATGTTTTAAGTTCGGTGACAGAAAGTTGCGTCGTGTAAATACAAAATTGTGTGAAAAATGGGAATGTGACACATAAGTTGTTCAAGAAATTGCACCGTATAAAATGGGGCTTAATTTCCATTCAAGAAGTGTGGCACAGAAGTGTGGTACAGAAGTTGTACAAGAAGTTGTACCGTGTAAATGGGGCTTTACAAATTTTAATCGAAAATCTTCCAATAAATTGTCGATTTCTCTTCTTATTCTTCAATGTCTGATCAATGCTTAATTATCAGTTACTGTGTTTTAACTGTTACATAATGTTTTGATCTTGAATGTAGGTTGAAAACTTTGTTCTGTGCTTTTCGAGCTTAGTTCGTTTGTATGCATAACCAAATGAAACCCAAACTGCATCAGAATTCACTGTATTTCCAAATGATCAGTATCCTAATTAAAATACCTGGAATGGATATATCCCACTGAATATATGGTTATGATCTTATTAATAATCACCCGCAATGACGACTGTTTGGCCATGTGACCAGATATGGGCAGAGGCTGCATGGACGAGGCGTGTGGGAGATATAAAAGAGCCGGGATCGTACCTCGGGGAAACATAAACAGCTTTTACTGTGACGGTGTGCGTGGGTTCCGATGTGATACAACCACTCGGGTGACTTTTCTGTTCAACGGATACGTGTAACGTGACTTTCATGGAATCAAATTTAAACGCAAACGGAGGCCTCGTAAATATTTGAAGGTTGATTTTTTAAATCAGTGCGTTGAAAGACTGGATTAGACGGATAAGTGTTTTGAATCGTGATCAAGTCATACTTCAACGAATGAAAACACTGAAACGGGACCAATAAGTGGAAACAATTACTGATTTGTATAAGGCGAAGAGTTTTGGGAATAAATTCAAAACTATACTTGAAGAATTTCGGTTTATTACTTTTAAAAGTTTGTCTCAACAAATTAATATTGGGAAATATGGGTTTCGCTGATAACCTCAGATAGGTAGATGTGAATAAATACCAACTGCAATATGAAAAGATTTTCCTTGAGTGGGATTCGAACCCACGACCTTCCGATATCCAGTCAGATGCTCTACCAACTGAGCTACTAAGGCTCAATTTGTTGAAATATTTTTTTTTATTATCACATTAAAAAAAAAATAAAAAAAAAATATAAAAATATAATAAAAATATAATAAAAATATTATTAAAAATATTATTATAAAAATAAAAATAAAAATGAAATAGCCTCCGTAATTCAAATAATATGCGAGTATTCATAAAATTGGCACATACAGGTATCAATTTATTGTTGGTTACTTATAGGTCACACAGTTCCACAGAAATATCTAAAATTTGGCACATACATTTTGAAATCGTTTTCTAACATTCTCTAATCTACTAAGGCCCGGTTGTACCAAGTCTCTATAAAGTTAGCGGTAGGATGTATCGCCTTAAACCATGGCAACAACCAATGAAACACAGCCATCTTGACCGCTAAAGTCCACTTTAGGCTAAAGTGAACTTTATCTTACCCATCGGGACATAGTACAACCGGGCCTTAAAGTACTCAAATACATTTTTCTTCGCTATTTTCTATGATGAAGTGGGCCTTGAACGTGCCATTGAGAATTCCAATTTAACCAATGTACACAAACCTCAAACCAATTGTGATTGTTGCTGTGACGTTTGGATGGAATTAACTACTGAAATACTAGTTGGAAGATAACCACACATGTAATTAGTATTCAGAGTTTGTATTTGCCGAAGTAAACACTCGCAACTGCTAACATGCAACTGGGTCACCACTAATGTTAAAACAACTGATTAGACCAAAGAAAATATGACAAATAAAATAACTGACACCGCAAATTATTCATTGAATCGTATTTGCAAATGATATTTGCAAACATCGGATTGCATGTGTAGTTGCATGAATGAGTTCCGGTCTTCGTTAATGAGTTATGGGGATGAAATTAATTCGCTCACCCATCGCAAAACATTTATAATGACAGTGCAGTGTTGCCGTAACTGCGACCGTGGGGTAATGCACAATCAGTAGTGTGTGAGTCGCGCTGGCCATGAGAGACATGTGGCAACATTGTCAATGAGGAACTTAGCAAGCAGGTGGGATTAGTTTACACGTTTAGTGGAAAGCTTAAGCTGCCAGAAACAATTTTAAGTTTAGAGAATATGTGAGGTTAAGTTTTAATAAGTAATGGAGGGGCTTTGGATGCTAAGGCCTATATTCGATGTGAGCAATTTACTCAAAGAGTGGCGAATTGAATATATGCTTCTGTTTTGAATCTCCGATACAAATCTATAAAGAAATAGACAATAAATCAATGTTTGTGATGCAGTCTGAGAAAAGGAACTTGATATAATTCGAAAAAAAATAATACGTAAAAACTTGAATTACATTTATTTCACTCATTCTTTAACTCGAATTTTGTGAGCAATAAATCTAAGATAAAACCAGTAAAAATCGATTGGCTAGTAGACAATTATTCTATACGCAGATTACCTCAAAACTATTGTTTTCAATATTAACTTAAAAAAATATATTTTGCAATTTTGGTGATAAAACGCATTTGTTTTGTAAATAGACCAGGAAAATATTCTTAATCAAATGAATTAATAACGCGATTATCTCATTTTGCACCATTTTTATAAATTATTTGTGGTCTTTCTTTTCATGCCAAGATTTAGTCATCGGCTTAAATTTCCCTTATCTCAGTCTTCATCACGCGAGCTACGAAACATTATAACTCGATCATCGATATTTCCTAGTTTTCACCATGATCGCAATCAGTGGAACGTGGGGCATGCCGCCACACATCTTCACAATCAGTAGAATGTGCGGCACGCGGGCACAATGTGACAACACCGTTCACGATCAGTGGAATGTGAGGCACGCTGGCATGCAATGGAATCTCATTTCCATGGCATTTTTCATGTTCCAACGTTTAATGACAATTGGCCCAGAGGGAATCACACTAGACCGAGTGGTGAATGAAAATCTATGTTAATTAAGCTCAGGGAAGTGGGTTAATATTTAATTGTGTGTGTGCCATACTTTACCCTCAAGCAGTCATATAGCAATGTATTTCCATCTGGCGATGACAAAGGAAGCTTACCTGAAAGGAGAAACAAGGATATGTGTAAGTAAGAAGATAACAAGCTATACAAATGTTTCAGACATGAAAATTTATGCATGTTTACTTCTATAATTAAGTGGGTTACCTAGATGTTATACAATATCTTCACTTTGCGTAGTTCGTAGAAAAACATGAAAAACCAGTCGCAATTGCTACACAAATAGCCAGCGGAATTAGTTGGCAATCTACGTCTTGAAAAAGAAGATATTGGTTCTCGTACTTTACTTTGTATTAGAAGATGGAGAATTAAATCTTTATATATAATTACTTTTTTAGCTCAAAAGTAATGCTTATGGAAATGGCTGGTTTTGCATCTAAACCTCAACTGTAAGATTAGTTTACGAATCACTTCTCGAAATATAAAATTTATGAAGAATATTAAAATTTAAAAATAAATAAACAAGCAGTGTAATTTAAAGTGTTTTATTTTACACAATAGAGACCCCGCAAATACTCGTAAGTTGTAAAACATAAAAATTTCGAACTACATTAAACATCTAAGTGTACTCATATAACTCTTACATATCAAACATAAAAGAAGCACCAACAGTGATGATCATAAAACAAAACATAACAAAAAGTCCATGTTTGAACAGCAGCAGGGCAGTGATTTCCAAACTGAAACGCGTATAAAACTAAAACCGAGGAGATGACGCCATGACTTTTCCACGAGACTGACTAGACGAGAAGTTATTGTTAAAATGTGTCCCCCCCTCCCCCCCCCCCCACCCCCACGTAACCGCCCTTCATTAAACCCGCTACGTGCTCGGGAGGTCCTGAAGACGCCGCCCTAGGCGCAGGAACTTCTTGAAAGCTGGGTTCACTTTGAGGCCAACAAGCAGCATTCTGCTCTTTGATGAGGGAAAATGTTTAGTAAGTATACTTGACGAAATAAATTAGACAAACCATACTTCAGTATTATAATTTAGCGGCATTTTGTTGTGGTTTACGTTTTAGAAGTGGATTGTTATCATTAACAAGGAAATAATTGCGAATTCCTAGTGACGATGTTACTACAAGTGTCGTAAGATACATTGTTTCTAATATCAAACAACTGTACATCTTGATAAGCCAGCTGAGCAGCGTATCCACTTGAAGCTTATTGATAGAATCTAATTTTTTGCCTGTTATTTCTTCATAACAGGTCAAACGAAGTCAAGGATCAGGACAATATTTTTTTTCTACAAAGGATTCATTACTTCATGATTGGTTACCTAATTTTTCTAGCAAGCTCGTTATTACATTGATTTCATCGGAAATTGATTTATGTTAGTTTTGCAGGTAGGTATTGTAGCAACGAAATCTACGAAATGTTTAGAAAATACCTACATGGACCTTGATAGATTCAATCATTTAAAGTTCCATTGAAAATCAGAATAATGAGTAGGTAGTTTTTAATACTGGTTAGATGATCGTGTTATGACTTCAATTGTCATGTTTTCTGTGAAGGGAATTCCAGTTCGAGGAGTTATACGTTTCTCGCTTATCAACACGTTACACTGAGTATTTTCCTAGTCTGAACATTTTAGTTGCATTGTTATGAAGATAATCAATATTATGAAAAACATGAGACCAATACTTTTAAAAAATCCATTCATATTATTTATTTTAAATTATCTTTATTGAAGTACTGCTTCCGATTATCACCATTTCACCCCTATATCACAGCCTTCAAGTTGAAGGACCCACAACACTCAACATTTCGGCAATACAATGAGAAAGACTTAAACGTCATATACCTACAGACGATATTTCAGGTACATTGGACCTACAACATTTTGAAAGCTGTAGACGAGTTTATCGTGGTTGGTCTTGTCACCGTCATTATCAACAAATTGCTGTAATTGAATTTAAAAGCTCAAAAAGCTCAAAAGCATGCATATTATTTTCTGTTTATTTTTTAATTAAATTCATTACTTACTTTCCGTGTCCGGAGCACTATATTCTATTAAATTAACTTCTTCCAAAAATCTGCCACACTGATGGCTTTGTCATTTCCTAATATTAAATCAACCAATGTGCAAGGTTCTTCCAACTTCGGAGAGACTAGAAGATGTTGATGATTATATATTAATTTATTACATCCAATATTTAACTCCTAAATTCGTTACCTTAGGCAACCGAAAATTACCAAAAGCCTTATTAATGTCACAAAAAGCTAACCAACTGTTGCCATAATTTTGGTGATTAAAAAACAATTATTAAATCATGGCCCCGCATTTTGTTTTTCACCGCCTACATTAATAAATTCACAACCCAATGTTCCCGCCCTCGCAATCCAGCAATCGCGTCATGACGTAGCTTCATCGCTTGGCATTATGGGCAGAACATTACCACGACTTCAATTACCATTCGCAGGTTGAGCTCGGTAACAGGTGCCTCTCGCAATGATTAATATGCCTGGCTGATGGGGCAGGGGGGGGGGGGGGTAATGAGACACGTGGGCTGTTTGACAGCAGTGGGTATTGGAAAGAACTGATTGGATATCTTGAAGACACGTGCGTGGGTTGATGGCTGGGGGAGGAATGATTGTAATTTAATTCTCTATTTATTTGAGTGTTGCAGAGTGACGTAATGTGGCAGTAAGATTTGTAAGAGCTTGATTGTACAGATTATGTAACAGGTCTAGCCATAGAGTTATAGTGCTGATATCAAACGTTGTAACGGATCTGGTCAATTTAATCACGAAACATTAATTACTATTCTCTGCTATTACTATTTACTTTTGTTTGGTTATAGTATTGATTCCAAGAGATTGTCTCTGTTATTCCGCCTCACTGATGGTTAATCTGAAAGAGAGCTGTTGTCAAGGTCATCCATGCGTTTCGAATGCTCACTTATCAACGCGTTCCCGTTTGTAACTAAATTAAAACTTGGGATGTTAATCGAGTAGAACAACTAAGTTCAGGGATGTCCAAGATATGAATCCTGATGGAACACTAACAACTGCTTTTAATGTACATCCACATCCTCGAAATTACTTTCCCTCCCCAAACAACATATCTCATCACATTTTAATTCTGAACTAATATCCGTAATCATAATTCCATGAGAAAGAACGCTCCCCGGAGGTCAAACCCCGTTATCCACGGTTGTTTGCCTCCATCATTGGTCAGCAACCACATCGTCCTTGGTTCATTACCCGCCCCCCCCCCCCCTCACAGCCCTCTAGAGACGCCACATCCTGTGCACCCTCGACCAATGATTTCATCAATACACCGCCTGCTTGACTATGCAAGTGGTTGACCGCCCACAGCCTGCCAGATTCCAACCACCCGGTTGATGTTTATTTGCACAACGCCCGCCCGTAACGTCTAGCGGCAAACAGTTGCACTAGCGATACACTCTGCACTATGTATGCGTATGGCGTGCTCAATTGGCGACAATTGACAGAAGGTTACGTGGATAATGATGTTCGATCTACGATAATTAATATTGCAGGAGTGCTCTGGGGTTTCATTGGTTTTCCCACAGCTCTAAAGCAATAATGCTTGAATATTCTTCCAACGTCATCAGTATTCCGGAGGCCCGGGTTCGATTCCCGCGGCCGTCGTTCTTGACTGAGGTTTTTTCGGGGTATTTCCTCAGTCGAGAGGCACATGCTGGGATATGTAGGCCACGACCGGCTACTTCCCACCTACGATCATTACCTATTCTTCACCATCATCTCCCAATCATCATCATAATCATTCATCCGTCGCCATTAGCCTCTCTGCAGAACAGTGCAACGTTAAACCACAAATAAAAAAAATATAAATAAATTGTAGCACATACATTTTTAAAGTAATTTACCTGCATTTGTTACTATTAGTAATACGTTACCAGGGTCCTGATTCTACAACTATTTTCGATTGATGGCGGAATAACAATATGTATAAAGTTTGTGACAAAATCTCATTCCTAGCATCTAGTGGAGCGGTCGCTCCACGCCAGCCAAGTCGTACGGCGCGCGCACACTCTCATATAAAGGCTGGAGCAAACTCACTTTTACTGTAAGCATCAAAGTGGCATTTTCGGCCTACTGGATCTTAAAATTGGAAAATCTCACATTGTTGCGAAATATCTAAATTTCGAGCTATGGCCCACCCCACCACATATACCAAATTTGGGAACAATAGGTTACGCCCTTTGCGCGCTAGAGGGCCGTGAAAACAGTGTTTTAGGGCGGTTTTCATAATAATCTCAGTAGTAGTAGTAGGGTGGAGCTAAAATATGGTAAACAGGCCACAGCCTAAACGGCTGAACCGATTGATTTGAAATTTTTACCACATATGCACTTTTGGCGTCTGAGGTGCCTTTTGCTATAACTGGTTTTATGCCGCCATTTTGAAACCGGAAGTGACGTCATATCTCGTCAACGGTTGGCCCGATCGGAACGAAATTTGCGCCAAACGATTCAGACGGTCATCTATATGCATTATAAGTAGCAAAAGGCTAAACATTATGTTAAAGAAACCGGAAATGACGTAATGAAATTTGAAATACATTTATTGGCTTTTTGGCAACAAAGGTTGATCCGATTATTTTGATATTTATGTAACGTATGTACTTTTGACGTCTCATGTGACTTGTTATAAATCAACCGGAAGCCGCCATTTTGAAACCGGAAGTGACATCATATCTCAATAACGGCTAAATAGATTTCAACGAAACCAGCGCAAAACAATTTAGACGGTCAACTTTATGTATTATCATCAATAATATTTGCAGTTTCCCATACCTAAACCGGAAATGACGTCACACATTTTAATAATCTCACAAATTTACATGTTGATGCAATAAATATACTATTTCAGACAGCTTATAATAAAATGTAATCATGTTTCAAATATACTTCAAGGGGTCAGAGATTTCAGCCGCCATTTTTAAACCGGAAGTAACGTCATATCTCAAAAACTGGTAGACAAATCGGTATTAAACTAGCGCCAAACGATTCGGATGGCCATCTCTATGGAATATGAACAGTACAAATAGAATTTTCCTATTTATGAGACCGGAAATGACGTCATTCAAATTTAAAAAATTATTATAATCCCCTCCTATATAATAAATACGTATTCAGAAAGCCTAAAATGATACACATCATTTATAAATATACATTCTATGTGGCAGTGCAGTAAGTTCAGCAGCCATTTTGAAAACCGAAGTGTTTCCATATCTCGGAACTGGGTTGACTGATTGGAATGAAACCTTTGCTATTCTTCGTGAAAGATCATTTAAAGCAATTATTTAGGACCATACGCTGCTATTTATTAGTGGTAACGAAATTGTAAAGGGTGATGATTTTTTAAAAGAATTTAGTAATTGTTCATTTCATATGTGTCACAAGTTGTTAGAATAAACTAAAAAAAGGAGTGATATCCCCATAAAAAACACTTCGTGTAAAAATACCAGCCAAGTCTCTTCAACAAAAAATAAATATGAAATCTAAAAATTCTGCACTGAAAAGTAATGATATCAAAAAATTTGCCAAGTCAAAACTTTATTTGAAAATCAAAAAATACTTGGCGCATCGTTTTTTTTAGGGCATTATAGGTATACTATGTATGTATATTTCATGTATTATTTATAATTGGCTTATACTTCCAAGCTATTTATGTACACGATGCGCCAAGTATTTTTTGATTTTCAAATAAAGTTTTGACTTGGCAAATTTTTTGATATCATTACTTTTCAGTGCAGAATTTTTAGATTTCATATTTTTTTTTTGTTGAAGAGACTTGGCTGGTATTTTTACACGAAGTGTTTTTTTTGGGGTTGCATTTACAGAATCGCAACCCAGGTTAGAAGAAATGGATGTATGGAACAATATTGTAGAGACTTGATTGTTACATTATAAACTATACGCACACACAAATTAATAAATTAATTAATACACATTGTTATTATTTGAATAAGATTTCAAATGTTGCAGACTGTACAATATATATTTGGCTTACGGAAAGTGTGGTTATGTTTCAATAATCAATGGATTTTATAATTTTCAAGTGAGTTTAAAACGTTTACGATCTTTGTGATATATTTAAATATCTATGGGTTAATTGATATACGTGGTGCCTATAAATAAATAAATGTGATCATGGGGCCCAAAGTAAACAATCGAATTAAAATAATAGGGTAATGTTGATGTACTGCCCGGGGCATTTTGTTCCGATCGTGTAATTATAAACTGGAGATAAACGTGTTTAATGTAGGACAAATTTATGTCAATAAATATACGCTGTTAGCTCAAACCCTTCATTTTCGGTTATATAAATTCTATTTTTACAAAATAAGCAGACCACTGTAATGAAAATGTATGTTATTTTTTAATACCTAAGGATCCAAGGATTCACTGACGAACAATTAAAGTTGTGTGCGCATTACTTAATTTAATTGAGTATTTTTATTTCGACATTGGTGTTTTTTAACACATAACGAATGTTATTTTTATGCTTGTATGAATGATTATCCTTCAAAACATAAAAACTCATTTCTATTTATGTATGTTGGATGTTGTTGAGATTCCGAAGTACGATGTTGATTTTCTCCTCTCTCTCTCTCTCTCTCTCTCTCGTCCCCAGAAGCCCTCAGGTTCATCTCCCTTCCAGGGATTTACTTTCCCAGACCCACTCAAGAAGTAATTACATTTTTTATTTACGCAACTCCATATTTTATATGCTTTTGATCAGAGTCATCGATTTGTTATTACTGGTGGAAAAAAAACTCGAGTTCAAAGTCCACCTGCGGGTATACAAAGTTCAAATTAAATATCAAATTTCGTTGAAATATTTATCAGAGAGACGAATAATACGTTGTTAATTCACGACTATGCGACATCATAATCTATTTACGCTTGATATTTTGACGCAAAAGAAATAAAGTGGAATGAGAATTGAAATTGTTTTCAATGCATCAATGTGTTAAAGGGGGGGGGGGGGGGGGGGCTCCTGTACTTCAGCGCAAACTCCTCATATATGCAGAGTTGATTTAGTAAAACTATTTACATTGGGTCTGAGAATCTTATTGAGATTTCTTTTTTTCCAGAGTGCAGGAGTAGGCCCTCGGAAACGAATTGTCTCAAAACGATGCGGAAATAAAGTGTGAATTCACTTAGTTCGAACACTCAAACTAAAGCAAAACTAGAACAAGATTGCGAGTGCCATAAATTAAAAAATTGGAACACCTCTAAGCACATGTAAATTATAAAAATTATGTATTATAGATATGCAACGTTTTGAAGTTTTCGTACTAGAATTACGGATCCCTATCATCTGATCGGCAAAAAAGCTGATGGAGAAGATAATTTCATATGTTGCGTTAAGGGACGAATAGTTTGGCACAATCATTGTTCATCAATTATATTGTGTGCCGTTCAGTTCGCGGTTAGCACAGTTAGTTTGCAGATCAATTGCTGGTTCGGACAATTTGTCTGTCGATCAGTTTCTGTGACGCATTGATAATGTGACTACACACGGGTTTATTGAAAGTCGAGTTAGTATCTGGACTCACTCGGCCTGCTGGCGTGGCAAAGTGCGTATTGTACTGCTGCGGCATCGAGGTGCTTCGAGGGGGTGTAACCAGGGGGGGGGGGGGGGGGTGCAGGACCACTGCTCCATGAATCACTGCAGAGCACGGGGTGGGACCGAGTATTCGGCTATTCGCACCAGAGTCGACCCGGGTTCCTATTGAGGGGCCTCTAAATCACAACGGCGCCGAAAGTTTAAAACTTCTCTCCCACCAAGATAGCGCTACTGGGAAAAAAACAAACAAAACAACCGTGTCGGGAGTAACATTAAGGGATTACCAACTCCTTCGACTGGCCATACCCAGATGTATAAATTGTTAAAGTGACGTTTCATTATTAATTGCTCTGGGTTTTGGATTTTCAACGGACGCGAAAGTTGTTCATGTAAACCGACGCCTGCCGTCCCGACGCTTAGCTGCGCGATGCCGCAAGCTCGACCGACGTCTTTGCAGAAGCTGCAGTGTAAAATATATAGCACCACTTGGTGCAAAATGTATGGCGAAACTGCCATACAATAACGATGCTCAACTTTAGTGAAAACTCACAAGATTCTGAAGTCGTGGTTTCACATTGAACTGCTTGATTTAAATGAATCTAATTCAAACGACATAAAAGCGAAATAATAGTGTTATTAATTTCACACTTAGGGCCAGTTTTTAAATACTCTGTTACATTTTAATCAGTTGATTAGGACTATATTGAATGGCAACAACCAATGACATTCCTTGAATTACCGTTTAAAATTAGCTACTAGCAGAGTATTGAAAAACTGGTGCTTATGATGGTAGTTTCAGCATTCGCGTGTTCCATAATTATTATATTAAAAAATGTAGGTAGTAAATAATCTTCTCAAAGCGTAGTAAGTTGGTATAAAAACTTCAGTAAAATTTCATCAAGCGGTTTTAAGACGCGAAATTAGTTTATAATTACAAAATTCCTATTATATAATGGAACTTTAAAATTTGCCCCGAAACTTTCTTGATCTTCTGCAGCAAATGACAGAGTTCAACCAAAGACCTTACTACTTTGGTTCAACTGTTTTGCCTTCTTCTGTACTTGAAACTTCAATCCGGAGAGTGATAAGTTATAAGTTTAATAACGATGCCGAGGACCTGTACTTTGGGAAGTGGAAAAACTTGAATTTTCAATATATTCGAGACAGGAAATACCTTCGCGTAATCGATTCCTGATTCCAGTCAAATGCATCAAACTGCAGTTTAGAGAACCACTTTTATAGATTACTTTCTGAGAGCAGTTTTTAGACAATGTATTGAAGGAAAACATAGGTTATCTTTCTATCTTTCATTATTATTTGAAGAGTTCGTGATGTGTATTTTTTATTTTTTGAATAATATATTATTTCTGCCCCGCAGTCAAGCCATTACGTGGCTTTGTGGGGCTTCAGTTTATTTTTAATGTATAAAATGTATCCATGTAAAAAACCAATAAAAAAAAATAAAAAAATAAAATGAACCTCAGTGTAAAAGAAACTGCCAAGTCTCCACCCCATTCAAAAGGAAATTAAATTGAAATCGGCACTGAAAAAATAAAAAGAGACAACACGTGCATTAAAAAATGGCATATCGCTTTAGTGCATTTAAAAGTACTTCTATTTTTTGTGTATGTGCAATAACTACTATCAATCAGTACAAATTTATTAATATATTTCAAATTATTTTCGATATCTGTAAATCAACGCGTTTCAATTTTATTCAACACATGTCAAAACCTCGAATTGCGAAGACAAACTGTCCACTCCATGTGTCACTTCATTGAGCAAATCAACACTCTACTCCACACGGTTCAGCATACATTTCCATGATACAGATACGCAACACAAATCCAAACTTCATAACAAAATCGATGTCCAGCTAATTATTTATCAAATGTTTGAAAACTGAGCAAATAAAACTCAGTGTAAACTCACTCTTTATTCGTCAGAAATATTAAATGAAATAACGTAAACAAAGCACACATTTCACATCAAAGTACCCGTCAGTTTCAAATTAGTTTAGACATTTGAACTGTTATGAAAATAATACAGAGAAACATTTATTCAAAATATTCCATAGTACATGTCGGTCGCCATATTCTTCTTGTCTCATACTTGGTCTAAAACACGACGATGAAGTTGTATCCGACTGTGTGTGTCGTCATGATCACGTGCAATGTCGCAATGATCACGTGCAATGACGTCATGATCACGTGCAATGACGTCATGTCACGTGACCTCGACGCTTCTGACGACCTCCTGTCAACACGCATACTGGATCTCGTGCAGCGTCACTTTCACTGCACTCGCCTGATGGTTGTGGACGTCGCGGACACTTGGAGGCGACGCCGTGTGGTGGACGTCGTCCAGAGGCGTCTACATCGCCAAGATGGCTGCCCGATTAGAGTAGTGACGTCAGAAGGCGGGGGTAAGAGTGAGAAGTGAAGAGAGAAAGTACCAAGTTTTGTTGGTCGAGCTTTCAATTTCTGTTGGAGGTTACAAAAAGTTTGTCGAAGAGAGCGAGTGGATAATGTAAAATTAAATTACTTGTAAAACTGTTAGCTTCTCAATATTATTCGTTGGACCATAAAGATTTTGAATTAATGGAAGGTTAACGTAGATTTAGTGAATTGACTTATTAGATTAACATCGTGTCAAATTTGTTTTATACCAGAATAATTTTATAAATCTAAAACTTTTTCACATTATCTACATTTTTATTGTGGTTTCCGATTTCCTGTTCAACATCAACCTTGAGTCTCGGCATTGACCTACCAGTATTTACACAAAATGCTTAAATGGTATATTAACGTGTGTGTTTGTTTGTGGTTGCTAGGAGACGCTCCGGCTCAACGAACCAAAATTACGAAAGCGGAATGCCTCCGCCTGACTTGGCGTCCAGAGGGTTACGTCATCTTCACAGACGTCGACCACTTCCACTCCCAGATCGCACTCCTGCAGGCCGACCTGGCTTGGAACCCTCGCGCCAAGTTCCTCGTCATCGCCTCCGTCAACAGCGACGCCGACGTCCGTCGCATCGCCGAGCAACTCCGAGAGAAGAAGGCGTACAGCAGCGTCATCATAGCGTCTTCAGAGTCCTCACTGGAGGTCTTCACTTGGCATCCTTACAAAGCCGATCGTTGCGTGGAGGCGTTGGAGATGGTAGCCGTTGACAAGTGGAAGTCAGGACGTGGATCACCTCTCTTTGGACGGATTCCACGCAACTTGCACGGCTGCCCCTTGGTCGTCTCGACCTTCCATCTTCCCCCGGGCATCCTGGACGTCTCAACAGGAAGATACTCCGACGCCGACCCGGGAACGCACTTCCACGGCGTCGAGATCGCCCTCCTGCGCGTCCTGGCGGAGAAGATGAACATGAAGATCGAGTTCATCTCACGGAACGACGTGAAGTGGGGAATTCTCACCTCATCAGGTCCAGCCAACGGATCGTTCCTGGATGTTTTCAAAGATGACGCTGACATCTTGGTGGGATCTCTCTACAATAATTACAAAAGACAGTACTACTTCGATTTGACCATTCCGTACACAACCAACGCCATGGCGTTCTTCGTACAGACCGCAAAGCCGATCCCGAAGTGGAAGAGTATTGTCCGCATTTTCACGCCGCCCCTCTGGGCTCTCGTGATAGTCGTGTCTGTTCTTGCGTCATCCGTTGCGTGGCGCATCGCAAGGCGCCGGTCTGTCCAGGAGGTCGTCGGATACACCAACATGACGTCATGCGCCTCCAACTTCTTCGCCGTGCTCCTGGGCTCGTCGGTTGCCAGGCAACCTCGCACGTCAGTCCTCAGATGCGTCTTCCTCCTCTACGCATTCTACTGTCTTGTCATTGACACCGCATATCAGTCTTCGCTCATCAGCTTCCTCACTGAACCTGCTTACGAGAAGCAAATCACAACTGAAGAGCAACTCGTTGAGTCTGGTTTCAAGATCGGATTCCTAACTGGAAATGACTTGTATTTAGATGCAAACGATCCAAATGACAACGCACTTCTTTCCCGCAAGTTTCCTTGCATGAACACTATTTCTTGCATCGAAAGAACAGCTTTCGAGGGAAACATGGGATATCTCGGAGACAAGTCATATGTGAATCACTTGATATCTTCTAGATTCAATGACCTCCGAGGGATCCCGTTGATGAAGAGTTTGCAGGAGAATGTGGTGACGTACCACGTGAGCATGATCATGACCAAGGGTCATCCGCTACTGCGCAGGTTCAACAAGGTCATTGGACAGGTCAACCAGGCGGGGCTGATGAGCAAGTGGATGAAGGATGTGGAGAGATTGGCCAGGAGTGAAGTGGATGTCAAGAAGTCCAAGGCCATGAGCTTGACACATCCAATGAGGATCTCCTTGTTGCATCTGGAAGGACCGTTTGTGATGCTGCTGCTAGGAGTTGCTTTAAGCGTTGTGGTTTTTTTAGTGGAGTTTTTGTGTGGTCAAGTCTCTCCGAGCAATCGTTAAATGTTTTGAAAAGTATTGTTGAGCGAGCGACTCCTTTTTGCTCTTCTGGCACGGACCTCTGTTTTTTCTGCTATTAACCGATCCCAGAAAAAAACACTCCGTGTAAAAAAGGCAGCCAAGTCTCTTTACTTTAAAAAAATTCAACACCGAAAAGGAGTGATATCAAAAAAGGAGCCAAGTCAATGACATTTCCAAATGTTTAATCGTATCTTTGAAATAAAAGTATAAACACCGAGAAATACTTTACAAAAGGACTTGGCGCATCGTTTTTTTAAAGACATCATTCTATCCTAAAAGTGGAAAGAAATTTACAAGTAGGTACATTTTCCTCTTTCTATTAGAGCCAGAATCTATGAATCAAGCTACTTTTAGTAATGACTATTTTATAGTTTTGTCAATGGCGATAGAAGCATGATTTTATGCTGTAATATATAAGTAATATAAGGGTGAAAGAATTACATAACAATTGGAAGTGGTGAGAATGTAGGTTTCTTTGGAAAACTTCCATGGAGTCAGGAGTCAGGATCCTCATCAGTGTGTTGTGTCTAATGTCCGCCCGTCCGATCGGGTAGCTCAGTTGGTAGAGCTCTCGCCCGGCAAGTGAGAGGTCCCAAGTTCGTGCCCCGGTTCGGTCGGATATTTTTCACAACACACATCCCTTCATATCAATTGGAAGTGGGCTCATACATATTCTTGCAGTACTGTTAATATGGCGATATTAGACTGGTATCTTTTCATAATTTGATCTTGACTGAAGGAAATCATGAAACGTTGTCAAATAATTACTAACTAATGGAACACAATTATATATTTTTGAAGTGTCAAGTGTATAAAGTTAAATTTTTTAATAGAAATTCAATATGACTGTCTTCTTTGTGAAATGTATTTTTATAAAATGTGTATTAATAGAAATTGTTACATGATGAGAAGGTATAACGCATGAGACTTAATTATATTCACCACGAAACAATATTACGAAGATAACTATTGTGTATATTTATAGAAAGCATAGACAACAAGTTTCATAGCGTATATATTCATATAGAAAATATTTTACAGAAGGTATGTATAATATGTACCTAATTGAAAGATGTTTCCCTATTATTCTAAACATTCAAAATGACGGTTGTATATAAATGGCACATGCTTATGAATAGAAAAATGTCTTTAAAAAAACGATGCGCCAAGTCCTTTTGTAAAGTATTTCTCGGTGTTTATACTTTTATTTCAAAGATACGATTAAACATTTGGAAATGTCATTGACTTGGCTCCTTTTTTGATATCACTCCTTTTCGGTGTTGAATTTTTTTAAAGTAAAGAGACTTGGCTGCCTTTTTTACACGGAGTGTTTTTTTCTGGGATATCACTTCTTTTGTTAGTTTATTCATACAGCTTGTAGCACAGCTTGTGTCCGTGCAAGAACTTATTTCTTTAAAAAAATACGCCTATGCCGATTTGGATACTTAGAAAAGTTGCGTTTGGTATATAAGATTAAAATAATTATCCAAGAAGAATAGCTTTAAGTTTCGTTACAATCGGTCCAGCCGTTTTCGATATATGACGTCACTTCCGGTTTTAGCAATGGCGGCCGAAAATAATGTCGTCTTGAATTCATAATTATTACTCCTACACATTTCCAAAATTTGGTTGCAATCGGTACAGCCGTTTTTGATATATGACGTCACTTCCGGTTTTAACAATGGCGGCCGAAAATAATGTCGTCTTGAATTCATAATTATTAGTACAACACATTTCCAAAATTTGGTTGCAATCGGTACAGCCATTTTCGATATATGACGTCACTTCCGGTTTTAACAATGGCGGCCGAAAATAATGTCGTCTTGAATTCATAATTATTAGTACAACACATTTCCAAAATTTGATTGCAATCGGTACAGCCATTTTCGATATTTGACGTCACTTCCGGTTTTAACAATGGCGGCCGAAAATAATGTCGTCTTGAATTCATAATTATTAGTCCAACACATTTCCAAACTTAGGTTGCAATCGGTACAACCGTTTACGATATATGACGTCACTTCCGGTTTTAAAAATGGCCGCCGAGAACACTGCAACCTTGAATTTATAATTATTTACAAAGTACGTTTACTTATATCTATTTTAAAGTATAAAGTGGTGAATTTAGCGTCATTTAGCATATTTATGACGTCATTTCCGGTATAGGTCATAAAATGTGTGACGTCATTTCCGGTTTCGATATTTGAATCATCAAATATTACTGATTACATAAAGTTGACCGTCTAAATCGTTTAGCGCTGGTTTTGTTCTAATCTGTTTAGCCGTTTTTGAGACATGATGTCACTTCCGGTTTAAAAATGGCGGCTTCCGGTTGGTTTTATAACAAGTCAAATGAAATATCAAAAGTACAAACGTTACATAAATATCAAGACAATCGGATCAACAGTTGTTGCTGAAATGCAAATCGATGTATATTAAATTTCATGACGTCATTTCCGGTTTATTTAAAATAATGTTCAGTCTTTTGATATTGATAATCCATATAGATGACCGTCTGAAACGATTGGCGCAAATTTCGTTCCGATCGGTCCAACCGTTGACGAGATATGACGTCACTTCCGGTTTCAAAATGGCGGCACAAAAAATTCATGGGGACAAGGTTAAATCAGACGCCAAAAGTGCACACGTGGTAAAAATGTGAGATCAATCGGTTCAGCCGTTTAGGCTGTGGCCTGTTTACCGGATTTTAGCTCCAGCCTACTACTATGATTACTGATTATGAAAACCGCCCTAAAACACTGTTTTCACGGCCCTCTAGCGCGCAAAGGGCGTAACCTATTGTTCCCAAATTTGGTATATGTTGTAGGGTGGGCCATAGCTCGAAATGAAGATATTTCGCAACAATGTGAGATTTCTCAATTTTAAGATCCAGTAGGCCGAAAATGCCACTTTGATGCTTACAGTAAAAGTGGGTTTGCTCCAGCCTTTATATGAGAGTGTGCGCGCGCCGTACGACTTGGCTGGCGTGGAGCGACCGCTCCACTAGATACACAGGTCGCACCGTTTTACCGTTCAATCTGAAATTTTGCACATATGTAAAGACAACCTTCTCTGTTAGCAGACATTAATTTTTATGAAATCTATTATTGGTTAAAATGTAAATAAATATCTCCTGATAGTCTGAAAAATGAAAATGGTCTTCGATAAATCTGATCAAACTCATATTTTTAAGATTACATATTGACATTTTTAATAACTGTCAGAAATGAAGTATCGGAATGACTGTTTTTCCACTGCCAACTGAATCTAATTAATGAAAAGCAGATACTTTTATGTTGACTGAGTGGATCATATTTCAATTCAATATGGAAGTATATGTTTTCTGTGCGTTGTGTACGCTTTTCCGGTCCGAGAATTTGCACGCACCCGTGCTCGCCATGCTTTCGTGTGGTACACTGAGCGTTTTCCTAGTTAAAATGTATTTCTGTGTTTCTGCGTGTCTTTTTGTGCGTTCTGTTTTGTAAAGTGCAACAAAACATAATTGTGTATTTTGGTCTAAATATCAATTCTGTAATTGTTCGCGCAGACGTAATAATAAACAAGTTGCATCAACAACCGAACACACGAAGATGATTCAAATCCACTTACACATTCAGAAGAACAAACGATTTCTGCTTTACAAAATAAATCCTATAATTCTTTTATCAATGTAATTTCAATACAAAATTTTCCCCATACAAATCATTTTAAAAACTACAACCGATTCCCTTTAAAAATGAACAGAATAATAAAGTTTGCTCAAATGAATTTAGAATGTTTCAACAAAATGTGAGTGCTCACAAAACAATTTTTCCCCCAAAACCATAGAATTCGCGAATATGCGTCGATCCGCCTCCGCATTCGCACGTGTGACATACAATAACAAGTCGCGGAGTTACAAAAGGCAAAAGTAAACGCTGTCAATCAATATTTCAAAAATAACATTTCGCGATTCGCTGGAAATATTTCGCTCTTCTGTGGATATTTAGCTTGGATCCTGCACGCGCCGACGTGAGTATAGAAGCTACATTCTGTGACAGGAAATTGGAATTTCAAACTTGGTTTCTTCAGTGAGCTATCAATATTCAATGAAGATTCTAGAGAGATGTGACGATTTGTCGTGTCTGTATCACAGCCGTTGAGACCGCGTCGGCATTTCACTGGATCAACTCAATAATACTCCTTCACGACGAGGATTTAGCCAGGATAAATTCAGGACATATTCATTATTGTTGAAAGGACCTTTGGGATGTGAGGTTGAGGTTTGAATATCGCGAAACCAGTTCATCAAACGTTTTTTGATGTTATATGAGAGTTGAAAGTATATGAATAAATTGAAAGTATCCAATATATACTAAACAAATAAAAAGAAACCCGATATTAAAGGCCTTCTGATTGAATTTTAATCATTTGGTAATGCAGATGTATTCATTTTCTATGTCAGTTTTTTCATCTCTTTTGGTTTGACGTAAAATATACAAAACTTTCGGTTATAGCAATCATTTCAATACAGCGTATAACTTGAAAGAAGGAAATGTATCGATGATTTATTTTATTTAGAAACTTATGAGTTGCATTAACCTGTCAGGATAAGCGTTCATTTTCATTGTGAAATTTATTTTAATTCAAATTCACAACATAAACGATACGCGATTTACTATTTAAAAAGCCGTACTTACGGCAATGCTTTCTACATTATGTAATCAGCTCTATCTCTCTCACCATCTTATCATTTAATGAATCTTCATCAATGAAATATAAGAGAACCTGTAATCTTTTATTTACTGATAAATCTAAATCTTTATTACTTTTGCCCTGCGTTTTGTAGTTAATAATACATCTTATCATGATTGATTACAGGCCGGATAGTTCCAATATCTTGTCGATCTACGAGTGAATCATCCGTACCAATAGCTCGGCAATATGTTACTGTCCCCCACAGAGTCACCATGTGCTACATTAAGACGTTAGGACATCAACTTGCTTTTCCAATTAAGATCGCTTGATATTGACCTTCAGGGGGATGTAATTTGATTACTGTTGGTTGAGGGGAAAAACGATAAGAAAGAACGCAGAGAAAATGATTGCGAATTTATCTGAGATGTAGTTAGTTGTTAGATTCTCTCTTTTCTGAATCATTTCTCTAATCTGATTTCAACTCGATTCAGACTACGTTTTCATTTCGTTGATAAGTAAGCATTGTTGTGTGCAAGTTGCTGCTATACTGCCCTTGGAAAGTGCATAGGGATATCTAAATATATTATTTTAAGTAGGTAATATTTCAAAATAATAAAATGTCAATAACTTTAAGTTCTTGACTGATTTGACTTAAAATGTGTATTATTTATTTTACTTAAACATACCTTGGTGCCAAAACTTTTGGGTCAGGAAATAATGTATATATGTGATACTGGTTTCAAAGACCATGCAAAATTTGAACTTGTTTGGACCAGGGGATTTTGCTCAAAGACAGTACACGTAGTGTACAAGCATCTAGACAGGTCGGATTATCCGTCTGATCTGGATTGGTCTCACAAAAACAAAAAGACAACAGAGAAAATACCATAACAGAAACAAAGTAAAACTCGCGATTCCAATTCGTATCTCAAATATTCGTTCAAAAAGCAAAGGTGACTTAAAATAATGTATGTTGAAGTAGCACTTGTCTATGCAATGAAAGCCAAAAGGAAATGCACCGCAAAGTCTCTTTTGATAGGTAACCAAAGTCATTGTTTCCTTATTCCTTGAGGTGCATCGCGAGGATTCTCGAGGAAACTTGTCTGTTTGCTGGCGCAATACAAAATCCTTTATCTCAGACCATTCTCATCATTTTTCAGAGCAGTCTTAGAGTAAGTAAAGGTTGAGTAGTGTCTGTGTCAAAGAGATGTCTCGGAGGACGGAGGAAAATGACAGATTTCAGGGGATACCATGTAATCCCTTAAAGCGCATAAAGAATATAAAGATCCGCTGGTTATGTATGATAAAGAATAAGAGCATAATACAGAGATTTGTAATAAGAAGCTTATACCCACTTTGTATTCACTTATTTATTGATAGTATTGAGAAGAGTAATATTAAAGATATAATATTATTTTTTTGAGTCGAAATCTAACTTTAATAATGCAGGAAAAATGATATCTAACAGTTGTTCTGTGATTTCTGTTAATATTTTTAATGCCATTCTCGGATCATTTTAAACCATTTTGAAGTCAAGTCACTCACACTAACACAAACTTGCAAATTGGTCAATTTCTCTCTGTATAATATGTAAAAATATATAGTTTTTATTATACTTTAGTTCGTTTTATCTCGTTTAGCTATGTTAGCGTATTCAATTCGAAATTGTAAAATAAGTAAATTTACCGGCCGAGACCAAATCAAGTTAAATTTAACTATCATTTAATGAGTAAAAGTCTGATTGGTTTTATCCTATTCCTATCCCGATCAAGTTATCAGCCAGATAAATCAGGAGTAAGTAACATAGCCACGGCCGGTCAGTCGAATCCTTCTCTTTCTGGCAATAAGTTGTCTGGGAAACTTATCGGACCCAATTAACTTTAAGTTTACATATAACTAAATTTGATCCTACCTGACCTAAGGCACTATATTAAACATACCGACCCTTCTATATATTCTCCTGAACCCTGTAACTTACATTTCGAGATGTATCGCTTCTAGCCAATGGCGGATGAGTAGAAACTAAAGATGTAGTTCTCGAAATGAAAGTTACACAATCACGCTGCCTTCGCAAGTTGTTTACACGTGACTAAGCACGCGCGTGTAATTGCGAATGAGCTCCCCTATGGCTTCCAGCACTGACCTGAGTTCATAGGAACCATAGGAGTGTTCACATTGTTCCTTGTCTAGCTGCAACCCGCATTGCATTACTTCAGTTATTCTAGACTCAACAAAGAGCGGCTCGTCGGTGTGTTACGAATCTAAACAGAATTCTGAATTGAGTGTGTTTGTTTGAATTTGTCCGGCGTGAAAAGATGTGGGTTGTTTTGTCTGGAATAATGTGGGGTTTGATGAAAGTTTGCTTTGATTAAAGCATTTCCTTATTTTTTAGGTTTTTTTAAGGTCATGGACCACCGATTTGGTAAATTTTCCGCCATTTCCCAACTTATGACAATCTTCTTGGAAATGTGTTACAGCGACGAAGTTGTAGTAAATAAACTGCTTTTTTGAAGCCATTCGCTAGTTTTATGAATTTGATCGCCTAAAAGTTATTTAAGGTGGCTGGATCGATCGGTTTTCTGAAGTATTGGAGAGCTTTCACTAATTTGTTAAGTGTAAAACAATCACGTTTATAAATTCTTTTAGCACATAATCTACTTTTATAATATACTGTTTAGCTGAAATAAAAAACATGAAAATGGTATTTTTACGTTATCTTATTATTTAGAGCAGTATTACTTCTCCAAAGAAGTTAGTTTTGAATTAGATATTGAAGATTTTTCCGGATTTTTCTATAATTTTAACAATACGGTACAATATGGCAACATCGTACTTTGGAAATTTGAATTTGTGCGGAATCATGATGGCTGAGCTTGCTGAGCTTGCACCTAGAGTTTACTTTCATGAAAAGTCAAGGTATCTTTAGTTGGCATTAAGTGCCTTCTAACTACCTTGAGCACTCCCGTGTTGCCAAAAGTATTTTGACTTGATTCGCAATTTGAATTAAATCGCCTATAACTTTTTATTTAGCACACGATGGTACTGGTTTATATTTTTTTATTGAAAGTTAATTGAATAAAGGTTCTAATCTTATTGGTTTTTTTGAAAATCTATCGGGCCAATTAAATACAATCTTCATTTGTAGCAAATTTTTCAAACCTGCCATAAGATAACATGGGGAAAAAACTGCTTTCTTATTCGCATATCTCGAAAACTAGACACGGGAAGTATTGTATTTTTTGCAGTGTTGTTTTGGGGATACCAATGAGTGAGTACAGCAAAATTGAACACTATCTGAAAAAATGGTCGATCGACCCAGCCACCTTAATTATATATTTTGGTGAATTTAAAATCAAGCGAAATTCTGAATGTGAGATTCTCGCACAATTTATAGGCGATAAAATTTGCCAAAAAACTGATTAACTTATCAAACAGCAATACATTCTTCACAAATTTATCTTAACATTGTCTGCCTTCAAGAATCTGCATATGACTGTATTAAAATGAGTTTTTCACTGCGTATAGCAAGGCAATTCGTAACATAATACAAAATTTCGAAATAATTAATAATGAATATTTTAAAATTATAATAAAATTCGAGATTATACCGTGGAACAGTATTTTTTAGTTTTAGAATCGAACCCGTTGTCGTAGGAATAGAAATAACCGAGATAAATGCATTTTTGTCCTCCGACATCAGGAATCGTTCAGTTTACATTTCAGCTCATCAAGTATAATCCATTCCTTCTTTCTATAATTTTTCCATTCCAGTGTTTACAAAATCCTGTTTTCACGTTCAAGTAGTAAATTGGGTATAGCGACAAAATCATCAGAGAGTTTCTGCCAAGACGCTGCAAGGCTTTCACAGTTGTCACTGCAGATTAAGAATGTCTGAGACGACGGGACGACAGATGCAACTGGCAACATGTGCTCTTTCTCTTGACCTTTGCCTACTCTGGGGCTCGGTACGAGACACTTTGCAGTTATTGTATAAATAGTTGCACATCGTTGCCAAGTTTCTCTGTAACGATCATTACCTGTGTAATTAACCTTAGATCTGAGATAACTACAGTTGGCAACGTGGTGGCTATGTTTCGTGGAAAGTAAGTTCTATCGTATGCAATGAATTAGATGTTTTCGTGATTTTTCTTTTGAGTTTTCCGGGAATTCCTAGGGACTGCAGTAAGTCATACCCATAAAAACACTCCGTGTAAAAATACCAGCCAAGTCTCTACAACTAAAAAAAATTATGAAATCTAAAAAATTCTGCACTGAAAAGTAGTGATATCAAAAAATGGTCCAAGTCAAAACTTTATTTGAATATTAAAAAATACTTGGCGCATCGTGTATACATAGTTTAGAAGTATAGACCAGATAGAAAATATACATCAAATATACATAATACATGTAGTATACCTATTATGCCCTAAAAAAAAGATGCGCCAAGTATTTTTTGATTTTCAAATAAAGTTTTGACTTGGACCATTTTTTGATATCACTACTTTTCAGTGCAGAATTTTTTAGATTTCATAATTTTTTTTTGTTGTAGAGACTTGGCTGGTATTTTTACACGGAGTGTTTTTATGGGGATATCACTCCTTTTTTTAGTTTATTCTTAGAACTTGTGACGTCTATTGAACAATTACTAAATCCATTAAAAATAGTCGCCATTGACAATTTGGTTTACTAATGAAAATCTGCGTATGGTACTATATATTTGCTTTAAATGATCTTTCATGAAGCATAGCAAAGGTTTCATTCCTATCAGTTAACCGAGTTCCGAGATATGGCAACACTTCGGTTTTCAAAATGGCTGCTGAACTTACTGCACTGCCACATAGAATGTATATCTATAAATGATGTGTATCATTTTAAGTTTTCTGAATATGTATTCATTATATAGGAGTGGATTATAATAATTTTTAAATTTGAATGATGTAATTTCCGGTCTTATAAATAGGAAATTTCTAGTGTGACTGTTCCTTTTTCATAGAGACGACCTTCCGAATCGTTTGGCGGTAGTTTCATACCGATCAGTCAACCAATTTTCAAGATATGACGTTACTTCCTGTTTCAAAATGGCTGCTGAAATCACTGACTCCTTAAATTATAATTTAAACATGATTACATTTTATTATAAGCTGTCTCAAATAGTATATTTATTGTATCAAAATGTAAATTTGTGAGATTTTTAAAATGTGTGACGTCATTTCCGGTTTCGGTATGGGAAACTGCAAATATTATTGATGATAATACATAAAGTTGACCGTCTAAATTGTTTAGCGCTGGTTTCGTTCAAATCTATTTAGCCGTTATTGACATATGATGTCACTTCCGGTTTCAAAATGGCGGCTTCCGGTTGGTTTTATAATAAGTCAAATGAGATATCAAAAGTACATACGTTACATAAATAACAAAATAATCGGATCAAATTTGTTGCCGAAATGCCAATCGATGTATTTCAAATTTCATGACGTCATTTCCGGTTTCGTTAACATAAATTATAGTCTGTTGCTATTGATAATCCATATAGTTTACCGTCTGAATCGTTTGGCGCAAATTTCGTTCCGATCGGTATAGCCGTTGTCGAGATATGACGTCACTTCCGGTTTCAAAATGGCGGCACAAAAAATTAATGGGGTGAAGGTTAAATCAGACGCCAAAAGTGCACACGTGGTAAAAATGTGAGATCAATCGGTTCAGCCGTTTTGGCTGTGGCCATGTTACCGGATTTGAATTCCAGGAGACTACTACTACTACTACTGAGATTATTATTATTATGAAAACCGCCCTAAAACACTGTTTTCACGGCCCTCTAGCGCGCAAAGGGCGTAACCTATTGTTCCCAAATTTGGTATATGTTGTAGGGTGGGCCATAGCTCGAAATTAAGATATATCGCAACAATGTGAGATTTTCCAATTTTAAGATCCAGTAGGCCGAAAATGCCACTTTGATGCTTACAGTAAAAGTGGGTTTGCTCCAGCCTTTATATGAGAGTGTGCACGCGCCGTACGACTTGGCTGGCGTGGAGCGACCGCTCCACTAGATCTCTGTGAGACCAAAAATGAGGTACTATAACTCCGTAAGCAATTACAATCTTAAATTGTGATGGATGTACAAAATAGATCTCTTGGTAAATCCCTTTTGAATTGTACAAACAAGAGTAAAAACACAATGAAGTACTATTTGAGTACTGTTATTTGAGTTAGGAAAGTGTGGTAAGATTCAAGCAAATCAGTCATGGGAAATGGAACGAGACATTTTCCTGCTTTTATTTTGAGTTTTCCAGGAATGCCAAGAGACAGCGTCAATTAATCACAAGCACATTGGATGTAAAACTATGATAAAAAACTATGATTAATTCTTGATGATGGATGTGCTACGTAGAAATGAAACAAATAAATAATGAAATGTGAAATCTTTAGCAGTGCTATGTACATCATCCATGTTGAAATTACTTCTCTCTGCGAATTACCGAGATATTTTCCGAGCTTCTGACAGAGATAATAATGAAACGTGGTGTTGAAATGTTGTTAGGGAAACAGATTTGGCAGAATTTCATTTTATAACTAACTGAAGGTGGATTCGATCATTGTGTAGGTAATCTACACTCAAATTGCCTGGAGCATTTGCAAGTTCAGCTTCAATACGCAAGATTGACGAACAAGAAATGGAGATGTTTAGTTTCAGATACACACCACTTTCCTATTCAATGAGTATTTAAACAATTTAAAGCCAAAGCTAAGACTCAACTTTGATCAAATGAGTCTATTTTATTTTTCTAAATAATGCACGCACCGTTTTCTAAAAACTTTTGTTAAAACTATGAACTTTTAGGATATTTATTAAGGCCCGGTATTATCAAAGTTAAATTGTGCTGGATTAACTAACATTTTGACTAAGTACAACTGTTTCAATCATTTTGAGGTATCTGATTGGCTTTGCCACCAATTTAGTCCAATATTTAGTTAATCCGACTCAGATTGACTTTGGTAATACCGGCCCTGTGAGGACAAAAGTATACCTATTCTTCTTACATCATTGTGATTTGCCACTTCGATACTGAATTATGGACATTTTAATTATGCTTTTCAAAAGTATTTCAAGAGAAGTAAATATAGACTCCATATTTACGCACTTTGCCCCATTAAAAAAGTTAATAATACCACTTTTGTGTTAGGATGTCAATAAATATTTTTCAATGATTCAACCATTCCTTAGTTATCTACACAATTAACATGGAATGGCAGTGATATGTCAGACAAGTAGTTTCTATTCTCCGAGGACCCAAAACATCACAAACACAGAACGACTGCTGCTACGACTGCTCGCTCGAAACACGTCATTGTAACAAGACACAAGCCCGGCGGCCATTTCTGTGTCTCATCTCGAATATTCTATAATCATCTTAGATACGTGATATTATTAGGATAAATATCAGTTTGTTTGAGATGCGGTGTGCCTGAAGTAGCTGGGATGCTATAGAGAGGTTTGATAATATCAGCATCTATTGGAGATGATGGTCCTGTCTACTGCAGACAAGATTTGAAGAGGAGAGAAGGTGAAATCCAGGTCGCATCAGACACAATCAGCTCTAGTTAGACAAATGAACATGGCGCCGATTACAAAATTGTAGGGAATCATAAGTCGTCATGTGAGAATCGGAATAATTTGAGCTTTTATGCGTCTAAGTGGACTTTTTAAGACTTTCTATTATGTCTAGGCGAAAGCGCTATCCCGCAGTACAGCCACTGATCTCCATGTACTTCCACTTCGTTGCGTGGATTGCGCATTGAAAACCTTCAAGATTTGTCCCAGTGAAGCCGAAAATATATTAGAAAAATGTTTCTAAAATGCTCCTTTTCAAAGTCATCAATTTATAACAGCCTTTTACACGATCTGAATCATAACTTAAATCACTTTGAGTCAACTGAATTATTACATTAGTCATCAGTTAACTAGTTAATTAACCGTTTTAGTTACATTACAGTTATAATTTGTTACACATCCACAAAATTATTACGGCGGCGACTTAGAAAATGTTAGAAAATGTTTGATGTTTGAGAAAAATGTTGAGTATTGACACAGTTGGTGTTACGGAGTGGAGGTGGTAGATTCAACAGTAGAGTAGGTCAAGAGGTAATATGAAGCTAAATCCTGGCACCTCCACTAGTAGAACAGTTTGGTAGATCGTCCATTGCAATTAGATTTATAAGTTACGTGATATATCTTTATACTGCTTTAAACCTTGGCATTTTTCTTTTAAGAAAGCTCAATCCAGATGACGACTATCATGATTGTGGTTTACCAAGAGCCTCTCGTGTATTAATCTCAACAATCTTCACAATAATCTTCACCCCATTTCATCGTCGCATCCGAAGAATCCCACTAATCATTCGAAGACGGCTTTTGTGAGCAAAGCATTATACTCATTAAACCCGAATTGTACACAACTCATAAAACTGAAGTATTTGACTCCCACTTTTTACAAATAAAATCCTAATAAAAGACTTAAATTTGCTACTATTTCGGATTTCGAGAAAAAACACGAGTCATAACTCACAGTAATGTGAAAAGATTTCCTCCATTAATTCCTTTATACACAATGTGATAAAAAAAACTCTAAGGTGAAACGCCTTATTACGTTTTCCTGACAAACAACATTTATAAATAAATAGGTTTATGGCAAACAAACAAACAAAATAAACACAAACAAGAGCGCGTGGAAATAGGATCTATCTAGATATTCACACGGTGGTATTTTTGTCCTCTTTGATGTCTCTTCCAATGATGTATGTGTTAGCGTAGATTCCTGGCATGTTGCCAGAGAGCGCGTGGATTCGGGCCCGACACAGGCCCGATCAGGCGTGATAATTACAATCACAGGGCGAAGGTTTGCGGCCAGGCGGAAATTCTTCTCGAGATCTTTCGCCGGTTTGTCGGAGACGTCATTTCAGAGAAATACGATGGGAAACGCGGGCAGAATTCATGATACGTCTAATTTTACTTGGGAAATACACTTTGATTTTCTCGTAGAATTTCCTGTGATCTTTCACTTGTATCATGGACGTGGAACGATAAAGTAGGTGAGATAGAAAATAGCCTGTATCGTATGCCAATTGATTAATTCCTCTTTTACCCGTTAGATTCCTTCCTAGCCAAGAAAAATACACAGCAGACTGAATTTAATTGTTTACTTTACCTTCAATATAATTATTTATTTTAATTTTAGACAAAAGACAGATCAAGGTTGCAACGAAAACAAACATATTACCTAGGTATATTTTGTGTAAATTGTTGGTACATTTTGCATTTTTCTATGAGTATTTATGAGTATTCAACAGCTTTTAAGTTGATAAAGCTCCACTAAGAGCATACATGATCAACACTTTAGGTTTACCGGACTTATGGGGTTATAAGTTGAAATTGAAAGTGTGTCTTTTTATGTATATTCTTTACTTTTCTCTATCTCTCATGGTAAATCTCTCTCGTTTTCTTGTTTTATGTGTATTCTATGTTATAATTGTGTTTATAAACGCGTGGACAGCTGTGCCACCGACAACATTTATCTCTGTTACAGATGAAAACTACCAACATTCAAATGGGAACATGGGGAGAAAATCGGGTCTCGAAACCGGGTCACCTAAGAGACCACATGTCTTAGAGTGGAAAGAAGTTAATCGTGGTTGAATCCAATGACCAGTATCGACATTTCAATGAATAGTTACCTAGAGGGTCTTCTCTGTAGATGTCTTCAGTGTGGATGATAAGTGCATTGAAGCTGATGATTGCAATCAGCAGATGCACTTTGTAGTTGCATGCCATCTCATTTCACGGCGTTACGTCGAGCAAAAGAACACGGAGCAGATCCGAAGAACTGCACGTTCGAGTCTTTATCATCGGGATGCACAACGTCAAGTTAGCAGATAATAATTGTTGGAACGTGGAGAATTTACACATTTCGCATCGGTATGTTCAAATTCAGTCGCGTATTCGTTCGAGTTTCAGTATTTTTTTTTTTATGAAAGTACTGAATTTCTGCTCTTTTTAAATTTCGGCTATACAATTAGAATTCGTGATATTAGAGGACAAAAAACGAAACTGTTAACACTTCACACATTCTTCTTGAATACCTCAACCACAAAACAACCAAATCTCTTAACCACTTTGCAAAATATTTCCAACCCAGCTGTTCTCGCGACGAGCTATATGTTAATCCGCATTGGCGCGCAAAAACACGTCTCTCTCCGTCGTCGTCGGCGTCGGCGGCGTCGCCTCCATCCTAACTGAGCGTCGGTGACGTCGCCGCCGTCGGTCACACATCGCTTTTATCTTTAGAACAATATTTGACCCCTGCCCACATGGGTAGACCAGCCCGCTGTAGCGAGTGGAACGCTTCTACTGGGCTAACATTAGCTCGGCAGGAGAAACTTCAACACTGTTTGGCTGCTTTACAATTCTTACGCTGGCTAAACAACTAACACAAGGTTTTAGATGCCAGGAATTTAGTAATCATTAGATTCTAGAAAATTCGACGTAATAAGATACTAGTTATTGGTTTAAATACGAAATTATAAGACGATAGGAAAATATGATTTATCCAACAATAAAATAAGGACATTGGATGAGTATCAAACATTTCTGTTTTTGTTTTTATGATAAAAAATTGATTACCTAACGGACTATTAAGGTATGCCAATGCTTGTTGCCACGGTAATTACTAATCAACTGATAACTTACCAATATATTTAACAGAGCATACAAATTCAAGTGAAAACCCAATTTAAAACCGCTGCAATAATTTGAAAAAACGCTTGTTTTTAAGTATAAACTGAACTATCGTATTAGTATTATATTTTTCAATAGGTTATGATGGATTAAGGGTTAGTATTTCAATACTCTGCTATATTTAACAGTTCATTACCTAGGTCTGTATTGTCATGGCACCAACCAATGACATTCCGTGAATTACCGTTTAAACTTAACTACTGATTTTAGCAGAGTGAAATGCCAGCCCTAATTATATTTAACAACAATTTAAAATAAATTCTTATTCACTTTCTGTAATTAACGAACTGTAATAGTTTTCGAAAAAAAACAGTAATTCTAAACGCAACAGCTGGAGTAATACACTAAATAACTCATGTATAACAACACATAATGACCGATACGTCCATTACGCCCAATGTTGACTTGATAACTGAGTAGCCTCCTTCTTGCGTCCCAATATCCTGCAGGATCGTATAAAACATAATGCAACACTAACTCCCTACATAGGGGGGGGGGGGGGGGGGGGGGGGCGAAGTCTATAAATACTCTGTATATACGGATGTAGAGATAGTATCAGGAAGACACAAGGCGCAATGATGTTTTGTAGGCTTAAGTTCAGCTCAGTCCGCACTTTTTGCCGGGGTTCTATCAGAGATCGGCTTCATCTACACCCCCTTATCCTCTATAAATGCCGTGGAGGCATAAAACAGAAGAGCATTTTTTTTTTAGAGAGAATGCAAAAATAAATTAATTCGGCTCCTCGTAAATTCTGCGATGCGCGTGTGAGTTTACGATCGCTGAAGCCGACAAGAAATATGACATTGAACTTGGAAATAAGTGGATTAGACAGAGGCGTATGCTGGCGTTTGATATTTCATATAAAACATAGGACTCTTCTTTCATCGATCTGATTTTAAGAGACTTGGGTACGTGTTTTTGACAGCGTGGTGTTTGTGACGATATTAGAGTGTCAAAATGGACGAAAAATAGATAGAATACTGGATATGGTTTTAACAAATAAACCATGAAATATCTCTGATCCATTTATTTATGCATATTTACGTACGTTTCATAAATTTCAATGAACCTATTAATTAATAGTGCTCCTTTTTTTTTAAAATCTGTTCATCGGTCTGCAATTCAAATGCGCTTTTGTACTGATGCAGTTCCACGATCATTAATTTTGCATTTACGTAGTACCTACATATGTACCTACATATGTACCAAGTTTCGTTTTTTGCTAATTTACCTTTTGTATTATCGGTCGTTTAATTACTCAAAGAAGTATTTTTAATTACTTACGTACATTTTTAATGTAGAAAATTATAGAATGCAAAAAGGAGCTTAATATTGAAAATTCCTGAAACTCGCTATTTTTAATCCACGTGCTCGTGAAATAAACTTAATACTATTCCGGTAATACTCTGCAAATAGCTGTACAGTAAGCCGATGTCAGCTAATAAGAATGCCTCCACAACATGTGTGTTTTTTCACGTATTGTTTGCCAATACGTGTACATGAAGTGAGGGCGGCGTTTCGAATAGTTGTGGTCTTGGCACCGGTCGCTGGAACTCCAAGAATCTTGGCACCTCGCGTACAAACTGACACAGAAACAATAATAATAGCGATAAATAAAATCCAACAGTCAAGAATATCACTTCACATTATCTTTACGTTTAATAAACAATTAGATATGACAAGGTTAACGAGCGGTATTATAATGAAAGTATATTTAGTAAAATGTTTGATACTTTAAAACCTGACCTCTGGTATTATAGCTTGACAAAAATACACGTTGAAATTATAATAAGACGAAGTATAAACCTAAGTACACTCCCTGACATGAAATAATAGTATTTCATTCAAAATTAGTACAGAAAAAGATATTGTCTCGTTCTGTACTGCAACGTATAAATGATTTTAGAGATAAGATTGAAACTAATTAATGAATTGCGAGTGGAAGGAGAGAGCCGTGGCCTATCACTAGGGAACCCTCCCTGCATTTGCCTGACGAATAAAAGCAGCCACCGGAATCTCGGAATCAAACCCGGGACCTGGGAGTTCAGCTCAAATGGTTTTTGCCAGAATTACTGGCTCCTACTTTATTGTTCACGACTGTATATTTTACATGATGTATTTAGGTTTTTCAGATTAGTTCAATTATAACTTAGACAAAAGTATTTGAAATAAGAGCAGTTGACTAGTTAACTTAAATTTAAATATTGAGTTTAATGCAGAACCTTTAAACATTTGACATTATTACTTCTATTATAAATCCTTCTGTTTTGATCACTTCATGATAGATACGAAGATAATTAATCTCCAGCTACAACTATGAATAATGACGATACATTTTCTGGATTAGATCCACATTTTAAATATAATAATATGTTTTGTTGAACAAATGACCCTGGGCTTTGATATTTCGAACTAATGCGAACCGAAGTCGGTCGGTTCTGATTAACGTCCCCCCCCCCCCCCCCCCCCCCTCTCTCCGTCAGGTCACGTGTTCTCTCCTCTCTGCTAGTAATTAATTGGCATTGTTACAGAGAGCATGAAATAATGTGCACTGGCTGGGTAGGCAACACGCCGGCCATGATCGTGTAGAGCGGGTTGCCTAACCGCACCGGGTAAAGTTTAGAACCATGCTGCGGGATAGACACCTCCGAAACTTGTCGGAACTTGTTTTACTTCGTTTTAATGACGCACTGCGCTGCAACGAAGACAATTTGATAAAGGTCGACTGAAATATTTTGTATTATTTCAATTTATGTCATCATAAATCCTATTCCGGAAAACGAGACGCAATATATCACTATATATATTTATTTTATGTAGGAGCTTAAAGTAAAAACGTCATATTTCCAATAAAAAGGTAAAAGGCCAAATATTTGAAAGCAACTTTTCGAGACTGACTCGTCGACTCAAACCTTATAGAAACGCATTTAAATTTTATCGTCATAGAAAATCTTGAAACATCCAATTTTTACTGCAAAACCAGACTGAAAAAAGACGAAATCATTTCATTTTAACCACCCCACATTCAAGTTATTCCACAGAATGAAGGTATATATTTGAAATTCGAGAGGTAAAAAAAAATCCCTGGGGTTGGTTTCAATAAAACTCGAGCTCTTGACATGTGGATGACAGAATGAACGCGTTGTCCCTGTAGATCAGAGTTTATTTGAACTATTCGAAACATTAACATCATCGCCAGGAAGCTGGATGGAAATGATAGAGGAAACATTGGCTCCATCACAGTTTATTGCGGTCATTATGATGAGGGCTGATAAAATGGCTATAGGTTTTTACTATGGGTTGAGGCTCCACGTTTCAATCCCTTCTGTTTCCCCCACTCCTCGGTTCTACATCAAGCATCATAGGCGTCGATGTCAGCCATCTTGTAAACACGAGTTCATTGTTGGAAATGTGATATATTATCGAGATACCTGGGGATTTTTAATACAACGAAAGAAATAGAAAATATATTGTGGCATAATAATATATTCCCTTGTTTTCGAAAAGAAAAAATATTATTTTTTGGAACAACTGTATTATACAATTGCCAATGGCGAGAGTAAAATAAATGTTATTACTGGGGAAAAAATTTATGACTCATAAATTAATAACATCAATTCAGTTTTCTCAGCACTTCTATATTCAGACGAATATTAATATTTGTTTTTCTTCAGTGACATCAAAGTGAAATCAAAGTAACTTTTAAATTAAATTAATATGCCCGCTATTCTATTACAAATAGTATATTAACAAGGTATAGTGTTAGAATTTTAATGTTCCTATATCTCCTGTTATTCTTGGTGCCTTAATAAAAGTTTTTATTACTGACAACATCAAGTAAAGTACAGCATGTCAATGTAAAAATGTACTTGTTAAGTCTATAGAGGCAAAAAATAGATAAAGGGGGAAATGCTCAAAATCCTAAATCTGTACCTACCTCAGAAGTAGAGAGCGGAAGTAAATTTGAACGATTTTGCGTTGCACACTTTTGTAATAATGTAATCAAGCTCTATCACTTTGCCATTTGACTGATGTCAACAAAATACAGTTATATTAAAGTATTCTCTCACACAATGACTAATGTTACCTTTACAAATATTATGATTGAATGGAGACGGAATTACTTGCTTCTGAGCTCACTTCAAGAAAAGAAGGTGAGCTCGAAGAGGAACTCATATCATTAAAATGTACTTCGGCCCTTCAACTTCTGAGGTGCAGAGATATCTTTTAATTGTACCAAGTAGCCTACGGAGGCCCATGATGCCATGTGGCAGTCAGTCGCCGACACAAGTCTGCATCAAAGCGTGCCGTCTAGCTTGTCTATCAGGCTTCCTCCGGCAGTGGCTTTTGTCCATTATGAAACGTATTACCAAGGCTGAGAGCGATGGATTACACAACTGAGGTCTCGCCATTGATCGTCACTTAGTGACCTAAATCATGTCTACCTCAAGCCCAGCCACTCTTGTGGTCTCCAGAGATATGCAAGAGTGCATGTGTGAAACATTACACCGCTTTCTGCTTGATACAATCATGCCACTTGGAACTTTGCTAATTATATTAGGAAACTCAACGCTTTGTTAATTCTTTCAGATTATATCAGAAGTGGAATTATAAATCAATTTTCCGATAAAACCAAGAGAAGATCTTGCAAGAAATAATTAGTTAAATGAAATGATGGTATTGATATCTTTTTTGAAAACATTGACCTGATCCGTTATTTTGTTTAACCTGTAGTATGCAAAAATAACAAAAGAACAAAATAAAGAGAGTTCATCATCTTCAAACGGAGACGTTCGCTTCTCTCTCTCTTCACAATCGCGGTAGTATAGGGCCTATAGGTATAATTTTTGAACGAAATTTAAATATTTGACATACTTGAATTGCAACACTTAATGTGTTGGTTCTTGTTTTCGCCACTAGAAGGTGACCCACGCCCTTCCTACGCCTGTAAGTTCAACTTAAGTTCAATGTAAATGCCACACTTATTTAGAGTGTTTACGTTTCAATACACCGGGTTTTGAGAAACGGAACTACATTCGGAAATCTCTCACCAAATTAAAACGATTTGTTCTCACTACAATTGGTGGCAGAAGTTGGACACATTTTGGGAAATTGTGATTATTGAATATCTGAACAATATTTACCTCCTAAATATTGAAAATTCAGTAAAAAAACTCATCAGACAACAAATGCGGACCTATTGATCCAGAACGATGCCTAACGGCACTTTCATCTCGACAAATCGCTTCTAATCTCCATTATTTGCTCTCAACTATTTTACCCGACGCATGCATGACATTGGAAAAACAATAAAAAATAATCTCATCAGGGATTGATCACTTGGCTACGCCCACTGACTGAGAGATATCATTCCACCGGTCGGTCGAGCAGAAGACTGTTATAGCGGCCGTAATGTTTACGCAAACAATGCCGCGCGTACATATCACCTATAGGAGGCGTCAAGTAGGATCACGTGATAAATATCCAATCGTTCGTGCTATTGTTAAGGCGATTAGAAGAGAAGAGGTAATCACATTAATGTATTGAACATGTTCAAACCCTATGCTGGAGTTTAATGGTTATCATAAGTGTATTTTGGTCGAGGGGTTGGTCATTTTGAGTTGTATGATAATAAGATTGATTTATAAGTGTTGACACGATGGGGAAAGTTTGTTGGAGAAATGGGGAAAGGAATTATGAAATTGTTGAGTGGTAGGGCCGATCGTACACACATCGAAGGGGGTGGAAGAGATTTGGGCAGGGGGGGGGGGGGGCAAATATATCTTTGTGAATCGTGGTGTCAGATCATTTATGATAAAATCCGTGTACTATAACCTATTAGGTAGTTACCCTATTAGCAATAAAATTATAGGACTCCACATGTTTCTTGGATTATTTCTTATTTTACATTTTATTATACCTGTACCTCAGGGGTAGAAAGGCCGATGTCATTTCAATGATTCCGAAAGTGATCTCAAAAACAGTAGTTCTGCCTTCATACTCTCATTTTTGTAATGCTGACGCGAGTCATTTTGAAAGATAATAATTCAATGTAATTATAATTGTTAACTGTCAAGTGGTAATTGATTTCAACATTGAATTAACAGTGGTTCCAGAAAGTGTGTCATCAAGTGTGCAACGCAAAATTGAGAAATCGGACTTCCGACCTTGTACCTCTGTGGCACAGATATTATTTCCCTGGTTTCGTGATTTATTTGATCAATTTTTAATTCATTTTAAGAGGGCTGGGTAGTGAGCGTGGCCTTGAAGAGTTTTTTTAATCGATTTTTATCAGTATCTTTTACCAATGTAATTGTTAACAAAATGGGGCTTTGTACGAGTATTCAGAACAGTTCAATGAAAATAATTTTATAGTTTGGAATAAGTTATTAGTTTTATTTTATCCAACAGATGTTTAGTGCTATAATTTTACTAATTTTCGGGCACTAAACGTCTGTAGGACAAAGGAAATCTAATAAACCATTACAAGCTATGGAATTATTTTCATTGAACTGTTCTAAATACTCGTACAAAAGCCTTATTTTGTTAACAATTACATTGGTAAAAGATATTGATAAAAATCGATTAAAAACTCTTCAAGGTCAAACTCACTACAAAGCCGTCTTAAGATACCGTAAAAATAAACAATACATTTTGAAGTAGAGTGTCAGTGTGCGACATTCTAGGGTGTAAAAAGTTGACCAAAGCGTCCCTCTATAATGTGTCCCTTGAGATGATTTGTTGCGAGGAAGTGTGAACCAAGAATGCGGGTTAAAAGCAACAAAAGAGGGCGTCTTTCTTCGTGGGAAGATGTAATAGGAAATCCTCGCAGAGCAAATCATCCACTTCCTACGCAGTTTATAGCAACACCATCTTTATGTTATTATTTGATCATAAAAAACCAACCCCCACTGTAGTAAAAGATCAGAAATGAATTTCCTATATTCCATGTAACAATGGTCCATTTTCATTTGATATTTTCCACATGTTGTATTCTCAGCAGTATAATATTCTTAAAAGGTTTTTCACTAAGTCTTCTGCGGCGAAGGCAAAGACGTTGGATGAGAAGGATGAAGATTGCAAAATCGCATACGGAATAAGAGCTTCTGAGTAGATATTACAAAACATAATGCGTGGTTTGATATGAGAAGCAAGGAAAGTCATGAAGCGTATTAAGTCGAGGGCAATGCTCTCTTCTTTCACTTTGAGGCCAGAGGAAAGTGGCAGATATCAGTTCATACATGGTAAAGCTTAACATAATAACACAGAATAATTTGTTATTAATTACCAACAGAAAATTTCTTCTGGACCAAATAATGTTTCTAGGCTACTATTTGAGCGATGTAATTGCAAACATATGTGATATTATGTCGATGCGCTTAGAATGTGGGGGTCTCGAGAGGGATTTTGACGGCACTCAAGCCGCCATTTTGTCTTGGCACTAAGCAGTGTGTCCCCGAGGTCATGAGTACTGGCTTGAGGGAGGTCCCTGTTCGAACTCCGTGAGTGATGATGATGATGACGTAGCATTTGTCTGCGCAAATCAATTCAGTCGTCAAATCATGTTACTAAGTCCCAATAGTGACTCATTATTAAAAGTAGGTAATAGGATATCTGTATTGCATAAAAAGTCAAATAAAGGTATTATTTTTTTGTTCAAAAGTAGCTAATATATTTTAGATATTATTTTATCTCGTCTGTAATGAAAACGATTTTTATTGAGACTTTTTTCTGAACAAATATTATAATATTTGATTATGTTTCTCTCATTTCATTTTGAATTTATAAATCAATATTGTAAACAATACTCGTGTTTAAAAAAATATATAATGTTGTCTTCCTTTTGAAATTCCTTCAAAAGACCAAAGTCAATTTTCGCATATCTTTTGCTCTTCACAATCCTCCTTTCTGACTGACTCCAGAGACGCCATGATGCTTGAGGTCTACCGTGCGTCATTAACATCGAGTATATTATTATTCTGACTGAGCGGCGTCGCGACGGTGAGCGTCTAGAGGCAAAGTGTTGTTGAGAAATGGGTGAACCACACCCAACACCCTGGCCGCAATATCCGATAAGTACATTAAGAGGGTGCAGTGGGGGAGGGGGAGGTAAAGCCCACCTATCTCGGCAACACACGCTGTTGGCTTATTGTCTGAAATTACAAACATGGAATAGCTGATGTGGGGCGAAGTACATGCAGTAATTTACTGAGGTGCGAAAAGTATTCACTATGGAAGTCGAAGAGGCTATGTCACTGCAGCCGGAACGTGAGGAATGAAGGGTTTTCTCATATTTTGAATGTTATATTCGTAGATTTATCTTTAGGGGCTGTATTCTTATTGTTTAAAATTTAAAAATAAATCCGGAAATTTACTGTTCCAAATCTACTAAAATCCCACCAAGCGTATAAATTAAGGGAATAAGGGAATTACAGCGAGTTCAGTTCAAGTAACTACATCGCGAAACAACATAAATTGATGCGAACCCCAGTGTCAACAATCAAATTGTATCAATCAATCAAATGCAATAGGCATATTACACATATTACACGTACAGTCAGGGGAACTAGATAGTTCATACTCTGCCTCTCTCTGACCCATAACATAAACATGTTTTTATATGGAGCAGAGAGAGATAGAGTATGAACCATCTAGTTTCCTTGACTATACAGCACACGTATTAATTTTTTGCGAAGACTACTTTATTATTTTTTATTTATTTTCACTCTGCCCACCACTTGGCAACTTTGACTTGAAATTGTAACAAATGGAAAATTATAAACAGCTTAGATAACGTTGTGTGTAAATGAGCGACCTTGAAACATAATTTACATAAGCAGTGAGCTATAAACGAAGGGACGTCGGATTGTCGTTTGGTCACCAGCCTCCCTTGTGTTGTATCAAACGCATTCTAAAGTCAGTCACGCCTAATTACACAACCAACAAATTTCCAAACGTCTTGGAACCAAACTCAGCCGTCGCCAGTCGGCCGGAAAATTACAAGAAAATTAACACAGGGGTGAGGAAAATCAGTTTTCAAGAGGAGCTGAAGAGATGAGAAGGAAGTCAAGGAGGGGTGACAAAGACAGCAAGAATACGCCAAAATCGGATATCGTGGAAATACCCGAAATAATTTGGAGCTAGAGTCACTAAATACCATAATATGGACCACTTTACAATCTGTAATAATCTGACAAAAGGTTTAATTCGTATTAATTTTATTTAATCCACTGCATATTTTATCATTATCGATTAAGTAGAGTTGAGAAATAAAACTTTAAAACTTTTTGAATTTTACAACTATGAAAAATTGTGTACTTATTATACATACTTGTCAGTTTTTTTAGCATCTTTATTTGCCATTGTACAAACAGGCATTTGTTTAATTAAAATGGTAAAAGTATTTCGTAATTGATCTTTCATATAAGTGTAAACCTTTAGGACAATATTGTGTCAAGTCAAGTAGTTATTATGATTAAAGAGATAAATAACCATTCAAAGAAACTTCAATGTAGCACTACTACGAAATACAAAATAGAAAAATGTGTAAAGTACTTTTCGAGAAACATCCATCCATCTAGTACTTGCTTACTACATGTTCAATCAGAGTCTTTGCTAGTGGAATATAGATTCACAAATCTATATTTGATGCACTGTTTTGATGCCAAAATACATTTACCACTCTAGAGAGATTTCTTTAAAAGACGTTTCTTCATACATAAATGATTGAGTATCATATAAGATGCATTTTCAATGAGCACTTATAGCTGAAGTTTAAGAAAACTGGAAAAATCTTAAAGAAAAACTGTACGTAAGAATAGGAAAGAAGTAAATTTAGAAGGTCCGTGAACTTGGCCCCCCCCATGAACGCACTAATTCTGAAATTCTCAATATAATAAAATATAATATAATATAATATAATATAAATATAATTCTCAATAAAAATGAAATGGGGGGGGGGGCTGCGTGAACTTGGCCCCCCCCATTTCATTTTTTTGGTTTTTCGATTTACTCCAAAAGTAGTGACGCACTAATTCTGAAACTTTGTACACTAAATCCCAGTGCCATACACTAATTATATTGAGAATTTCAGAATTAGTGCGTTCATGGGGGGGGGCCAAGTTCACGGACCTAAATTTAGAGCTAGTTAAGAGGCAAACGGAAGCGAACGGGAATCGCACTGTTCGTCAGAGCGTTTTTTTGAAATTGTGTCTTCCCACTTAATAATTTTAAAAAATCAGATAGTAACGACCCATTACAGCCTAAAAAACTAAATAATGCCGCACATTGGAGTTCATTATAACCTCTGGTGCGACCTCAAAGTGTTAAATACGATATTTTTAATAAAATAATCGAAAATAATCGTATTTAACACTTTGAGGTCAGACCAGAGGTCATAATGAACTCCAGTATGCGGCATTATTTAGCATATTAGGCTGTTATGGGTCGTTACTATCTGATTTTTTTAAATATTTAAGTGGGAAGACACAATTTCAAAAAACGCTCTGACGAACCGTGCGATTCCCGCTCGCTTCCGTTTGCCTCTTTATACATAAAGTCAATGATTCCAAACTTTCTTTCAATTCAACTAACAATATAAAGATTTACGTATTTACCTAATTTTCACTTCGTATTCCGTTGTTTATTGCATTGTTTACCTTTAAAAACTTTTCGATGAAAACTTTGCCTGGCTATTCATCTATATTCATTAGGTTTGCCATCCCTGTTTTTTCGCGACGAATTCTAATCGCGCGCCAGTATTTGAAAAGCTGCCGTCGGAAAAAGAGTTCCACTCGTTCTATTTTCCCCTTCACAGTCAAGGACGAAGCTTTGGCGCTAAGCCGCACTAATCGCTCTTCCAGAAGACTGGATACAAACGCCAATTATTCATTTAGTGAAATAATTTACCTCATTAACTAAAGTCCCTGCGATTATTTTCAACTGTGTGATTATAAATATTCATTGTTGATGGCGGATTTTTTTTAGTTGGATTCTGTTGAGATTTGTTGAGTAATTGAAGAAAGTTCTTATTTTCCTTAAGACAAATTTAAATGAATCACTTTAGTCTTTATTTATGTAATAAATAACGCCATGAAAACTTAAAAAATGTGTAAATTGTTTCGTTAATTATAAGAGATGAAAGTAGCCATGCCCTTTTCATTTCTTAAAACACATTTGGTTTGCCAATTTCGAAATTCAGAGTTTGAACGAGCTTCTTTGGTTCTTTGGTACTTACTTAGATGGCTACTCATAAATGAAAAAATAACATTTTATTGACTTTGATTTAAAATTTGGTTTAGTTTACATTCTCGAGTGGTCTGCTGAATGAAGAATAGAGGAATTTCATACAACTATGAATAAGTACTTGAAAATGTGTGATGAATTTTAGATAACCTACTCATTTAATCTTATAAAGTCGAATTGGTTTTATAAGGTGAACATTGTAATCCAAAATAGAAAAATATGGATGTACAGTCACTATCGACAGTGTCGAAGATTAACTTCATTTTTCAGCATATTTTACATGGCAATAACAAGAAAACCCATAAAACCCTTGATACGTCAATATAACAAATTACCTAATAGGATCATCAACAAGATTATCGAAAATAATAGACTTCTCCAAGGATTATTTATTTCCCATATTTTGATTTATGCCTGATCGGTGAATAAATCATTTATCACTTGAACGACGATAAAAAAAGAGCGTGGCCATATTAAGATTGGTGATCTTGTGGGGGATGTTGAAGAAGTGGGGAGGGGAGAGAGGGGTTGAAGCACATTGGGGATGATATGAATTATCGTTAAGGGTAAAATATTACATCACCACCTTCTTAGCTGCGCAGTGCACCCGGCTGGCAATTCCTTCCCAGGAAATATATAATAAAAGTAAGACATATAAAACAAACTCCTTACAATAACAACATAAAAGGACAGAAACAAACCTATTTCACTTGTAAACTTGACATTTTATGAAAGAGAATTTTCCTTCGTTTTGGTTGGGAAAAGAAAATGGCTTGTTTGTGTTTGCTACTTTGGGGTTCAGATTCTCTCATTTAGAGGGACTTAATATTGTTTGTATGCGCAAGAAATTGGGGCCAATTTGTGAACGGAGGGTAGAAATGTTATATAAACTGTGGAATATGTTTAATAAGTAGGGCACGTCTAGATAAAACCAAGACAAAGACACATTCTTTTGATTAGTTAAATAATAACTTCCCCATGTAATATTAAAGAAGATACTGCTAATGATTCCACTAGTGAGAATGTAATAGAGAAGGGAGGCGAGGAAACCAGGCTTCGGCATGTAGCCTACTCCTGACGAAAGATACCAAGGCATAACGTCACTTCAGAAGGACGGTGTGACATTCACAGCACGAGCCTCCACAACCCGCGCCGTCGAGAGACTGATAACAGGTGGAGGTCGTCACACAGAGTTGAACGGTCACCCATCCAACTACCGACCGCGCTCAATGTTGCTTAACGCCAGTGATCTGACGAGAACCGAGATGTCCAATACAACAGCCGTTCCGAGATAAGAAGCAACTTCTCTATTATTGCAAAGAATATTGGCAAACTTTAATGAGTTAAATCACCGACATCTTTTGCTGTATTTTGGAGGAATAAATCTATAGACATAGGAAAAGTAGTGTCAATTGTGTGTTAAATGATGTGCAAATGTAAGGAACCTACTTATTATGCCTACTCATAATGTAGTATTTAAATAAACAGAAGTGGGAATTGTACTCATAATTATAATTAAGAATAATTTTGCATTTTTACCTAATGAACATAACAAAACGAAATTAAAATGTAAATGTAACTACATACCTTCCTATCATTATCGCATTCATATAATATTATGAAGTGTGCAATAAAATGTCGGTTCGTATTATAATTTCAATTTTTTACATATTTACAGTGTGTTATAATAACCCTCAGAGTAGTTTTAATTAATAAAGCTCAAACGATATTTTGGCAAATGTTGGCAAAAATTGAACCATTAATTAGTTCCACAAAATGTTAAGATTATTGCGTAAAATATTTAAAGTATGATAGATTAGAATCAATGTTTTCTATTTCTCTTCATACTACGAATTCACACCGGAATAATGCATCCCCTTTAAAAACCTCCAGAGCACATTCTTTGCCTCTTCATTGCACATATAGATGGTCCATCAAACCTTCATATTGCATTCCACATTTCGAGGTTTGAGCGTGAAAAACAGGGGCCAGCAATTCCAAGACAACACATATTTCGCTGTTAGAAAATAATTAACAACGTCCTTACATCGACGAGGAAACATCGGGCTCATCGGGCTCTTTCTTAAAGTGGTAAAATTTTACATGTCTATTGAGGTGCCATTGTAGATTAAAACTTGTACTGCAAACTCATAACTGGTCATAACTGGTAAACAAAATAAGAGGAAACGGGTTAAAACAAGTCGATCGTTCATTGTAACTTCTGATAACAACATTAGAAGCATGCGGTTATAATTTACAAATGCATTTCATGTTTTTCATGCTTTACCTGTAGGGGAAAAAAGTCGCGCGCAAATGTTGCCTTAATGTTTTGTGCCTAATGCATAATGTATAATTCTTTTACGTTAAGAAACAAAGAGTGAACTAACAAAATTATTCCTATAAAATAAGTAAGCTGCCAGGAGTGGGAAAAGTACAGTTTTGAGATTAATAATTGTGCAATAGCCATAAGTTTATTGTCTTGACTTCTCTTGACAACTTTAACAAAAGAAAAGCTGTAAAACATACTACTTCAGAAAGTTCAATACCATCAAATGTCAGTAAAATTATTTTCCTCTTACTTGTTTTTAACGTTAATGTTTTCGGAAAATCCCACGCATAAAAGGTCACCTTCCAAATCATCATCCCTTAAAAACACATGAAGAAACTGCTTGGTATCTCCATCTCAAAGTTCAGCTTCTTACTCGATTCCGACTTAGACATCATCCTCTTACACGTCATGATAGCTCCCCCCCACCCACCCCCACCCACAACCACCCCTTGAAACTCGTCAGCAAATCAATTGCGCAGATCAGCAAGTCTTCAGTCACCTCCTCAGCCACCCCCACTCAAAACACAGAATCATAAAAGGCAAACAAGATAAGGAGAAAACAAGAAGTTAGCGTTGAATCGAGTGGAATCAGTAGATTCTTATTCAAGGCGTAAAAAGAACATCAGTGCGACGTTCGAATCGAGGAAATTCTTTTTTTTATTGTTACGTAAAGAAAGGAAATTACGTTTTGAATTGGCAATATAGAATTGCAATTCAATCTCGCTCCACAAAGAATTCAATGCCCACGAAAGTTTACGGTTTCTGTTATATGGTCAATTCTGTCCCGTTTTTTGTTCTAAGATAATTAAAATGTAAGCTTCTCGAGAGAAAATGAGACTATTTATTCTCTTACCAGTTACTGCTTGACTGTCACGGAAGTCGTCTGTGCAGAAACTCACCTGGAAAAGAAAGACACATTTATTGGCATTTTTACTTTAATTTAACAATTGTAATGTTTGATTGGTTGCAGATTCCGCACCAACCAAACATTCAACGGCTCCTAAAGTATATTTATACTTCAACTTGACACTTTCTACATAATAAAAGTTAAAACCATTTTGAGAAAAAACATATTTAATCATATTTCTTCAATCAACAGAGTTAGATTAAGAAAAAAATCTAATTTTTGTTCACCCTGTAGATCTCTTTACATTGTGAACTCCTAGAAAACAAATACAGAGTGTTCTATGAATATATGCAATCATTTCAAAAATCATCCGACAATTCGACAACAGTTTTTACTTTGACTTAGCATAGGTATTTTCAAAAAAAAATACCAAGTATTTGAGCAGCTCATAAGTTCTGAATGAGGTCTGTTTATGATTATTTCCAGACATGCTGTTGCATTGCGCATATCTAATGATACCGTACACACGGGATTACCCAAAGTTTTGACATTTTAGTAAAACACTCTTTGATGCTATTCTGGGCAGACCCAAGGATTAAGCCTTGTCCGAGGTATATTTTTTTGTTGAGAGGAAGCGGAAGACACTTGGGGTTTGGGTGGGTGGTGGGGGTGGTTAACCCCCAAAACCCCCGCCAAACAGAGCACAATTCGCATCCCATATATTTAGATTTGAATCCTTTCTGGTAACTTTTGCCATGGTGAGTGGAGCTTGAGCGTTTAAAAATCATAACTATATTGAATGATTAACTCTTCCCGGGCTAGCTAACTTCTCATTGGCCAAAAGAAGAAACAACGTGATTTTTTCCGAATTTAAAAATTCCAACTGAAGATATAATTTAATTATCCAGATACTCAGGCGTTTCAATTTTAATTCTTGCATTAGATTATTTACTTTTCACTTTTGATAGGGGAAAAAATGTATACGATTAATTAATTTCCGACAGTTGATGGGTAGCTTCAAGCGGATTCATATTTCATTGAAATTGATAATTAATTTTTAGCAAACTCAATTTCCTTTTCATTAACTTCTTGTATTTTCATCAGATATTCAAAGCGCCAAATAATTAAGAGTATAAATTCTTTTTTAAGAGATCTTTGCACTTAGAAAAGTTTCCATCCATGAATTATTAATGGGTTCATTCTCTCCGACAATTCTTCGTCCATTTACAAGCCCTAATAGCCAATAATACACATTATATCTGTTCATGACAAGAATAATGAAGATCAAATCCATAGCAAGATGTCAATATTTTATTTCTAAAATAACAAGTTTGTTTGCACGTTACAAAGATTAATCTGTATTCACTTCTGACATTATTTTTTGAAGCTGACATTTAATTAAGCAAAAAATTATTAATACAATTATGAAAACGTATATTATTTATTGCATATTTATTTACAACGAATAGAATTAACATTTCCGTCAAAATCGCCATTACCGCGCAATATTATTTCAGGCCAAGAAAATCTGAAATTAAAATTCACCAATTTCAAATCTTGGGCTTCAAACCAATAACAATACAAATTAATGAAATACATGTTTGCAGAATCAATTAGCTCCGTCTTCGACTATCATTGCGCAGTGTTTCGATTGTGTTGTTGCTTCTCCATTGTGATGGAAGCATGATGAATTATTCAGGATGTGTGAGTGCAGTGGCTCTAATTATCAGAGACATGGCGCCAGGTTTCTAGGTGCCAGTTGGTGACAGATGATTAAGTAATGACGGAAACGGCTGGATGAAAACACCTGCGTAAATCCGGGGAAATAAACAGCGAAGCAATGGAGGGAAAAACTTTAATTACTAAGAATCTGCACATTGCAATAATATTGAAATTATGGCAGGTCTTTGAACATCTAGCCAAAGTTCTGGATAGACAGATAACGAATAAAAACAGCACATACATTTCTGTAAATTCATTTATTGATTAATTTGCAAGGCCCGAACACATTATAACCAGCATATCCAAATTGTGATTTGCCATTAGCACTAAAGCTAAAATATATTATAGTAAGTAGTATATTACAGGTACAGCCGAGAACACATAAATTACATGGTTTTAACCATAATATGAAGAAGAACAAAGACATTCGAGGAGACCTCACCTACAGGCACAATTGTCAGTGGTCTTTCAAAATGGAGTCATATGCGGTATAGGCACTGCCTAGTTTGTCAAGGTATCACCGCACGCCACTGTGATATAAAACTTTTTGATTGTTTATTATTAACAAATCAGCTATGTTTTAAAGCTTACTTAGCAAAATCAACAATTGAAGTTTACAGGACTTTAAGTGAACTTTCGAAAGATGTATAACTCTACCCCAATAAATGAAGAAAATGTATTACAAGTATGTATCAAAAAATTATTGAATACAATTTTCAATTGTTTTTCCCCACAATTTAAAATGAAAACGATTGAATACTTGAAAAAGGAAGAGTGTAACAGATAAAATAAGTGTATGTAACATTCTAAAATAGCAAAAGCTAAATAAATAATTATAAAACAAAATAATGCAGATGTTTTGAGTGTAACGACTTGGAACTTGGAAGCTCGCTGAGGTGTTCGTGTTTTAACTGTATACCTTGGCAAATGAAATGGCAATGAATGGAATGCAAATCCTGTTGATTGTTTTCGAGCTTGTAGCGGAGATGTTGAATCCGCGGACAATGAAGTCAAATGAAGAGAGGGAGGATGATTTGCATGTGAGCCACGAGTGAAATCAGATTATCTTCAGCAATCCCTCGATACAGCATCCCCGAGTAACGATCCGGAGTTAATTGCATCCCTTGTCAATATTTCAACTCGACAATTCCGCTTCGTAATAACTTCTCATAAAATTTAAATGATAACCCAATGAAATTGGAAAAGAACGTTAAAAATAATTGCAAAATTCTATGATGGAAATATTTGGGTTACATATTCAATAAAAAGATAGCTATTATCATGATAGTATAAAAGTTAACAGTGAGGATAATATCCAAATTTTATTTACTAAAACGGCTATGAAAACGACTTAGCACTTTTAAAAACGGTTTATGAGTTATTAAATAATACGCAGGAAGCACCGCCGCCTCAATGTTTTGATAAAATATAAATTTTTCTTTGCAAATTTTATTTTAAATAAATGGTCTGAGGGATTTCTTACACTTTGTCTTCAAAAATGAAAATCCAGTTATTTTACAAGGTAAAATTGCACTGTGCCCTAAAATAAAATAAATTTAAAAATAATGGTTAAATCCAGAAAAAAATGAAAAGATGATGGAGGGTAATAAAAGTTCCGCAGTATAACGCTCGATACACTGGTCCAACAAGAAATGATCATTCAAGCAAATTACACCAGTAAATTATATAAAGCTGGTGCATGTAAAAAAAAAACTGAATATTTGAGTAGTTTGAGTGTTTAGTGACCTCCTCATGCGTCTGCAATAACTACTCGGTCCGTTGGATTCGCCGCACGCATACACTTGGCAACATGGCCAGATTCTTGGCAACATCGCAAGAATTGCAAATTCCATAATACCTCACTGGGGATTCGCAACCATGACATTGCAATCAAAGTAGCTTAGCAAAAGAACTATAAAGTCACCAGAGGACTGTCTAGAAGTAGAAAACGATGTTTTGACTTCAGTAGGATTGCTTAGTTTTTAGTATTATTATCTTTCTTTGTTGCTTAAACTGAAAGATAGTAGAAAAAAGTTAGTTGTTAAATCTACTTTTGAAAAAGTTATTTTTTTATTCGAAATCCCTCCGTTCTCAAATGGAGGATAAAGTATTAAGTAGGCAGATATTCTACGAAACAGCTTAGCAGTGAAACATGCCTCTCATTTGAATTGAGAATCTGTTGTATAGGTATACACCTTAAATGTTAATTTGTTGAAAGTGAAAACTCAGTTTTAGAGAACGGCAAAGTTGAAACAATATACAGTTCAGTTAACTTTGTTTAATCTTCGAAACATGGTATGCTAATTATGTATTCCTTGGATGCCATTGGAATTTTTCTTTTGATCCTTCACCCCCCCCCCCCCCCCCCCCACTTTTCCTCCCGCAAAATCTCTCCCAACTTTCCATTTCGCATCGTCGAGACGAATAAAAATAGTAAACATGTAAAAAAAAAAAAATCGCGAAAGATCTCCATTTATGCATTATTCATATCCATTTTATAGGCCCATTTACTTCTTTATTTGGTCCGAGAGAGCGAGCTTTTTACTGGCGGAGACACCAAAAAACAGCCCACTTCTGATCAGGATAAACATCGCCATTTATTAACATCATTCACATACCGCTCTTGCTCCTTTAAGACGCTGAAAGCAATGAATTTATAGGCTGAAAATTAGATTTCTCTCTCTTAACACCCAAACCACATCGGACCAAAGCATTAAAAGTAAACTTCACTTTACAATTTCCCATCTCGCGGAGAAAGCAATTACAAGTGATATCAACAATGTATATTCATAGTTTGGTCCAGCAATTAATCTAATTAAGTGCCCTTTTATAAATGTTACATCCGGGACTAATCCTTTTGTTAAATATTCCGTTCCTTTTTGTAAAACGATTATTCGAAACAACAATTTTTCACCCAAAAAACGAACAAAATCAGTTGTTAATAATTTAATTTCCATGCACTCATTCGTTTTTCAAACTGGATACGATTTCCCAATAGAGTCGAGAATTTACTTCGCACAAATTTCATGTTCAAGCTGAAGCAATTTATTTGTTTTAATGGACTAGAGCGACCCTGTGTATAAATAAATACAAGATTATAGAGAAGTACATTTCCATGAGCAAGCTTGGCTTTAGTTTATGCGATAGTTATCAAGCCACTAGCTAGCTTTAGATAGGCTGTGGTTGAATTTCATCAGATTCTTGATGAATGTCAGAATCATGATTTAGAAATCTATGACTTTCTCGATGCATATTATGAGATACTTCTGCATAAAGTATCTGCACATTAACGATTGCATCTTGATCACCGATTCTTTCAAACAATTAAGACCAAACTTAGCAAAACCAATATGGCATGAAAGGAAACCCCAGGCAACAACAATATTAAGATTCAAGATATCAAATAACGACTTTTTTGTTTTCTCAGTACATTCTTTCTCATAATGCTGCAGGGAGGATAACAACATTTCTTCCAGTATGTTAACGGTTGGTATATGGTAAATATTCTGCTTTAAGGGCAAAATGTAGAAGATGGAGTCAAGAACAAACCCTGCTGAAAAAATATTATATCCATTATAAATATGAAACATATCGGTAAACATTATTTTATATCAGATTTCCTGGGAAAAAGTAGGGGTAATTCCACCTCAGAACCACCAAAAAATCGCGAACATTTTCATGACCCCTTTCGATTATGATCAAACTTGGTGAAGTTGTTGTTAAAAGCAAATAATGAGACACGTATTTTTTTGTTTGGTCAATTTTGTCCCCCTTCTGGTACTTTCACCCCTTCGAAAACCTCACGTTTTAAGAAACCCTTATATACATAACTGCTTGTAACTTTGGACCTGTTTGAGATATTTTAGTGATCTTTTTTAATATTTGTACAAAAATGTAAGTAGTTTCATAATACGCAATGATAAATATAATTATTTTTTAAATCAGGGGTGACCAAACCAAATTTTGACTTTAAATGGGCCCCCCCAAAAAAGACATTTTTTAAAATTTTGAAAAAATTATATCTTGTTTATCATTATTATGTTAACATTCCCTGAAATTTTCAGAGTGGTAAAATGTTTTTTTTTTTTTTTATGAATGAAAGTTCACCGTCGTATTTTGGAAGATCATAAAATATCACTCTTCGTGTGGTATTATGATATTAGGTGTGCTTCAATTATTGATTAAAATGAATCAGTGTTAGAATAATGACACAATTCTATATTGATTTTGTCAGTTACGCGATATTTTTAAATTGGGGTGACCAAATCGGGAATGGTATTACAGCAATTTAATTGAGCGAGCGAAGCGAGCGTCTCCATTTGGCTCTTTTGGCACGGACCTCTGTTTTTTTTTTTGTTTGTTTTTTTTTTTTTCTGTTACTGACGATATACAGGTCAGAGTTTTTCTTCGATCGAGCTGAAATTTTGCACACATGTACGTAACATTTCTGATTGTTGCAGACCCTAATTTTTTTGAAATCCATTGATTGGTTCAAATTTAAAAAAAATTAACTTTCGATTGGTTGTTTTGATCAAATTGAAATTTTGACAAGTCATTACCCCCAACATTGTACCCAATCAAACAAAGTTTCAGCCAAATCCTCCCATTGGTTAAAATTTAAAACCATCTTTCCTGTGTTTTTAGAAATTTAAACTATAACCGATTGAACGATCAACTTATAACTTCGCATGATGGTTGGGTCCAACATTATCTGCATTTTTGACAATTTTCATACTAATCTGTGTTTAAATCCAAACGTTATTGACATTTTACGGACTATTAGCGTGTTGGCTGTCAAATTCACGGCGACTTCGACTCTTCAGTTCAAGGCAAGGTAGTTAGAGCAGAAACTTTCAAACGCAAATGAAACTGATAATGACCGTTCAACAGTCGATCTGATATTGTGTAGACACACTTATATCATATGAGTGGTCTCAGGTATATTTTTTGAAGGAGATCCTGTGATTTTTGAAAATTAACACGGAACAGTTCAATCATAAAGGTTCAATTGATCAACTTAAAGCTTTGCATGGTTATTTGGACCAATATTTTAGGAATGTTTTGAGATTTCTATACAAATCTGTGGCGAAATTTTAGAATTATTGGCTTTTAATGACATTTTCGATAGACAGAATTTCGGTTCGAGGTGTTGCGCGTATCCGTGCTCGCTCATCAACGCGTTACTCAGATTCATTGGTTAAAATTTAAATAAATATCTCCTGATAGGCTGAAAAATGAAAACGGTCTTCGATAATTCTGATCAAACTCATATTTTGCATGATCATTAAGACCAATATTGTCTCTTATTTTACAAAATTTCATCCCAATCAGTTAAGAACGTATGAAGTTATTTACATTTTTAATATCTGTCAGTAATGAAGTATCGAAATGAATGTTTTCCAGTGCCAATTGAAAATTGATTCTGATTTGCTTTATGAACCAGGTGCTTAGATGCTATTTTAAAGTTTCGATGAAAAGCATACACTTTTAAGTTGATATCATAATCAATTCCATATGGATGTATATGTTTTCTGTGCGTTGTGTACGCATTTCCGGTTCGAGAATTTGCACGTACCCGTGCTCGCTTATCAACGCGTTACACTGAGCGTTTTCCTAGTATCCACTGATGCAGTCTTAATTTTTAGATTATGCGCTATTTCTCAGTACATTTTGGTGTTCGAAATCGCCAACGATTGTATAGATATGAAGGGATGTGCGTTATGAAAAATATCCGACCGAACCGGGGCTCGAACCCGGGACCTCTCACTTGCCGGGCGAGAGCTCTACCAACTGAGCTACCCGGTCGGACGGACGGACATTAGACACAACGCACTAATGAGGGTTAGAGATCTCCTAGGAGAATGGAATGAAGGTAATGATTGGACATTACAAGCTATCAGACCATCGGTGACGATGCTGTCACCATGTCTCTTTGCACTTGCTTGCGCACTCTCCTCTGCTCGACTTAACGAGTTGCTTTTCAGCTTGAATGATGAGAAACAAGGGTTTTATGGAAAACTTCCAGGGATTTGGATTGATAAGAAGAGATGTGCGTTATGAAAAATAACCCTGGAAGTTTTCCATAAAACCCTTGTGTCTAATGTCCGTCCGTCCGATCGGGTAGCTCAGTTGGTAGAGCTCCCGCCCGGCAAGTGAGAGGTCCCGGGTTCGAGCCCCGGTTCGGTCGGATATTTTTCATAACGCACATCCCTTCTTATCTATACAATCGTTGGCGATTTCGAAACTCCAAAATGTACTGAGAAATAGCACATAATCGAAAAATTAAGACTGCATCAGTGGATATTAAATTGCTGTAATACCATTCCCGATTTGGTCACCCCAATTTAAAAATATCGCGTAACTGACAAAATCAATATAGAATTGTGTCATTATTCTAACACTGATTCATTTTAATCAATAATTGAAGCACACCTAATATCATAATACCACACGAAGAGTGATATTTTATGATCTTCCAAAATACGACGGTGAACTTTAATTCATAAAAAAAAAAAAAAAACATTTTACCACTCTGAAAATTTCAGGGAATGTTAACATAATAATGATAAACAAGATATAATTTTTTCAAAATTTTAAAAAATGTCTTTTTTGGGGGGGCCCATTTAAAGTCAAAATTTGGTTTGGTCACCCCTGATTTAAAGAATAATTATATTTATCATTGCGTATTATGAAACTACTTACATTTGTGTACAAATATTAAAAAAGATCACTAAAATATCTCAAACAGGTCCAAAGTTACAAGCAGTTATGTATATAAGGGTTTCTTAAAAAGTGAGATTTTCGAAGGGGTGAAAGTACCAGAAGGGGGACAAAATTGACCAAACAAAAAAATACGTGTCTCATTATTTGCTTTTAACAACAACTTCACCAAGTTTGATCATAATCGAAAGGGGTCATGAAAATTCGTTGGTTGTTCTGAGGCGAAATGACCCGTAGGGTAAATAAGACAAAATTAGTATTATAAAATAAATATGAGGTACAAAAATAGTTTATGTTTTTCGAAAGCTTGTGAGTAAATTGCCTCAAATATGCCAGCAAGATGTGAGAAATCTACAGTGGTTAATGTTTTCTTAGTGGGAGATCACACTTAGGTTCCAAAGAGCAAATGACTAAATGACCAAGTCACAGACGTAATTAATTATTTCATCACATATCTTCAAAACGCGAGTCGTCTGGAGAGTTAATAAACACGAAACTGGTAAATTAGCTTGCAGAGACACCCATCCCAGTACAGACCGCACTTCATTACACTCGCGAAGATCACAACGCAATGCACCAACACGGAAACCCACCTTTATCTTCTCGAGAGTTGATGTAATGAACTGATAAGCGTGCAGAGACACCCATCCCAGTACAGACCGCACTTCATTACACTCGCGAAGATCACAACGCAATGCACCAACACGGAAACCCACCTTCATCTTCTCGAGAGTTGATGTAATGAACTGATAAGCGTGCAGAGACACCCATCCCAGTACAGACCGCACTTCATTACACTCGCGAAGATCACAACGCAATGCACCAACACGGAAACCCACCTTTATCTTCTCGAGAGTTGATGTAATGAACTGATAAGCGTGCAGAGACACCCATCCCAGTACAGACCGCACTTCATTACACTCGCGAAGATCACAACGCAATGCACCAACACGGAAACCCACCTTCATCTTCTCGAGAGTTGATGTAATGAACTGATAAGCGTGCAGAGACACCCATCCCAGTACAGACCGCACTTCATTACCCTCGCGAAGATCACAACGCAATGCACCAACACGGAAACCCACCTTCATCTTCTCGAGAGTTGATGTAATGAACTGATAAGCGTGCAGAGACACCCATCCCAGTACAGACCGCACTTCATTACCCTCGCGAAGATCACAACGCAATGCACCAACACGGAAACCCACCTTCATCTTCTCGAGAGTTGATGTAATGAACTGATAAGCGTGCAGAGACACCCGTCCCAGTACAGACCGCACTTCATTACTCTCGCGAAGATCACAACGCAATGCACCAACACGGAAACCCACCTTTATCTTCTCGAGAGTTGATGTAATGAACTGATAAGCGTGCAGAGACACCCATCCCAGTACAGACCGCACTTCATTACCCTCGCGAAGATCACAACGCAATGCACCAACACGGAAACCCACCTTCATCTTCTCGAGAGTTGATGTAATGAACTGATAAGCGTGCAGAGACACCCATCCCAGTACAGACCGCACTTCATTACTCTCGCGAAGATCACAACGCAATGCACCAACACGGAAACCCACCTTCATCTTCTCGAGAGTTGATGTCATGAACTGATAAGCGTGCAGAGACACCCGTCCCAGTACAAACCGCACTTCATTACTCTCGCGAAGATCACAACGCAATGCACCAACACGGAAACCCACCTTCATCTTCTCGAGAGTTGATGTAATGAACTGATAAGCGTGCAGAGACACCCATCCCAGTACAGACCGCACTTCATTACTATCGCGAAGATCACAACGCAATGCACCAACACGGAAACCCACCTTCATCTTCTCGAGAGTTGATGTCATGAACTGATAAGCGTGCAGAGACACCCATCCCAGTACAGACCGCACTTCATTACCCTCGCGAAGATCACAACGCAATGCACCAACACGGAAACCCACCTTCATCTTCTCGAGAGTTGATGTAATGAACTGATAAGCGTGCAGAGACACCCATCCCAGTACAGACCGCACTTCATTACCCTCGCGAAGATCACAACGCAATGCACCAACACGGAAACCCACCTTCATCTTCTCGAGAGTTGATGTAATGAACTGATAAGCGTGCAGAGACACCCATCCCAGTACAGACCGCACTTCATTACTATCGCGAAGATCACAACGCAATGCACCAACACGGAAACCCACCTTTATCTTCTCGAGAGTTGATGTAATGAACTGATAAGCGTGCAGAGACACCCATCCCAGTACAGACCGCACTTCATTACACTCGCGAAGATCACAACGCAATGCACCAACACGGAAACCCACCTTTATCTTCTCGAGAGTTGATGTAATGAACTGATAAGCGTGCAGAGACACCCATCCCAGTACAGACCGCACTTCATTACCCTCGCGAAGATCACAACGCAATGCACCAACACGGAAACCCACCTTCATCTTCTCGAGAGTTGATGTAATGAACTGATAAGCGTGCAGAGACACCCATCCCAGTACAGACCGCACTTCATTACTATCGCGAAGATCACAACGCAATGCACCAACACGGAAACCCACCTTTATCTTCTCGAGAGTTGATGTAATGAACTGATAAGCGTGCAGAGACACCCATCCCAGTACAGACCGCACTTCATTACACTCGCGAAGATCACAACGCAATGCACCAACACGGAAACCCACCTTTATCTTCTCGAGAGTTGATGTAATGAACTGATAAGCGTGCAGAGACACCCATCCCAGTACAGACCGCACTTCATTACTCTCGCGAAGATCACAACGCAGTGCACCAACACGGAAACCCACCTTCATCTTCTCGAGAGTTGATGTAATGAACTGATTTATATGGTAAACGTAACGAAACTCTAATGGAAAATTACACATAACACAAGTTGAATATATTATTGACTTGGTTCTCTCCCCCTGAAGCCAGCCAACTGACTGATATAAATCTCTTCAAATAGGAATACCCAACTTATCAAAGTCAATTGCAATCCCTCGTCGGACTCGAATGTGTTTTAGGTTAGTTAGAGTCGCGGTTGAGTGAATCAGTTCGCATGCAAAATAAATCGATTTCTACACAAATTGATGATAAAACAAGCGAGGCTAGTTGGCTCCTGGGTTCAATTCCCGAGGCAGTTCTTACTTTCGAAAGTATTTTCGTTGTTTTCCCTCAGGCGAGAGGTAAATGTTGATAAGGTTCCCCAGTAATAGGCCACGACCGCCTCCTTCCCACAGTCTATCCTTACAATTAAGTCATCATCCCTCAATGTTGTTTTCATCATTATTTGCCGCCGCTATCAGCCTAGTTGCAGGGCAGTGTGACGTTAAAAACCTTAATACAAATATATAATATCGCTGACTAATGAAATAACTATTAAACCAACCCCCAATCACTAGGAACTTTAATAAGAGTACGCTGAAACCATAAATACCCTTGGTTATAAATTACAAAAAGGTAATGAATTAGGACCTTATAATGTACTAGGAAAACGCTCTGTGTAACGCGTTGATGAGCGAGCACGGATACACGCAACAGCTCGAACCGAAATTATGTCTATCGAATGTCATTAAAAGCCAACAATTCTTTAGTTTCGTCACAGACTTGTATAAAAATCTCCAAAATTTCCACAAATATTGGTGCCAATTCTTGCTAAGTTTTAAGTTGATCGATTAAACCTTTATGATTGAACGGTTCCTTGTTAATTTTCAAAAATCACAGGATCTCGTTCAAAAAATATACCTGGGACCACTCATATGATATGATATGTAGTGTGTGTACACAATATCAGATCAATCTGTTGAACGGTCATTATTAGTTTCACATCGTTTAAAACTTTCTGCTCTAACTACCTTGCCTTGAACTAAAGATTCGAAGTCACCGTGAATTTGATAGCCAACACGCAAAATGTCCCTAAAATGACAAAAACTTTTGAAAATAACGACAGATTAGAGTGAAAATTGGCAAAAATACCTTAAATGTTGGTACAAATGACCATGCGAAGTTTTTAGTTGGTCGGTCAATCGGTTCCAGTTTAAATTTCAAAAATCACAGGAAAAATGGTTTCAAATTTGAACCAATTGGAGGATTTGGCTGAATTTTTTTTTTATTGGGTACAATGTTGGTTGCAATGACTTTGCTAAATTTCAAATTGATCGAACCAACCAATCGAAAGATAATTTTTATAAAATTTGAACCAATCACAGGATCTCGTTCAGAAAAGATCCCAGGGATCGCATAGATTACGTTAGTATGTGTACAAAATTTCAGATCGATTGGTTGTGCGGTTTGACCTGGGCAGTGAACACAAAAAAACAAAAAAACAAAAAAACAAACAAAAAAACAAACACACAGAGAAAGTGCCATAAGTGTACCGTGGTGACGCTCGCTACGCTCGCTCAATTAATTCCAAAGATTAAAGTACGATTAGTTCATCAAATGACCACTCAGTGATAAATCAGCGCAGAGAGAAGTGAGCCATCGAACCATAAAACAAAATCAAGCTTTAACCTGCAATTGAAATTCACACATCGTCCTCATATGTCATACATATCCAGTAAAATTATTAATGTATGACACAGTAGTGATTTCATTTGACTTGCTATTGAATCTGGCACTTTACTGCCATGAGTAAAATAGAACATCCATTCACGGTATTCAAGACACGGGGAAATGAATTATTCCCTTTGAGCTCTAAACCAACTCCAATGCAGTTGCACTTTACGTTTCAATGTTTTAAAGAATAGTGCTTTATATATATTTGTATCACTCTTTTTACCTCGATCACGGTTCGGGAAGCACACAAGGTTTGATACTTTTGGTCAGGTACTACGAGGGAATATTTCAGAGATATTGTGGCGATGTATTGAAGAATAGAGATGTAGTTTTGTGACCCGAGCATTGTGTTGTGAGCAGTGAGCACGTGACCCCGCATAACCAATCAGTGACGTTGGTTTTGTTGGGAATTGCAGCGTCTACAATTGGTCACATCTGGGAATATCGAAAACATCTAAAATGTAATGGAAACGCTATTCCCCCTTTAACAATGGGGGTTGATTTTAAAGTAAAGACTTTGGTATGCACTTTGGATGAACTGCCAATTTGTTAACAAACAAATGCTTTGGGCTCCAGGTCTGATGTTTTAATCAAAACTCTTTTTCTTTGGAAAACACGTTATCACGAACACATGGGTGATCTTGGGGGAAGGGTCTCCCAGTTACATGCGGGACCGGGTAAAATATTGAATTAAAAGAACGAATTTGGACCATTTGTATAGTATTATGGACTATAATGTTATCACAATCAGCACATTGGCAACTACCATATTCAATGATCGAACCCGATAGCTCTGATGAAAAATGGACGAAGTTCGTAAAATGTATAAAATTGTATAATGGAAATGCACATTTAAAACCCACTGAATACTGGAATTTGCACTTAAGCATTCGTGCATATTTTTTGATCCTTTAAATATGTTGGACGCTTTTAAGACCTAACTTGGTAAGAAAGAGAGTGTGAAGTGGCATACAGAAAGTCTGTTCGGCGGACTTGCATCATATTACGAACAACTTATAAGTTCTTGTCGCTTTTCTTACACATACATCACTTTAATGCAGGTTAAAGTGAAGTGTGAAGCAAAGAGACCACATGAACTAAGTCGGTCACTCTACAGCATTCCCCCCGACGGCTGTCACCTTAGCGCGGTGGTGGGGTTTGTGTTGTTCAATGATCCACTGCAGCTAAGCCGGCGAGCATATGCTCATGTGTAAGGGCTAACCATGCCGGACAGGTCAGAGGTGACCAGAGGTGTTGGGGTTTGTGTTGGTCAATGATCCACTGCAGCTAAGCCGGCGAGCATATGCTCATGTGTAAGGACAGGTGAACAGGTCAGAGTTGAGGCCCAGACAAAGAGCAGCCATGGTGGTGGGGTTTGTGTTGGTCAATGATCCACTGCAGTTAAGCCGGCGAGCATATGCTCATGTGCATGGACAGGTGGACAGGTCACAGGTCTGGTCAATCGGGTCCCACCGGCCCGATAGACCTCCATTTTTTATAAACAAAATTAAAAATAAATTTTAGTGTGCGCAAAATGACCTAGTTGACGACGTGACATTAAACAATATTGATCTAATCTTTAATCTACAACATTTCTCTAGAGGGATTTTAATAACAAATAAGTCAATGATTATGTTACTCATTTAATGGCACCTGATCCGAGTTGTAAGCTGACGAGATATTATTTTCAATAATGTTCACATGGAAAGCAAGTGGAAGGAGAGCAAATGGGACATGAAAGAGCTACCTACAATATTAACGAATAAAACTAATATCATACTTATAATATTTAATATAATACTAATAATATATTCCTTAACAAATTGACTTGTAATTTGAACAACGCTTAATGATATTTCATGATTGGATTTACAACTAATTATAAGCCAAATCATAACGTTCCAAATGTGAACCAGAGCACGCCGCCATTATTAACGCCGCCATTTTACAACATTCTAATATCCCGCGGGTGCAATTCGATGCGCATACAACAGGAGGAATCAGAAGTAAAAAATTTAATTATGTAACTGAATTTCGATTTCGTTTGATGAGATTTTCTCTGACTGCCATAAGTCAATCGAAACGTATACAAATCAAGTTTCAGAGTAAATAATGAAAATGAAAAGTGCCTCAAATAATAATCCAGTTTCCTTTAAAAATGCAGTTACAGAATAAGGATTTTCGATAGATAAATTGCATTTGTCAAAATATTATATTAAATTGTAAATTTCGTATACAGGATGTGAAAACTGCTCTCTTACATCGCTCGAAGCGGAATAGCGTATATTCAACACCCCGTATATTTTTCAGCACCTTATTTTGCAAATCCACTACTATATATACAGTACTTCTATATCTATATTCCAAACATCCCTATAGAGTAAGTCGGGGTCAGTCCAATATCTTCTTACCTCAAAGCTCAGCTTGTATCTAATATTACACTTCCCCCAAACCGCGCAGGACAGCCTGACAAGAGCTTATAATGTCAAGTGGGTCTCGACCTGCGGGCTTCAAGATGTAAACAAGACGTCGAGGTGACAGCTAGCGGCGCCATCTGGTGACATTGTATGACGTCAGAGCGCCGGTTTCAATGGGATGAATCAATAGAGGAGGAATAAGTTTATTCTCTTCACGAAACAAGAAGACGGACGAGAGCCGTGTGATGTGATTAGAAGAGTTTTGTTGGAGGAATGAACTTTGGTTGAGAATTTCAAAGAGGTGATACAGTTTAAAAAATAGTGTTTATCAAAGAAATCAGATACATGTACAGATGATAATTAAAAATTTGTAGGAAAACAGAGAAAATGTAATTTTAATTTTAATATTGTTGGAAAAAAGTAGTTGCCTAAATACTATAATATTTATTAGTCATTGTTGCTCCGATATGTGTTACAAGTGTGTGAATAATCTAAAAAAGGAGTGATATCCCCATAAAAATACCAGCCAAGTCTCTTCAACTTTAAAAAAAATCAATAATCAATATTTTAGTTTTTTAAATTAAGTTTTGACTTTGGCCCATTTTTTGATACCACTACTTTTCAGTGCTGAATTTATTGACTTTTTTTTTAGTTGAAGAGACTTGGCTGGTATTTTTAAACGGAGTGAGTTTAGGGTGTTAAGGGTTTGATATGTGACCCTACTTATTAAATGAAGAGAAAATAAAAGCTTATAAAGTTAAGAAATCAAAAGTGATCGAATGATTTTGCCTGTCTGCCTTTAAAGTAAAGTGTAAACATTCGCATCAGAGGTTTTAAATAAATCATTGAATTACCGACTAGTAAGTTTAGTCATTTTATTCACTTTGTATGTGGAAACATATTTTAAAATAAAATTCGAAAGTAACAAGTTTCCTTTGGTAAAACTTCTCGAAAAGGGTTTTTCTACAGACCTTTCACGATAACTTGAACGTTTAGTTTGCCCCATATTTTGTTTATGCATGGAATCCACTTCCTCCCTCAACTGCGAGAAACCGCCCCTCAAATTCTACCGCCGATCCGACTCATCTTTAAACAATTACTCCCCCAAGTCACGAACAGCACAACGGGCGTGATGGCTGTTTAAAAATAGCTTCTGCAAATGACAACAAGGATGCGATATTTGCAAGATGAATGGATGCATACAGTAACAGTTGGATATATAAGGGATACAGAAATATTTCGTTGAGGGGCACAAAACTTGAGAGAAGTAAGATTTTCAAGATAATGTTAGTTTTACATCTAGGACACGAAGTTGAAGATTTTATTAATTAAACAGATTTAATTTACTTTGACAGTACAAGACTTTGTACGCAGAGTAGAGAGATACAGCGTCGTCAAAATGCAATTTGTAATGTAAATAATAATCTTCAATTTACTTTAACAAATTTATAGTAAACACAACACTTTATTTGCTAAATGTTCAAACGAAACTAACGCCAAAGCAGTTGTTCAAACCCAGTACATTATCCTGTATTAGATGTATCATCTAAATAAACTCAGATGATATTTAATGAGACTTAGTAAACATTTGTAAGTGAATCCGAAAACGTATTTTGTGAAGCGGAATATCGTATTTGTATCCAAATATTACCAGAAAAAATTACTTGTCTAACGAAATGCTTTACGCTCTTGCAGCGAGCTTTCCTTCCACTTTCAGCTCCAGTCGCTACTTTCTCTATCCGTTCGCGCTCATACCATAGAATAATAAAGTGATTCACCTTTATTATTCTATGCTCTTACCGTTGCTCCAATCAATCTGAAATCTCGTAAAGAACACAACGTAACCATCCTTACAACTTTCGAATGCAATTCGAGGATAGTTGAAAAGTGAAAATTTGTCATCGATTCGTTTTTTCTAATTCTCAGATAATTCGTTTTCTACCTCAATATTCTACCTTTTTGCATGGTCTAGGTGCCATCTTCAAACACAACATCACCTCTCATTGTCTCCCCCTCCCCCTCCCCCCTCACACTCACAGATGCTGAGCAGATGCGGGCTGTGTTGGTTCGTGCCCGACGTCGTCGACTCAGCCGGTACGTGTCTGCCCCCGAGACAAGATATGAGCCCGGGTCATTTGTCAACACGGCCACGTGACACTAGGGTCAGGAGAGCAAGCAACACAGCTGCTGGACCGGATTATCATGGAGTACCGGGGGGAGAGATTGCCAGAACCAAATCTCCGATTATTGGGTATAGATGTGGACAGTGCGTTTGTTTTAGCACATGAGGTTAGAATATAAATTGAGATGGAGATCATCGGGTTCGCAGCTCTCAAAATGTAAAGAAAACGCGTTGATAAGCGAGCATGCGAAGTAATGCGTGTGAAAGTTGCTTCTCTACAGACCTTGGAAATAGATGTGAAACCAAACTAATCAAATGCATCAAGAAGAAGTGAAATGAAATTAATTTGACAAATATTTCAGACCGACTTCTCTGAAAACTTGCAAAATCTCCAAAATTGTTGGTCCCAATGACCATGCAAAATTTAAGTTGACCGGTCGAATGGTTCCCTCTTTCCAACCAATCAGATAATTTTGCTTCGATTGGTTGAACGCGTGACCTGTGCCGTACGGCTACAAAACAAAAACATACTGAGGATGACCAACGAAGAAAACATCTATACATGCCAGTTTATAGCTTTTAGCTTGAGCCATATTTCATAAAAGATGGTTCAGAATACGATGTCTATAGATAAACAATATTGAGGGATACTTAATTTGTTCAGCCCTTGACTTGGAAGATCCCACTGCCCTATAAGATAAGCCTCCAGATACTGACGAAGTTAAGACAATATTTGCTCTTCCGGAATAACTTTCTTCAAGTTATGAAGTTCAAGTTCCAATAACCTTGATGCGGGGAAAATCAGCCCAGCTAGATGCGTCTAATTAGATAAAGAAAAAGAAAAGAAGCAAGAAAGAAAGTAGAAGATTACAGCCTGTAGAAGATGTTCCTAATTAAAAAAATGAATCTCGGGAAATCAGAAGATATAAAGTTAATTATTAAAGTGAACGTAGAAACGAATCAAGAATCATATAGTAAATGGAAAAAGACTTCAATACTGTGCTTTTTTTAATAGGAAAATTGAACTTTCGTTGAAGACGCAAATAGCATGGGCCATCGGTGACTTTCCCCTGAAGAAATTAGCTGGCGAGATGGAGAATCTGCCAAAGTATCGCTTAATGAACCAACTCTGTTTATGGTTGAGTGGAAGAAGTAATTTGTATTTTCAAGTAATATAAAGCTAGGCTCTGTGGGGACTTGATCCGTGACGGATAGAAACGTCCTTGTGGAACGTGACACGTGACGGATAGAAACGTCCTTGTGAAACGTGACACGTGACGGATAGAAACGTCCTTGTGAAACGTGACACGTGACGGATAGAAACGTCCTTGTGAAACGTGACACGTGACGGATAGAAACGTCCTTGTGAAACGTGACACGTGACGGATAGAAACGTCCTTGTGAAACGTGACACGTGACGGATAGAAACGTCCTTGTGAAACGTGACATGTGACGGATAGAAACGTCTTTGGGAAACGTGACGTATAGAAACGTCCTTGTGAAACGTGACACGTGACAGATAGAAATGTCCTTGTGAAACGTGACACGTGACATATAGAAACGTCCTTGTGAAACGTGACACGTGACAGATAGAAATGTCCTTGTGAAACGTGACACGTGACAGATAGAAATGTCCTTGTAAAACGTGACACGTGACGGATAGAAACGTTCTTGTGAAACGCGACACGTGACGGAGAGAAACGTCCTTGTGAAACGTGACACGTGACGGATAGAAACGTTCTTGTGAAACGCGACACGGGACGGAGAGAAACGTCCTTGTGAAACGTGACACGTGACAGATAGAAATGTCCTTGTGAAACGTGACACGTGACAGATAGAAATGTCCTTGTGAAACGTGACACGTGACGGATAGAAACGTTCTTGTGAAACGCGACACGTGACGGAGAGAAACGTCCTTGTGAAACGTGACACGTGACGAGTTGGAAACGTCGTGACGTGTGGAGTTGAAATGGCGTTTCTATGCGCACAATCAAGCAATGCAAATAGAAAAAGAATGGGGAAAATTCTATTATTTAAAAAAGAGACAAATGATGTGATTGAATGGGTTTGAGGGCGAGCAGTCGGGAGAGCTATGAAAACCGACTTTGGTCTAGAAGTTCAGAGTACTTGGCTGTCCCTACAATCAGGGTAATGATGTTGATATAGACCTAAAAATGTGTGTTTGATAGAATAACTTTCCTGTTGAAATAATTTAAGAAGCTGTGTAATGATGTCCATTGTAAAAAAAAAATAACATAAATATAAAAATCTGCGAAATACAGTTATTCACAAAGTAAGCATTTCATTTTTCCAACATATCTTTTTTTATGAATTGATGTTTCCTTCAAAATAATTAATGTTTCACGAGCATGAAAAAAATGAATGAAATCAACATTCTAATAACTGACATTATTTGTCAAAGAAAAACATATTCCTTTTTAATGTTCAAAGATCAAAATATCATCAAACGGAGACAAAAAGAAAATCTTGCAAATATAAAATAAAATACATGGTATCGTCCTGGAAGGATTTTCTAAGAAGTAAAATATCCTGAAAGGAGGTTTCATATTTTCCGAAATTCCATTTTATTTTGTTTAAACCTTTGGGAGTTTATGACAGACAAAGCAACGTCACCATCATAAAAACAAAGCACCATGAAGGCAAATAATATAGAGAAAAGATGGACAAGGTCCAAGAGAAAAAAAACGCACTCAGCGTTGTCAAAAGATTTCGCGGAAATATAATCTGATGTTGTAAAATACTTCATTTTGTTTTTCCCCCACTTATAATTGGAGTTTTGCGATGTAAATTGTCAATGTGGTTGAAGTGAATTAGGTCAAACACTTTTCCACTGCTCTGTAACGAGTGGCAGGAGTAGTTAAAGCGAGTGGCAGGAGCCATTTGCAGCGAGTGGCACGAGTGCAGTGTGGCGGTAATGTGTTAGTGCAGCGGTTATCACGTGTAGTCCATCCAGACGTAATTGTTATGAAGGACATAAAACTGAGAGTAGAAATTAAACTATATTGATAATAAGTGATGAACCGTATAGGCGTTTGACGAACACTCAAGAATGTATTATAATAATGAAACAAAAATTAGATGTAACAAGAATTTCATTTGTAAGCCAAATTATTTGCTTATTATACAACGTACGTTATCACCATATCTACAATAAAGTACTACATCAAATAACATGTAGACTGCAAAAAGTGTTGATATATAATTACAAAGAAGAAAAATATTCCAAAACCAGAGAAAATTTAATAATACTTCGTAATTATTGTAGTTTACTTATAATTTGATAACGTTGCTTATTTATACATTTCGTTTTTTACAAACACAGTACTTAACTAAAATAATATTATTAAACATTTTAATTGCTTCAATTAAAATATTTTTGATAATAATTGAAGCGAAAATCTTGGACAGCATAAAATAGTAGATCGTTATATTTTGAATAATAAATGGAACCGAGCATTTTTTAAGTGTGTTTAAATAAAATTTAATTTGCTCGCAAAAATAAAAGTTGCTGTGAAATGCCCTTATCCTTTTATTGCAATCTCTTGCGATGCCAAAGAAACTGTGATTTTCCCAGAGTATTAAGAAAACCACGTTTGAAAAATACTATTGTTTAGAGATTATGTAATATATCATTTCCTCCTGACATAAGTGTGATTTCTACAATATTAAAAAAGTTAACGCAAACGCTCGATTTTAATTCGCGTGAAAATTTACTGCCACAATTTGAATCCACGGCGTCGTGTAATACCAATTGCCTCCCCCCCCCCCCACGAAGAAGAGCCACGAGATTCTTCTTATTCCCGCCATGTGCGAGGATCGAACCCCGCACGTTTATCCGCCCCCCGACCCGGGGGTGGTGGGGGGGAGGATTTCAACCACAAGGAGAAGGAATTGGCCAGTTTGTAACCGAGCACGGCAGGAATTAGCGCGAGAAGAATACGAAATGGTGGATTTTTTTACACCTAGATGAGGTGTGTTTCTCCCCATGAAGCAATGCGTGGAGAATATTGCGAGCTGATCTTAGAACATTTTGTGAAGGTTCGGTCGGCGCGAGTAAAACGATGCTCGATTCAGCTGTGAATTGTTGAAATTTTCAAGTAATTTGCATACAGCTAAAATAGCTGTAATGTTCTATCCGACTTTAATTTAAAATTAATTAATGGTTAATTCAGTTACTACATGAAATTAAATTAATATTAAAAAAACGAAATAATAAAAGTTTGTGTTCGGGGCGTTACAAAAGGCACAAGAGTTTGTTGAGTAAATAAGTGCATTTTGTTCAGATTTTGCAATAACCCACCTTATATTTTTCAAACCATTTAAGATTGTCTGGGTCAGACTTATGTTTTATTCTCACTATTATTTCCCGACGAAAGGATGAAGTACGATGGTCAGTTACAACTGTGACCTGCTTCACGAATACTTCAATATACTGGTCCAGAGAAGACACTGTACTTTATGGAAAACGACGAGCTTTCCTCATCTTACATCCCTTAATTAAACTTGTTCTTGGAATAAGGTCAGGGAATGTTTTAAAGTGGTGTCATATACTCTGACGACATCGGAGACACAAAGGAAAGAGTTAATACTTACTTCATGGAAATTATTGGACATCGAATCTTTGAACTGATGTTATTTATTTATAAAGAAGCCAATTTTAGTAATTTGATAAAACTATTTCAAAATGTAACTCCGTAGTACACAAATTATTTCACACTCAGTATGATTTCCCGATATCTACTGACGTGTACCTAATTCGTATTAGCAGATAATACAGTTTGTTTGTACATTTTCTGATTTTGTACCCCAGGGTATTATCGGTTGACATTATGGAACTAAACATTTCTATTCAGTCATATTTCCCGATATGACGTCAGTGATTAATAGATATCTTTGACAATGGCGGGAACAGAATGGTGACATTTTTATTTTTGGTATTAAACTACAAGCTAAGGAGGATTATGCTGGAATTCTCAAGAGATAAAAAGTTTATTACGTTGAAAACTAATTAGCTTGTGAAAGCTTAACCATGACATTAAAGTATTGCTGAGCTTATAAAGAAGTCTAATTCCGATTATCTGCTTCTTGTATCAACTAAATATTTCTTCGTTCTCTTTAACAATAACACACATATTGCAGGCTACAGCGAAGAGAACGTTAAGATTCCACTAAACTTATTTTCTTTTACAGGCGCTCAAGCTAAAACCTGACACAAATATACATATCATTTCATGAGGCACGTCGTATCATGATCCACATAAAATGAACCGATCACTTTGAACTTAGACCAACTTTTGAGAGGTAATAATTTTAAGATTTATTGACATCTAAGAAAGATTTCACATATTTGTAAAATGATCGACAAAATATATCCTTCTTGGACTATTTCAAATGCATCCTCCAGTTGCTATGCATAGATCTGCATCGAACACATATCCCATATTTACATGGACAACAAAGCCTTGCTTACTCTCCGTTATTTCTAAAACCAATTACCTATCAATTATCTCTGCATTGTAACGGATTAAACGGCGCTCGCTCTTCTCCACCACGTCGAGTTTGTCGGTAAAGTAGTGATCTGTTCCGGAGACCTCTCACGACACGTCTCAAGAGGGGAGCAAACTCTGAACTTCTCCGCCTCCAGGTCGACGCGAACACCGGCGTCGCTGTGTACCTTCATAGTCACGTGACGCGACGCAAAGTCCGTGGCAAAACAATGGATTTAATCAGGTCAACAGTTCGCGGGGAATCTCATCTGCAAACAAGTAGTTGAGCCAGCGTCACCACGGTACTCTTATGACACCTTCTCTGTGTGTGTGTTTTTTACCTGCACTGTGTAAGTCAAACTGTTCAATCAATCGATCTGAAATTTTGCACACATACTAACGTAATCTATGCGGTCTCTGGGATAGTTTTTGAACAGGATCCTATGATTGGTTGAAATTTAAACTAGAACCGATTGACCAATCAACTTAAAACTTCGCATGGTCATTGGGACCAACATTTTAGGTATTTTTTTCCTCCAATTTGAGACTAATCTGTCAATATTTTCAAGTTACTGTCATTTTAAGGACATTTTATTCTATAATCTTGAAATATTTGAAAAATATATACTAAATTTTCATCCCTGCCTTCTTGATGCTTCAGTTCCAAAGCCTGCAGAGCAGCTGATACTTGCAAACGCATATCAAATCGGATACAGTGGCTAGAAGGCTCGCTTATCAACGCGTTACACTGAGCGTTTTCCTAGTATTTGTTAACACTAGATAAACGCTGTGTGCACGCGTTGATTCTGTCGAAACGCGTTGAAGACCTTTACCACGGCTTTTCTTTCAAATTACCCATCAGTAAAGCGTATTATTATAAATCAACATTCCGTTGAAACCAAGAGATCGATCTTGCTAGCAATCAACAGGGAGCAGAACAGATGAGTAATGAATCTTGTATGAAAAATGTCCTGATTCGTTACTTCGCTTGATTTGGAACACAAAAAGAAGACACACACAAAAGACGGAAATTCGAGCCGTAAGTTTCATATAGAGGCACTTGCTTAATTAATAATATATGAAACATTATTTTTGAATCTGCTCGACAAAATTGAGCGTGTCATAAAAGTGTTCGTAATGTATTGAATGAGGTTTTATTTCCTTTGCAATATAACATTGTTAGCATATAGTTTTCATAAATTAACCATTTAGAGGATGTAAATCAAAAGAATGAGACGAAATTATTATTTAATATTATGTAAAACTAAATCCAACGGCACATCTTTATACCTACACGCAAAGTTAGTTGTAAATAAATGTGAATCGCTCAAATGGACCTATTTTCTCCGTGAAAAAGTGTGATAAATGTCACAAACTCTTATTTTGTTCCTCCGTGTAGATATTTATACACAACCTCGCAGCCATCATCCCGAGTTCATTAATCAACTAACAGCCTCCTCAGGTTGGCGTCAGATTTCCATCCACTCGTCGGGAACAACATCATTGGAAAATAAGATGTGATAGCAACCTTGTTTACCCTTGTTCTACCCAGTGGATTACTAATATTGTAACTTTGGTTTCAGAAGTTTCTTACCAACTTCGGATCCAACTAGGATACAACATTTAATAATTAACCGAACAAAGAATATTTATTTCAGCTTGTAATTAGAAACTTGAAAGCTTCTCTATAAGATAAGTTGTTAGTAAAAATGTATAGTTTATCTCAACGAAAGCCCTCTAATTCCAAGTGACTAATCTGTTAGCTAATTTAGATGTCAAGACAAATCTATTTTAATCCTGAAACATATTCACACACAAAAAATATTTTTATTCAGCTTGCAGTTGGTAGAATTACATTCAACTGAAATATTTTTGTAAATTCAATTCAGTGCGAACCTGAGACGAGTAAGGAGAAGAAAATTTTGGCGCTCTTTATTTTTGAGAGACACGTTCCTGTAAGTATAAAACTTTTGAAAGATGTTAAGAATAACTAGTTTGTTTTATTAGTCGAGTTTTGGAGACATGAAAACTTCTTCCATCCTCTACCCCAGAATGATTTAATCCTCTCAATATTCTACCGACTGCTATATTATGGATCATCAAGGCACAGAGCCTGACCATGCCTGACTATGCCTGACCATGCCTGACTATGCCTGATCATAACCTGACCAGGCCTGACTATGCCTGACCATGCCTGACTATGCCTGACAATGCCTGATCATGCCTGACGCACCCCGACCCAGAAGGATCTGGGTTCGATTCCCAGTCGGGGTGGTTACTGACATGGCTATAGTCTCGTAATTCACTTTTATGGTCATTTCCTGCAGTACAATTCTGCAGTATATCGCGTCAAGATTAAAAACTTACACTGCCACGAAAATATTATTGATTATAGAAACTTTTTTCTTTTTCACACTTACTGAATCGGTGGCATTTGACAACTTAATTTCGAAATAACAACGATATATTGAACTTTAGGATTAGTTTTGACTGAAAAGCACACCTATGAATATTTTAAAACAATTTGAGTCCAAAGTCTTCAAGATATAATGTGAGACAACAACATTCCCTTATAACTCCTCTTTTACACTCCTTAAAATCTAAAACTAGGCACAATTACGCTGCCTATACTTGAACCTCCTCCGCGCCTATGAAATTCTCCATAAAACGAGCTTAAAACAACATTGTGCGTTATAGGAAGATTTTGTTCATCTCATAGCATCTTACCCTGGGCTATACAAGAAATAATAGTGAAGATAACAGTGAAACGACCTCTGCAGGAAACAAGATACCCGCCTTCGAGTCCCGGTCGTGACGGCAGATTGCCAACAATCAATCCACCAACAATAAATCCACAAACAAGCCACAATACAGCTTTAATTAAATACAAGCACCTACCTAAATAATATATGCAAACACTTTCTTGTATTGTAAGCTAAAGTGTCATGTTCTAGAGATAGATGGCTTCTTTACAAACGTTATCGTGGGGTACTAACGTAACCATGCATTGTTGGGTACTAGAATAGAGTTCGAAATTTGAATAATGCACTCCTGTTTAATATATTGAAGAGTAGTTAGTTAGTTTCATCAAGGTTTAATTAAAATTTGAAAGGCAGTACCTAGATACTCTATTTTCCAATATCGGGTGAATCAATATCGGGCAGAGCACAAAAAAGAAGATGGAAATGTAAATATTCTGTAGCTTGGAGCCAGATAGGCGACCAATCTAAAACGTTTGATCATGTAAAATGGGTTAACTTGTCAATAAGGCAATAGTAATTTCATCTGTCATTTAATTAATGTTCGATGTCGTATGAATTTCATTGGGTAAAGGGAAATAATTAGCATGTAGATTAGGTTGAGCTTCCACGTTGCGGTGTTATTGTTGGGATCCGCTAGTGTCCAGCAACAAAGCTGAAGCAACAAATCAGCAATGCATTATCCTTGATGAACGCATTATGTGAAATGATGATTGGAATGATTTGGTGCGTATTTAGAGTTGCAGTTTGATTGTTTTATTATGTTGGACACAGTGTTGGACAGATAACAACTATCCGAAACCGTACATAAACGTTAAATTTATAAGAGTTGCCTTTAAATTTGTGTGATTTATTGTCAGTTTTACATTTTTGTTTTCAGAATACACTTTTTCGTTGTACAGCAAACACTTGGTGATAAATCATCGGAACAAAGTACTTATTTAGCCAGTATTTGCTTCCGAAGATAGGAATATTTCGAAATTGGTGAATTAGAGCTCCATACAGTTTTTACTTTTAGTATATTAACTATTTTCTCGACATTCTGAAATTGAACAGAGATTATGATATTGAACAAATCGATGCAATTTTGGCAGTTTTATATTTTGTACTCCTTCACAAGTCACTTTGGTCCGGCAATTAAAAACCATTTATAAACACATTTCTTAAAATCTAAAAAGTACAACATCTGCCACCAATTGTAAAATGTAATTTTTGACGCAGTCACACCAAAAAAATGTGTAAATCAATTTTTGCTTTCATGAAATATACAAAAAGTCTAACCTACACGGATTTGGGTAGATTTAAAAAGTATTCCAGTTGTCAAATCCTTCAACTCTCCAATAAACACTCACGTTGTCAGCAAAGATTGCAAATGATCTTCCAACTAGACTACCAACTAAAACGCAGTGGAATGTACGTAAACGTCTCTCATAAGCTGGTTTCAAGAAAGTAATAAACCTACTATTAATAATCTCATACACAGCAAAGCTGGCGCAGTAATGGGATATGAAAGTAAACATTAATGGAGTGAGTTGTGCATTTATATTTCCTCCATCCGCTCTCTGAGCATCTTCACTCAATCTCAGTTTCTCTTCTTGTAATCAGATACTTATCTAACAGTATAATAGATACTTACAAGCACTTGCGGCAACTATTTCACACTCTAGTTTAGAAGTAATAAAGTACATTTCGCTTTAGTTAGAACTTTGGGATTGCCGCTGAGGCATTAAATGCCCGCACGATACAGATGCAAATTTGCACCGCTGTTCCAGGGCATTGTGCCAACAATCAATGCTTCCCCCCCCCCCCCGCCCACAACAACCCCTTAACAACCCACCCCCAACATTCAGAATGAGCAAGAGCGCACAGAAGATGCATATCTTACCATAAGTCGAAACATTAAAACGGCTTAAACCTTTGAAAAGAAGAACCATTTGCATAATGAATTCGTCAGATCTCGGAGAATCCTGGATCCGCTATTCACATTGTAAAATTGTGAGGTGCTATTCAAGGTAAATTGGTGATTCAGAACAAAACCAAGGTGATTGCTAAATGTCTTCGTGTATTACCACTCTAAATCGCAATTGACTTTAAGTATTTTACTAGGAAATTTATCTGGTAGAGAACAGCGACTGTCGGGGGCTTGGATTTATGACTTTATTGTGTTTGATCATAGCTCACTACGTCAACGGTTTATTTAACTTGAATTGCATTGTTGTTGCAAGTGTTTCGTATTAATCATCATAAAGCAGCTGAGAACAAAAGCACGTCTAGGAATCGCTAAGAAAGTGCAGTGTTGCAGTTTACAAAGCAAACAAAGCTGCGCAGATGCCGATTAATTATAGCGCGTTGGTGGTAGAATAGAACCAGGGTCTGGACATATTATTGCATCATTAATAACTCATGGACAAGATTGGAATGTCATTTGTGTCACAAACTTTATTAGAAACTATTTATGCATTGGTATTTGAATTTAAGATGTAGTACATATTGCACTTTTTATTTGCATTTCTGGGTTCATAGTATTCTGCGATATTTTTAAATATATTTTCAGACTTAAAAATTGAAATAAATATGTAAATGTTTAAATATAATCTTCAGTAAATTAAATATCTTTTTAAAATTGAAATCGGTCCCCCAAATTTGTAGGCTCTTAATGGAAATAATAATATATTTCGACTATCGTAATAAACGCTGGAATAGTAAACGAAATCTATACTCATTTCAATCGTAAAGCCTGCACCAATATCCTTATTCCTCTTGGTATTAATCTCTTACTAACTGCGCAGTCTCCGTACGACACATAACAAATACACATTCCATTGCGTTAACACTCAAATATCCCATCCCTCCACAATCGATATCTCTGCATCTAAATCTATCCACATCCTTAAATCCACCATCTAACCCAAAAACCAAAAAGAACCGTTTAAATCTAACCCAAATTTTAAAATATATCTTCGTTACTATCCCAGAAGTTCGAATACGACGCCTAACTTCGAATCCTTCCGACGCCGACGCCGACGCCGAGCATCGCTACCAGGATGGAAAGCAATAAAGCGTCTTCGGCGCATTTTTCGCCATTTGCATATTGAATAAATTTCCACCACCACGGCCTTGCCTCGATTTCTTCTTTTCCCCCGTCTATGTGGAGATCGTGCTTGGCTGGAAAAGTCAGTGTCGTTAGGCTAGCTGGCCAACTGCCACCGCCAATTCCCGAGATTGGCTACAGACAGGGAATTACCCTCATTTGTCATGAATCCGGCTAAGACGATTCGTTCATTTCCGCATCGGGAAGCAGTAATACGACATTTGGATATTTCTTGTCAAGAGTTTGTACATTTGACGTTGACAGTGATACTTGATTCGTAGACTAGTTGTAGTGTATAGAAGATTGCCGTTACGACAGAAATGATTAAGTGGTAAATATCAAATGCCAGAATGGATTTCAATTATAAGCAGTTGATCAGGGATATCGCAATTATTTTATCTAATAGGTACAAATTGTATAATAATTTAGTACCAAAAACAAAAACATTAAGAAAAGATGATTTTATTTATCAAAACTTACATAATAAAGTAAAATTCGATAAATATAAAAATAATTAAATTTTTTAAATATGCTATAATTTTAAAACGTCAAATGAAAATATTTCATTTATTTATGTAATTTGTCTCTAACATTATTGGATAACAATGTAAATTTTACAGCTTTTATAATATGGATGTAAATACAATCAGTGAAAAGTGAAAGCTCTTGTTTTCATGAAGCCTGGCGTTGATTACTGGCGAGAGAATACTCATAACACATAGCTTCCAAACATTTTGATGTACACATTCCATTGCAGAAGAAGTTGTACAAAATATAATTGGAGATGATAACTTTGGTGACAATTTACACTATCAAACTGCTATATGAAATGGTAAATATATGGTAAATATATGGTGTATGGGTGTATATTGGTAGCTATGGTAAAAAGTCCATCGGTAATGACTAAAGAGTCCGTCGGTAAAGTGGCCTACAACCATGAAATCAGCCTACAATTATTTAGGTTTTCATCCACACTTGATATTTGAAAGATGGAAATTCTGTCATCTCCAAAAAAATCCATTTTAAGTTAGTCTATTGCATTTCCCATATATTAAATATAACATAAAATACCAAACCTGTTGTCTTACTTTTCAAAACTTGGATTTATAATTGACTCCACCATCGATTAGGAAGAACAAGTGTTTGTCCTGTATTTCTGCGAACTGTGCGGGTAGATGGCGGGTTTCGCATCTAACCCCTTCATTTGTCAACCCATACCTCCTAGGAGATGAACAATAATGTGCACAGCATCCCTGGTACACGATCACCGACATATATCACGAAGAATGCACCTTCCTGTCCCCATCACCACCTCGCGTCGATTGTTTCGCTCAAATAAATTAACTTGATTGTTGCTGGAACTCGGAGTCGAGTTTAATTACTCTCTGTACAGGAGTTGGGTGTAGACGTCAACCGTTTAAGAGCTCTGTGTATAGCCGAGAACAAACTTTATCGACACCTCGATGACTTTTAAAACATAAACTATTATTAATAATAATAATAAAACACTGTCATTATAAAATGATTGTCCCTTGGACACAGTATAATTATAAAATCAAATAATAATAATAATAATAATAATTTAAAATTATGAAGAAGTTAAATAACATGAAACAAGCCCTATACAATAAAAGAATTGGTGAATATACAAATTACTATACAAATAAATGTGATTTTGTATAGAAAAGAAAAAATATTTTAATGTTCTTTAGTTTTGTTTTAAATTACGATCACAATACTCTTATTTTGTTGTACTTCTCTTGTGTTCTATTCTGGCTAAGAAAATGATAATACAATTTCGTTGCTTTTCAAAAATTTAAGTAATATTAAAATTTTGACAAACAGGAGTTCAAGATTCTAGTCATGAAACGTATTTTTTAGAATGTAAATATCTCCACTTGTTTTGAAGTTAGAGTAATACTCCACGAGTTTTGTTTTTGGTATACGTGCGTCTCTTAAGCTGGCTTGCCGCTTGAAATGCTTACGTTAATACGCACGGAATTCAGGTATGTGCTGCTTGGAGCTGTGCACAACTAGGGTAAATATGAGAACCACAGGGATAATGGGCAACTCACAAAACACAACACCATCATCATTTAAAAATGCATTAAACATTAATGATGCACTTGGGTTACTTTATTCCACTGTCTATGCTCAGGATGCATAGGATGAGGTTCTAAATATAGTCGAAAACAAAAAATAGTTACAAGAACTGCGCAAACCTTTCAACGACATTACCTACTATATAGAATGATAAATTAAACCAATATTTTATATGTCAAATTCATATATGTATGATTTTACTTGAGGCTAAATTTAAAATTGTATACAATAGGGAATATGCATGTATTTTTTTAAAACTAAAATTCAAAATAACAACATATTTGTTGATAAATCAAACTATTTTTACAATAAAAAGTGTAAATTTTCTGAAATCTTTATATGAATTGAAAATCAGTTTAAATTTTGGCGGGAAAACGCCATCCCGACCAGTGATATCATTTATATCAACCAAAAATGGTTACAATGGTTAGAATAAAATATGACATCACTTGCAGGGATGGCGTTTTCCCGTCAAAATTTACACTGATTTTTAATTTCATATTCGTGAATGAAAATGTATACTTTTGAGATTGAAAATAGTGTAATTTACCAATAGATATGTTATTCTTTCGATATACCTACTGGATTTAACGGCATTTAAAAAACGTTTGCATATTCCCTATTGAAACGTTATTGTTTAGTAAATAATACCCATAAAAAAACACTCCGTGTAAAAATACCAGCCAAGTCTCTTCAACTATAAAAAAAATAGAAGAAATCTAAAAATTCAGCACTGAAAAGTAGTGATATCAAAAAATGAGCCAAGTCAAAACTTAATTTTAAAAACCAAAATATACTTGGCGCATCGTGTATATAAATAGTATAGAAGCATATGCCAAAAATCAAATGTTCCTACCTAAATATATATAATATACCTATAATGCCCTTAAAAACGATGCGCCAAGTATATTTTGGTTTTTAAAATTAAGTTTTGACTTGGCTCATTTTTTGATATCACTACTTTTCAGTGCTGAATTTTTAGATTTATTCTATTTTTTTTATAGTTGAAGAGACTTGGCTGGTATTTTTACACGGAGTGTTTTTTTATGGGGATATCACTTATTTTTTTAGTTTATTTACACAACTTGTAACACACATCGGAGCAACAATGACTAAATACTTTTAAAAAATACGCCATTTCAGAATTGGTTAATACGAAAAATTGTGTTTGGTGCTCAATATACCTAAGCTTAAAGTGATATTCCATGAAGAATTGCGCAAGCTTCGTTCCAATCAGTCCAGCCGTTTTCGAGATATGGTATCACTTCCGGTTTTCAAAATGGCGACTGAAATAACTGCTACCTAGAATTTATTTCTATAAATGTTATGTATCATTATAAGCCTTCTGAATATGTGGTTATTGTAGTAAGAGGTCATTTAAATATAGTTCTTCATTTTCATGACGTCATTTCCGGTTTTGGTAATAGTACATCTCTACTTTAACTATTGATATTCCATATAGACGACCGTCTGAATCATTTGGCGCTAGTTTCATTCCGATCGGTTTAGCCGTTTTCGAGATATGACGTCACTTCCGGTTTCAAAATGGCGACTACCGGATGGTTTTATAAAAAGGCACCTCAGACGCCAAAAGTGCACATGTGGTAAAAATTTCAGATCGATCGGCTAAGCCATTTAGGCTGTGGCGGTGATAGCGGTGTTTCCTGATATCATCATCATCAGATAGGTTTTAAAAGGGGTGTAATTTCACTGTTTTCACGGCCCTCTAGCACGCAAATGGCATAACCTATTGTTCCCAAATTTAGTATATGGAGTGGGGTGGGCCATAGCTCGAAATTAAGATATTTCACAACAATGTGAGATTTTCCAATTTTATGATCCAGTAGGCCGAAAATGCCATGTTGTTGCTTACAGTAAAAGTGGTTGGTCTGCTCCTCAGTTTATTAGGCATTTACGGTATGTTGAGTGAGTGTGAGTGTACGGTACGACTTGGCTGGGTGGAGCGACCGCTCCACTAGATATTCTTCGTGGAATTCTATGATTTAAGAGCTATACTCATGTTTTAGTAATGAGAAATTGAAAGAGAAGTTAGAAATAAATTGAATTGAATGATCAGTCTTCAGCAGCAGCTAGTTTGCCATGTAGTTCCAATTACATGGAGAGAATAAAAGCGCTGTGAAATCCAATAGCAGAACGTACAAAGACAACAGATGTAAAACAATTAGATTCTACAAACAATCAGGAGATATTTTATTTCTAAGAGAAACACATTTTTAATTTACTCGCATAGTTCTGTACGAGAATTATCGTACTTCAAAGCATAATTGTGACTTTGTTACAAAGTACATTGGTTAAAAAACAAATCACAACTCAATACACCTTACTTAAATGTCAAAGTGTTGTGTAGTCAGAGTATGTAAAATACATTTCTATTTCATGTTAGTGAATTTCTTTCAACAAAATTGTACCAGCAAACAAATTATTTAATAGGAATGAGAAATACCTTAAGTTTTTCTTTGATCGAGCTGAAATTTTTTCACACATGTGCACATGTGTCTCGGGGCGTTGCAGATCATAATTTTTTTGAAATCCGCTGATTGGTTCAAATTTTAAAAAAATTTCCGATGGGTTGGTCCGATATGGATTTTCTATTATTTTACGTCATTGCGACCTACATTGTCTCAAATCCTACAAAGTTTCAGCCAAATCCTCCAATTGGCTGATTGGTTGAAAATAAAAGTGTTCCGATTTAGTTCAAATTTTGCATGGTGATCAAGACCAACATTATCAAAGCTTTTACACATTTTGAGCCCAATCAGTCAAGTATTTATTGTCATTTTAAGAGTTTAGTATGGATTGTCAAAAGTGATTTCTGGAAAAAAGTATGTAGGAAAGTTACGACACAATGGATATTCAACCATTTTATATAAATCTGTTATTCATCCAGTGTTTATATGGAGATTGGAAAGTTGCAAAGAAACTCATATTGTGTGTATCGTGCATCGTATTTAGCTGGGGATGTTGCACGTGTCTGTGCGCGCTCATCAACGCGTTACACTGAGCGTTTTCCTAGTGTTAAAAAAGCAAAACGAACCAAATCACGTTTATTTGCTACTTAAAAAGTCCTTAATTCCATTGCAACTTAAATTCCAACCATGTCTGTTCGCGACACTAAGCAAGTTTGTCAGTCGAAGACGTACTTGGTTCGAGTTTAAAGAGTTGCTTTGCCTCTCCTGGAGCTTGGAAGTGGGAAAAGTATTAAGAAGCTCTCGTGTAAACCAGGTAATTTACATGGCGCGTTGCTTTTCCAAGACACCAGGGCTTCTAATCGGGTAACTTTTAAACAAGACTCATTCGTCGAGAACCTTCTTGAGATACACACAGGTTACTTAAAGAGTTGCCAGCTATGAGGACATGATCAAAATTACGGAGTCAAGTTGAGAGTTTAGAGATAAATGATAAGGTTGAATGAAAAGAGACAATTTATTTACGATGTAGATAAATTGTTGCAGACTACACTTGCAAAAAATACTAAATATTGGCTTGTCAATTTTAAGGTTTCATTAATCTCTCATAAATATAAATATTTTATATATTTTTCCATGTATTTATTAAAAAAACATAATATTATAAATATACAAAGCTTTCAAGCAAATTATGCTATAATAATATTTTTGTCTGTTACAATCTAATTTTAGCGTTGTAATTTCCAAAACATACATATTTTCTTGTTTCTATTTTATTTTTGTGTAATACCGCGCGCGTTTTACTAAAAACAAAAACAGTGGAATAATATGAAACTAGAAAAACAGTCACTAGATAACACACCCCTTTTAAAATACACCTCCCTTTCCGAACAACCCCTATCTGAACGGAAAACTGCACAGGGACATAAAGAAAATCTATCACAAAGTTATGAACCAATAAATACTCTTTAGTTGACAAAAATGGCTTCTTTTTCGCGATCAACTAAATTGTAACTGAGCTACTCTTATAGTTAGGAAGTGGTTAGAAACTGCTCTTAAATGGAGAAAGGAAAATTGAGTATCAATATAAGTTAGTTTTATTTTGATAAACTCAGGAGACCGATGATATGAATCTTTATTTACAACTCGTTTACGCAATATTAAACACTGCGTAAAGGTTATATCTTAGAGAAGCAAAATGTAATGAAAATGTTTTTCTTTGATGATTAATTTGTTTTACGACAAAACTTTCCATGTCTTCGCATAATAATTTCAGTGGTCCCATCCACCTCATTTCGGGCTGGCAAGTTTTCGACGCAAGGCTCTAGGTGATATCATCAGTGTTGACAGTGGAAATTGTTCGAGCTGAAACGTTAATGAACTTTGTGAAGTTCCTCTGCAATGCATCTGTAGCGTCGCGACGTCCACTAGACCCGGCGACGCCTCACGAGCACGTGACGTCGTGTGTAGTCGCTCACATTTTATGGCGTTGCGGCGAGCGAAAGTGAAAATAGCGGGGAGAGAGTCGGGGGACAATGTGAAGCATGTAGAGGAAGTCTATTTTTGATATTTACTGCAGAGTCCTATTTTAAAATAAATAGTTTTACTAAACTATGCGGGCAGAGGTTTTATTACCGCAAACAAGTACTGAAGGACGGAATTAGTTTTGGCAAATACATTAAACTGTTGCTTTGAAATTTGGATACTTAACAATAGATTTTATTGGTTGTCAACAATTGAACAAGTACGTATGCTTTTATTATTATGTTGATGAGTTACGTGCTAACAACTCATAACTTAATATTGCTAATTTGCAAGAAATTCTTTGAGTTTTACTTTTGTGTTATTAAAATACAAACAAAATGCATTTCCAATTGCTATTTTCATGTTAATATTTAATTTAAATGTTGAAATAAAATTAAAATTAGATAGTATTAGAGGTTATATTTTCATTTTGTGACGGTTACAAAAGTTTGGTGGAGGTGCCGCGTTAGATACGCAACCTGTAATACATTCATGTGTTGCGGGCTGCTTTTAGGAGTAAGCATGCACCTCTGTATGTAATTCGACCTAACATCATTTTTACAGATTAAACGAGACTGTAAAAATAATTATACATAAAATATATGTCTCTGGAAAGTCCTAACTGAGAAAAAGGTTAACTGGAAGATATGATCAGAAATAACCATCGGCCGCCAAATTACCGACCGAACCACCCAAAAATCACCAAACTTAACACTAGTTACGTCACACTTATTAAGTGGATGTGTGAGGATTCCGTCGCGGATGGTGAAAAGTTTTACGCTTTTGACCCAAACATAATTAACTTTTACGCCCCTTGACTGGAACAAGTTAGACATTTTAAGCAAACGTTTTTAGTTAGAAAACATCCCATCTTCTGAGGGCAAGTAAAAAACATTCAAACTTTGTTAGGATGGTACACCTTACGTTCAGCATATCAATAGCCTTTTTAACATAAAAATGTTCACATTTAAAATTCTGATACGTTGAAAAGTGCCGGAAAGGATGGGATGATGTAATAAATTATGGTAAACTTTTTATAGTCGTTCAACTATAACCCGAAGGAGGAGTTTAGTTGAAATTCACTTATGTGTGGCGGGGGAACGAGCTCTTCATTCTAACAGACTCTACAATACGTGTTCAATACCTCACCTTAACCTGCACTAACACACCTATACATGACAGGCACCAAAAATACAATTTTCTTTCTCTTATTGCACTTCTACCATTTTGTTGACGCTGATGAGAGCGTCAGTTTTAACTTATAAAGGGTGGTATATTGATGAAATGTTGAAATATTAATCATTTATCTGCGTCCACGAAGAGCTAACATTCAACAAACAACTCAAAACAATCATAAGCGTATATTGATTCGACATTTTGCGCGTTTGACATATAAAAACAAGCAAATTTTGTGCGTTCTACGATTTTGGAGGATCATCGTAAGCACGTAAAAGAAGCACTATTGTTGTTTTTGTAGCATCATTCGCTTACACTAGCCGTATGCAATCGGCTACAAGATAAACAATCTTGTATCTTGTATCTTGTATCTTGTATCTTGTATCTTGTATCTTGTAATCTTGTAAACAATCAGTATCTGTCGTGCAGGGCAAATGTGTGCACACGTTCTTCTCCACGACATAATTTGGAAATTCGTGACAATTTCTCACATTTCCGTCTCGAGAGTAACCAAGAGAGATCACTTGAAAGTAATGAGATGCAAGCTCAGACATTAAAAATTACTTCATGAAAGTAATGTGCATAAATGGGGACTATTACTGCACCCTGAGGCATTCCAAATGTGTCGCCCCCGTTTAATAAGAAAAAACTGTCTCGAGTAAATATATTCGACAGGATTTATTCTGAAGTGAAGCAAACAAACATCTTGCTTTGGATGATCAACCGCCCCCGTACATTACCAATGTAAGAAACTCGAAGTCGTCCTCCGCATTTTCTGAAATGAGTGAGAAAAGATCTCGTGCGAGTAAACGCGTGGGTTTTTATCTTTCAAAAGGTCACCCGTTAAAATGTGAATCCTCATGCCAGCTTTCTCACAGAGTAGAGTTATATATTATAATATTGCTCATAATAAAATTATTACTTAATTATATTCAGCTCTTACGAATCCATTGCAAATCCTTCATTATATTAAAAGGAAACTTCAAATTAATTAAGTATATCATTTATTTTACCTAACGGAGAACTAGAAAATATATCGTAAGATTTTTGATATTCATAAAGGTTTGTAAAACTAAAATTTTAACCAGAGGATAATTGTATCGAGGACTGTCCCGACGAATAGAAAAACTTCGTTTGAAAAGTAAACGATATGTTAAAATATTGTAATCAAAGTGGGACCCCTCAGTTATTACAGATATTTTACTTAATTTTTTTTGTGCTGAAATTTATTATTATTGATACAAACTACTAAGTAACTGCTAATCTAACATTCTAAATCCTTTCATATAATATGATTTCTGCTTAATACGACCAACAGTCACTCATTAAGCTCCATCGCTTAGAAATTCCCTGTCATCCCTCTCAGGATTTTTCACTTTCCTCTCGGGCGTATATAAGATCAAGTCGGGAGTAGAGAAATTCTAGCTTCTACAAGCTCGACATATTAAAAATTTACATCCATGGAAAGTGCGTGTGAAGGGGACGGATTAAACCTCGTGAATAAAATACAAGTTCACGTTAATTAAAACGAGCTTGTATTACTCAATGCGATAGAAGGAGGTTGTAAGTAGGAAAGTTTGAGGTGATTCCTGGAACTACTTCAGGCAGTGTTCTGTCGCGATGAGATTGTTGAGGCTTATTAGAGAAGTGGCGTTGTGTTTTATATGTGCTGGTGGAGGTGCCGGTTTGATGTTAGATAGTTTAGATGCAAAGTAGTTGTATAGAGTTGAACTTGTTGAACTTAAGGGTACTATGTTAGTTCTGGCTGTTTAGAGGAGGGTTATTGTGTTAAAGTAATTATTTATTTTTTAATTTCATGGTTATTATATCAAGTACAAGTATTATAAAAGTAGGCTACATCGTCGTAAAATAATACGAAAATTAAAGTTCGACCCTATTTCGTAAATTCTGTTTTCAGGTGTGGCTGAGTCAATTTTTTTGTGAACTCCAGTTTGTCACAATTTACGTTTATAACTTTAGCAGTTAGATTATTTCAACTTTATAAGAACAATCAAAACGGCTATGGTTAAGACACCTATAAAATAGACAAGTAGGTATCAAAGTTAAAATGTAACAATTACACTCAATTTAGGACTATGTTTGTACCGAAGTGACTATACCCACACACTTCCGGATTAATTAACCGTTGTTAGCAATCCACTGATCAAACACCTCAAAACATTGGATCAATCTTTGACTTGAGACATCTTGTTTTCGCCCACCTCTTGATTGTGTTGTGTTGAACTGGGCATCAACCTCAACTTCAGCGTAGAGCAAATACCGCAGCAGCGAGAAATGTTGAGGAGCGTCGAAACATAGGGAGGGGGGGGGGGGGAGAGGGGGAGGATTGAAATTCCGACAAAGTCAATAATATTATTCGCGATACGTTTCAGGCGTTGAACTTAACAACTTTTAATTGGCGGCGTGCGAAACAATAAAGCTCTTATAAGCTTTTAATTAGGATAGTGAGGAATACGGCATTGACTGGAATTAATTTAACTTTCTTCTACATGATGCACCTCGTTAAGGATCTACTAGCGACGTTTATTAAAAACATTTATATTGACTTACAATTTTCATTTCAAGTGTCATCGTAATATCTGTTGTGTGATTGATCCATTTTATTTACACTTTATTTGCTACCACTTAATCACTCAATCAAATCCGCGTTCATAAACCCTAAAAGTATTGAAAAGCGATTGCAATGAAATTTATTTTAAGATCAGTATATGCATTTTCAATTATTGCATGACGATTGATTTCTAGTTTACATTCAATTAGATCAAGTTTTCTTGGAAACAAATTATGATTTTATAAGGTTTTCTAATCCTTATTTACTAGTTTTGCTAATAATGAAATTACATGCATTTCTGTGACACTCTGACACTTGATATCAACTCTAAATCAAAGTCATAACAAAAAGATCATGTTACATAATGACATGATCCAGATAATTCAAAATCTAGATTCCATTGAAAAAGCGCTCCAAGCTCCGTTGTGCACAATTATCTCAAACACATTTTAATCTCATTATTAATGATAGATCGGACAATTTCGTCATTTTAATGATACCATTATTTTACTGTCTTCCCAGGTTGCTGTAAAGCCCTTCGAGAGTGTAGTCAGTGTGAAATTAAAGGCACCCAAGAGAAATCAATAGACTCGGTTTTGACCGTATTTATTAGTTTAGAAGTAGGTTTGTTTCCACGGAAGGGCTTAAAACAATTGAGATTGTCAGTGCCACGTTTGTTGTCCGGTGTTTAATTCCAGAGAAAATGTTATTTAGAAAGGATGAGAACATTGCAGGGAGATTATATGGTACTCTATTAACCGATTTTCCTCTCTTCTATTGCTCGTTTCTATGCAACGTAGAGCTTTCTGGTACAATAATTTCGAAATTGTTGGACCAGGGAATCGTGTATGGGTTTGAAGTAGGGAAAATATATATTTTGTTCAAGTTGAAGTCCTGCATGAAAACTTTTCAAAGAGCTGGAGGGCTGTCGTGTCAAAGTAGTTAATTAATTTCAAGGCGGTTCAGAAGTTCATTATCGAACAGCCGAGAAAGTAATGATATTAAATATTTTGAAAACTAAATCTTTAGAAGATATTTAAACCTTAATTTCTGCATGTACATATTTTTAAAATATTTTTGACGTCAATAAACTCTCCTGCTTTTTGAAATACTTTACCTTACGATCAAATTCACCTTCAATATTGTAAAATATTAAATATCAATCCACTTAATTGCAAACAGTTCTCTATAAAACTCTTGAAAATGTTAGCGAACTTTCTGAAAAGTAATTAATTTGCGCGAACTTGTCCGCAGCAGCCACAGGCGGTCGTGTGTTATTGAACAGCAATTTCCTCTGAATTAACATGTGTTTTTCTTTCCAACACCGAGCATTGCGTTGAGGACAAAAACACTCCGACTCTTTCCTGAATTCCTGATACGATGCGTGTGTCAAATCAAGAGCAAGTTAAATAAAACAGAAAGCTTACAAACAAAATGAGAGGTAGATGTGTTACCAATGAAACCCGAGGGACTTTGTGTCCTTACTTTGATTGGTTTTCCTCACTCTCACTCATTGGTTTTCAAATATAGGATTGATTATACGAAAACAATCACTGATTGACAATTTTTTTTGAATCACAAATGAATCACAAATATTTGAATCACAAATATTTTGTTACTAGAAAAAGGCTCTGTGTGCCGCGTTGATAGGCGACCCTTCGTAGTGCATGCGAATTAATATTTGTTTGAAAGTAACTACTCTATAATAGACCTTGGAAATAGAAGAAAACTATCGTATCAAATGCGTCAAATGATAAGTGATAATTTCTTTTAAATTTCTATGAAACATTTTGACTCAAAATTAGCATTAAATTTACATAAAATTTTCTAGCAAGATACTTCAGCTTGTCTTCTATGAACGCGAAATCGCATCGCAACTCCATAGAAACGCGAATCAACAACACAATGCTGGCCCGGGCTGGAGATGTTTCTAACATGGCGTCGAGAAATCGTTTTGCAATGCGAATTCGTGACGATTCGCAATCTTGGAGCCACATACAGCATTTTCTACGTTGCAGATTTTCAAATCCGAAAAATAGTTTAAAAAACAAACAAAAATAGAGACATATAAACTGCTCATTTGTACTAAAATGTCTCAACTGTCAAGAAAAATCTCACATTGCTGCTGAAAATCGTTTTTTTTATAAACTGAACTTCAATCTCTCTTCACTGAAACAGAAATAAAAAGACAGTCTTTCCATTCTGTTTTCAACGTAACCGTCGCGAGCAAGAAAACTAAGTAAGTAACATGGATCTTGGAACGTTTTGTACCTCAATGAACGAAGGAAGGATAAAACTTGATGAACAGAAAAACGATGCCGCTGTCATTGAATACAGTTTATGCCGAGCGAGATGCAGTTCGATCTTTTTTCGCTGATAACCGTGTAGCTTCTTCTTGATGCAGTATTTACTTGCAAAGCGGTTGTGTTGGAAGAAGAGGAGTCGAAGTCTTCTTATCAATCCAGTTGATCGCAAACGAAAGACGAAGCTTTTTAAATTCTCTGGAAAACTTAAGGGTTTCGAATACATGGAGAGTCAAGCCATGTATCATGATTTTATGGCTAGAATCTGGGAGCTATTTTTCTGAATTATAAATGATGGTCCAATTATGATTTCATGAGTATGAAAGAATAATATTGCAATACATATTTTCCCAAATCCACCAATGTGATAACTATTGACAATTTTAATATAACTTATTGCAAAGTGCTTTACATCTTTAATTGAGTAGAGTAGTTGTTTAATATATTAATGCATTCTTTATATATTATATTTACCTGACAATGTATATACAGTACATTTACTGTGCATTTACTACTAATAAAAATACAAATACAAATACATTGTCTAGAAATTTTTGTTACTACACAATGTTTGACTTTGAAGGAAAAATTTGAACATAATTTTACTCGCGCACGTGGTACTTATTTTTAAATCTCTCTTTATATTAGGATTTACTTAATAATTATTTCATACATTTCTACATCAGGAAGGGATGAAAGTTTTAAGAAGTTAACCAATACCCTTCAATTCAGGCGGAAAAATTGTGAGAGAAGGAAGTAATTTAATTTGAAATGCCATAAAACGTTGTTGTATCATCTGTTTTAAATCGTAAAAGCCGAGCAGCCGAGTGAAATATCTTTCTTCGATACTCTTTGGAAGACCATTACGTTTCCAAGCGAAAGAAAACAAGCCTTGGCTATCAAATTATCTGCTCGCAAGAAACTCTTCCAGATATTTTTTATTACTTTCAATTTCACCTTAGTTATTATCTGTCTTATGTACACAAAAGAAGAAAAAAATACGAAAATACTCCGTTTTCCCCGTTACAAAATGACTTGTTAAATGAAATATAGTGAAGATGAGACGCATTATTCATTATTTCGTATACGAGACTTATGCCGTTTAATGATTCTAATCAACAATTGAAATACAAGTTGGAGAATGAAGTAAAATTGTTTTTGCTCATAGACATTAAGTAGGATACAAAAAGCAATTCAAATCAATTTTTTAAACGTTTACTACTCAAATTAAAACAAGCATACGTGTAATAGCATAATAATAACAGTAAAGCGACATGTCGTCCACATCGACATAAGATCAAATTGATATTCAAACAAGCCATAAAATGTCTTGTTCATTCGACAAATTCTAACAAGTCCTCCTTTTAAAAAACTTTCTCGAGTTCGCAAAGTATAACTTTGAAAAATCATCCAGACTAAAGATCAAATCTACCGAAGAGGAATATTTATCAATAAAACGGAAAGCACACAATCATTTAAATTTCACGGATAAAAAAATATATCATTTAACTGAATTTTTATGAGTAAGGGAATGCTCGCTTTTCATACCATGTCCGTTGATACGGAAAGATAGAGGAAATGTAAAAGGGGTTTGGGAGGGATGATAAATCACTGCGCGAAACTTTCTTGTAATCTCACGAAGGCTGTGCATGAGCCGAGCGAACAGTGACTCGTCTTACCGACCGAGGCGGTCATCCGTCATGATATCACCCAATGCGTGGCAACTCTATCCCTCATTCCGAGATTCTCTTGTCTATTGTCTTTCCACTCACTTTTCTCAGCGCGAGATTAATGCGATTTATCATTTTCTGTTGAGCCTTACGCGTGGATAATTCAATTAAGCCTATTAAATTGTGTAGCAGCTGAAATGATTACAATAAGTTTGATTTGATAACACTCATAGCTTCATTTCACGAGAGTGAATTAAAACAAAAACGGAATTAGTAACTAGATTAGATTTTTGGAAACTATATGCTTATACCCTTTTTCTCAGCCTTGTATAAAGTTACAAAGTTATTTAAGCATTACTTAATATGAAGATATCAATTTTGAAGGACGACGAGAAAGGAAAATAATATTGGAAATTGTTTTCTAAATAGTTTTCCCAGAATTTACCTCTGGCCTGAGGAAACCCACCAAAAACTCTAGCTCGAAAGATCTGTAACAGGGCTATGAACCTAAACCTCCCGAAAAACATTTTTTTACGTTTTCGATTATAATTTTGATGATGATTGAGAGGATGGAAGGAGGATGTCGTAGCCCATAATTATTGAAAACTATCACAGCATTTTATCCCTGACTAAATACAGTTAACATTAACAACATCGATTGCCATTAGGAACTGACGGTAATCGAACCTGCGGTCTCCCGAAAAACAGCTACCATTTATTCTCTGAGCCGTAATATCCGTAAGTTAAGATATTTGCTAAAAGATAACAAGTAGAGTTCATTTAAACTTTTTAAGTCAATAAATTAGCACCAAAAAGTAGAGTCAGCCATTAGACGAGCTTTCTGAAACCTGACTTGAACTTTTAACTTCATATTGTAGAGTAAGGAGTGACTCAGCATCCTATACTTTATCGCGTATGCACAATAAACTAGGCAGTTACATGTTTCCGACTTTGCTTCTTCCGACGTAGGAAAACTACAATTAGGTTCAAAGTGAAACAAACGAATTAAACATAAATAGATTCCGACTGAAAAAGGAGTAAAAAGCTTCGGTCTCCACACTTCAAGAACGATTTCTATTGATATTCGTATTGTCACCCATCATTTACCTCCATGTAGAATAGAGTTTTATAGTTCTATATTTTTAGAAGCCCACACACAACGCTTCCAAACGTTATTACAGCAGAGCATTTAACATCAAGTCTTATTAAAGTTCTCGTTTGGCTAATGTGCTTTTGTTATTATTTCTTAAATTGGAAAGTATTTTTAAAAGATAATAGGAAAGCAAGAAAGAGAGTTACTAAGGTGAGCCATCTTACGAGCATTTTTAGGAAAGTAATGTGTAAAAATCAAGTAGTCCAATAAGGTAAAAAAGGCGCGTGTCTTCTTCTGTGATATTAAAATTGAGGACTAGTTTAGTTACTTATTCTTTGCGAATACAATTGAATACAATGAAGATAGCCGTATTTATTTTTAATATATTATAATGCTGATTTATTCGCTTAATTCAAAGACTGTCTTTATTTTAAATGTATATAAAAATCAATTAATATATACATTCTGGATAGGTACATTATTTATTAAGTGGCTTGGTTATGTGTAAAATATTTCACCTATACTGCAATTAAAAAAAATGCACATCAAATCAAAATCTAGGATAAATAATTTTTTCAGTCACGTTTAATTCTGAGTGTCAATCTAAATAAAATGTTAATCACAAATGTACAAGTGTAATGCGGTCTCCTCTCGAAAAGATTCCCGTGATTTATCATTGCTTTCTTATTAAATTACTTCTTTATCTTCATTTGTCCGCCGACATGGAGATAATGAAAAGTACGCGATGCAGGACAGAAGGTGCATCCATTCATCTTGCCACACAATTAACTAGTTTCCGATCTCATGTTTGACAAGATTCAGGAAGAAGTGACCTACATTATTGAGTACCCTTCAGCCCTATTCCGATCTCAAGATCCCGTCAACATTAGAAGCCAAGTTCTCGTTTAAAAGCTCATTTCATTTGCGCATCGTCAATATTTATAAGATCGAAGAAAATTATTAATTCAAACCCTATATTAAGTACAGAGCAAGATAAAACTGGATTGGAAGATGATGAAGCGTGAGCTTTTATCAGTTTCTTTGTCGAAAGACAGCAAAAACTCACTAACAAAGTTCATATTTTTTGACAACTGATATGATTGATAATTTTGTGTACAATTTTGTTTCAGTTGGTGAGATGATCATTAATTGATTCATTGATGCTGGAATACAATGTTAATATGGGTTAATGAAATATCAGTCAACGTTGTGTTCTGTAGCTGAAAAATGTTCTATAATTTTCTGGAACCGTCTAATCTCAACTTTCCTTAAATGGTTTACAGACGAACTGTCAACTAGGTAATTGAACTGGTTTATAAAATTGTCATGCTTATTTATATAAAAAAACGACATAAAATGAGATTCAAGATTTTAAAATGTTCTCCCACGGTCCAAATATCAACATTTACTTACATTTACATGAAAAGAAAATTACTCCCTTTTACGCAAAGCGCCACCCTGCTGTTGAACTACACGATTCAAGTTCGCATGGAGTTGAGAAGAGCCTGGAAAGAAACTGCATTGACTGTTCTTTTCCTTGATAAATGATCGATCTTTTAACTAAACAGCTTCTCTTGTAGTATGAATGTCACAGAGGTCTTCGCGACTGACATTATTCAGCCATTGTTGCTTTGTACTCGCCGAGTTCGCCTGAGAGCCAGCTTTACAGCCAGGCATTACTGCGCATCCTGTAGTGCAGAAGCCGACACTGCCTAATACACTTTGCGCCGAGTTCAAAACTCAACGGATTTCATTTGAAGCTACACTAAAAGAGTTTCTAACTGACCATGTGTAGTAGTCAATTGATGAATTTGAAAATTAAGGAAACTATTAATTGTAAATGCTGTTGTTTTTTAATTCTATGCGTTTTGCACTAATTATTACTGACGAACTGATCTAAAAAACTTAATAATATAAACATTGTAACAATGAACAATGAATCTACAAAATAATTATTAAGCTTTATATATGCTGCATCCTGATTAAATTTCCTCAGAGTTCCTTGAATAAAGCTCCCCTACTGACCTTGAGTTGAATGGACGTAGCAAAATGCTTGCTACTTATTGCTACGGAATAAAGAAAACCATTTAATATGAAGAGATACCTATTCAAGTTGTTTTCCAACTTCCAGTAGATCGTAAAATATGTAAATGGCAGTGATTTGTTTTCATGATTTGAATATTTCTCGAGGGACTTGAGTTTTCTCCTAGTTTCTATATTTTCAACAGAGCCGAGGCTCCACTAGTGAGAATGTAATACAGAGAAGGGAGGAGAGGAAACCCGGTACGGGCATGTAGCCGACTCCTGACGAAATTTACCAAGCGGGCCAACGGCTTAAGTCCCATCCGAAGGAGGGTGTGACATTCACATCACGAGCCTCCACAACCCGCGCCGTCGAGAGACTGATAACAGGTGGAGGGAGGCCGTCACACTAACCCCCAAACACCTCAGTCTCATAAAGAACCATGGTCAGAAATTTACTAATGCCCAGTACACACGACACATTCGATCGAATTGGATGCGTGGATTTTAATGTTAGATTGTTCAAGGCCACACATGCGCAATGTGTATGCGCGTGAAATAACATTATAGAGATGGGTTCTAAAATACAAGGTCACATCCAATGTTCGAGGTAGATGTGTACTTGGCTTTCAAGTCATTCTATAATATTTCTTCAGTACTGTGTTCTACAGTACGAAAAGAGTGCGACAACATTAGGTAGCTGTGTTCTGTTTTATCACCCTACCAACCAAGTCATATGTAAAGAAAAGAAAGTGTTCACCGCCTTCTTTAGCATGCGAGAGAATGAATCCTAATCAGCGAAACACATAGGCAAATGGCCTGTGTTACTTGAGCGACATCTAGAAGGCGCTGGGAAGACTGCGCTCTCTAGTAAAGCAGACCGTTACGCAGACAAGAGCCAATAGCCATCATGGGGGTGATATTGAAAAGAAAACATCCAGATTCCAAGGCAGTTTGTTGGGATGGCGAGGGATGTCTAAAGAAAATTTTCTTGGAGCTTTCAAGGATTCTATACTATTTATAAAAAGCTTTCAACGTAGTATTTTACTACATTATTTACTATATAACAATAGTACTTAATTTGGATGGAGGTGCCGTGATTTAGCCAATATCATAAACCTGGTTTATTTCCGTAAATTCCATAAATTAATGGTTAGATTCATAATCAAAACTCGAAAAAATAAAAACGTTTCATGTATCACGATTTTTTTTGTGAAGGTTCGGAAAAATCGCAGAATTATTATTAAAAATAAATTATTAATAACTGAAATCTAAAAATTCATTATCTCTTATGGAATAATATTATTCAGCTTTTCTTTTCTAAGATGTAATTGTTTGAATTTAAATAGGACTTCGTTAATATTTATGAAAAACACACAGCATTTATATTCAATAAAACCATCACAACAAGTACAATAATAATCAGATCACGTTTATTATGAGTCAGTTTATTTATAAATCTGCAATCTAGATTATCAGGTTATTCTTTTCCGAAAAATCTCGATCTCTAGATAACTCGTCAAGTTCATAACTTTTATACATGATACTCACTAATTATATTAATAATAGATTTTGACTTAAAATGCTGAAGCACTGTTGCCTGTTTATGTAAAAACGCGCTTTGCAAATACTGACGACGAATAATAAAGTCAGTCGATCCAATAAAGGATCAAAGACTCTATCAGTTTCCTTATGCAAACAAATTCCTCAACCACAAAGTTCTTGGTCACTGATAAAATCACATCGAGGAATACTTTGTCCACCCTTGATTCAGTTTCTTGAAAAGATCCACTTTGATTTTGCTCTCTTCGGGAAACCCAATAAGGGCCTCACTCACCCTCTACGCTCTGCGTTTGCCTGGAGGATGCTGGGCGCTGCGACGATGACCCACTGAATACATTCCTCTCTCCACCACGACTCCATATACATACCTGGAAGAAAGAACTGAGTTAGAGAGAGTTTGGAATGCTCTTGAGCAAGAATCTCAACTAAGGACAAGACGAAGAGTTCGCTATGGATAAGAATCGAACTTTTCTGCTAACTTAACCGTATGAGAGTTTTCAATATTTGCCTTCAACTTTGTTTACTTCAATAATAACAAGCTTTTTCTTTGTTCACTCAGAGGAGTACAAGACTAAGAGGTATCACGAGGTCGACCTTTGGATATATTGCCCTTAACAAGTGGTGTATAGTGACATAACAATACAAGGTAAAATCTCGGGTTCAAGGTAAATATCACCACCATTTACTTAATAAATGTGCCCTTCAGAAACTTTCACAAACTCATTATCCCATTAAACAAAAGACTCATTATTTGATACAAAAATTATTATCAGATACTTAGTGAAATAGCGGAGTTTTGAGGCATCATCGGTGAAATACAAAATGTTAAGGCCAATAAACGAAAGTTATTTTAGAGTTCAATGAACTACATATAAATTTCAAAAAAATAGATAAAACATATTGTTTGAGATAATAGCAGGGTTCAGACACTTTCCTATATATTTTAAAAAAACTTGAGGTATGTGCATTTATTTTATAATTTTGTTTCCAAATAAATCAATACAATGTTAAGCGACAAAGTACATTCCGTTGACAACATCAAGAAGTGTCAACACACAATATTGCGGCAGAGGCTCAATTATCTCGGTGTTGTCGCTATTAGCAACCACCCCGGCGGGTTGTCCACGGGATAGTCGATGTGTTCGCAGAGGATGACGTATAGCTCCTTGGAGACACAACTGTTCAAACCTCACTTAGAATTCAATTTCCTTCGTTAATACGTCACTCGGTGAGGGTCAAAACCAGGAGACGGGAAGTCAGGTGGCTTCAGTGGCGTAGTGGACATGATGTTGAGAGAAATAGAGGCGAATACAGTGGCGTAGAGGACATGATGTTAGGAACAGAGTGACCAGTGGGTGCACACGGTCACACTGGACGTCATGTTACGCCTGTAGGAAGTATATGATCCTGAGAAGTTTGTTATGAGGTTTAAGAAATTAAAAAATTAACAAAATGAGGTATTAGATTATGTTGAAAATAAACGAAGTGGAAGAACTACGACTTAATAATAAAAATTACAAAAAATTAAAATAATGAAATATATACCGATAATGAATTAGCTCACGACAGAAATATTATATTGGAATGTTGGAATATTGGAATATTCCAACATAATGCAACCAAATGTTTAAAAATCCTACTTCTGCCACCAATTTGTAGAAAAAAACTCTTCATTCAGCTGCGTTAAGACCAACTTCTGTCATTTGTACCTGACCAATCCATTTAGTTTGTTTCAGATATACACATTTTATATGGTAATTCAACATTTAATCGTCTTCATCATCTTCCTTCTCCTATCATCTTCTTTCTTTTCTCTTTTTTTCCGCATTGCTCTCTATTTCTCAACATATTCCCACCATCTCTCCTGCTCCACAATCTCACAGGTTTCCCTCCTCTTGCTTTCAAATCACCACGTATCTGTTTCTCCCTTCTGTCTCTTGGCCGACCCAAACATCTCTTTTCATCTACCTTGTCTTTTCAAATGTCATTGTCGGAATTCGATTCATCTCCTCATTCTTCCAATACCATTTTCAAACGTCCTCTTTTTTATTTTAAAGATTAACCTATCAAAACCCAACATTGTTCAACACTACTACTCCTAATTTTATCCATTAGAAAATATGAAAAAATGTGAAGAAAAAATTTATAATTACATATATCAGACCGGGTAGCTCAGTTGGTAGAGCTCTCGCCCGGCAAGTGAGAGGTCCCGGGTTCGAGCCTCGGTTCGGTCGGATATTTGGAAGTGACTCCATGGACTCCATGGAAGCTTTCCACAGACACCTACATTCTTATAATTACATACTAAATATTTTCTTAGGGTAGAAGAAAATTGTGGGTAACGTTACCCGTGTATAAAGAGATTAAAGCTACAAGTGCAGGAAACTCAAACACGCCGCACCGCCACTGAGCAAACCTGTCTAAATTGGATCACTAATTAATGTAAACAATGATTACCAAGAGGATTAGTGATGGGACACATGTGGGCCCAGAGTTATGGACCAGCATGGATAATTGATTGAGTAGAATGTCGATTGAGGTCAAAGCGAAGACGACCGGGTTCGGAACATGTCTTTGAAGAATGTCCAAGTAAACGATCTAATGAGGGCAAAGAAAAGTCCCCAGGGATAAAACAAGAGGACTGTAATGAATGAACAGTATTTTAAGGAGCTTGCGTTCGAGATCTTCGAATGAACTATGTTTGACGCTCACGAAATGGTGGACTTTAATTAGGGTTTACCAGGGAACTAGCTTGTATCCATGTACTAAGCTTTTCTAATTAGAATGTATGTGGGTTGTGTTGGCTAGTGGGTGGGTTAGCTGGAGGGTAAAAGAGGATTGTTAGTAATGTTATATAAATCCTTTGAATCATTTTGTGGGACGTTTAACTTTTTAAAAGCTTACGTAGATAACATTTATTATAAAATAATATTACTGAGCTTTAGTGCTGAGGATATGATTTCATATTCTATGTGAATTCATATATTTAAAAAGTATTTTGTTAAAAGAAATATTAGGAGTATACGAGTCGACAAAAAAGTTCGGCATAGTATGTTTATAAATAAATACAATTGTAAGAACTACTTTAATAGTAATCATTTGGACTCCAAAATACAAAGTGAATAATTTGAATACTACTTTTTCCAACAAAAATTTTAAAAAATGATAAATTGAATGTGATTATTACAAATATCGACTTTCTGAAAAATAAAAATAAAAATCGAGTAGACAAATCCTACTTCTGTCACCAATTTGTAAAATATTTCTTTCCTCGGCAATGTTAAAACCAACTTCTGCCAACAGCTAAAATTTAATCCTACAAATACTATTACTTCAAAATAATGCGTCTTCAATCTCTAATAAGTTTGAAGATGAATGTCTAAAAATAAACTACCGTCTAACGCTGATCCAATTACCCAATATTCTTGCAATCTCATCCTCTTCTCATTATAAAAATATTTCGGGCTTTCATTTGTCGATGTTTCTATATAAACACATACACGGATATAGATACCACATGATGGATAAAGAAGATATATCTCGAAGCCTTCGGAGAAAACGTTCCAATGGCAGTTTCAGTTGCGAGAGTGCAGACTTCACTTCCTTTCCAATTATCTCTATCATCCTTTTCCCAGGAGCGACAAAACAACCGCGGTGGTTGCTGGTAAGTAATTGGACGTTGCCAACCTCACGTTGCCAAGTAAGTCAGGAACGGAACCAAGCAGGAGTGGATATCTTGATACACTGAGACTTTTACTTGCTTATATCAGTTGCGGTTTTGCTCAGTAAATATGTTAGAGTAGGTATAATGAGGAGGGATTTGCTACCCACGGAAACATGTTTGAAGAATACTCACCATTCAAGTAACAGCAATTATGTAACCTTTAACTCTTTGGAGAACATATTTACATGACTTTAAAAAGCGTACACAAACTTGGAGACAAAATAGTTTATTTCTTAATATTTTAAACCTACGACAATTTGTTTGATTCTTGTGTATTTTGATTCATAAATGTTTAACATGAAAATGATGGTAAGAAAAATTTAAGAATAATGTCTACTAATCTATTTGAGAACAAATAGTACACTCTTCTTACCAAATAACTATGAAATTACATTATTTGAATCGTTTAAAGGCTGTCATTTTACAGACCTCGTAGAGTTTGTGTATTCATAGTGTTTCATGCCATTGGAGGCTGCCGAGTTTTGAACTTCACAGCATTCTGTTTTCTTTAGTTCAGAAACAACTGATCTTCAGACTGATAAGGAGAAAGAAAATACCCTTCAACGAGAGAGAGATAGAGATGAACATAGTCAATAACAATGCCTTGAGCTGGTTTGTTTTTAACAAGCTACGCCATTATTTTGTCGAGGAAACTTCAAGTCAGTTTGGATATCTTATATAGAAAAGGTCGAGTATGGTCAGAAGATGTAAGATCCAATTTACTTAGGTTTCTGTGGTCAATGGAATAGAAATATCGAATAAAATATTTTTCAATCATACCAAGAGACCATAATGTAACTATCACTCTAGTAATATTCTTCTACCATGCTTAAGAGACGTTATTTACTCAAGTCATATTAATAATTATTCAAGAATTCCAGGTTTTTGATTGTTTGGAATAATAGGTGGAAACTGAGAAAACTCTCAGGCTACATATATCACATCATATTTTCAACCAACGATAATGGGGCTTTTGCTTGTAACATTCATTTTATAACTCGTTTGCAACTTCTGCAATAACTTGAGTTTACACTCCTGACGTTTCTACATTGAATCACCTATAAATCCAAGCTATCAAAGAGGCCTATTACTTTTTGAAGTGCGTTTAGGAAACGTAATTTCCCGTTTTGTAACCACAATTCAAAGGTGAAAATACCACTTTTATTGCGAAGTATTCAGCATATAAACATAAAAAAACTTTTAAATCACTTTTGTAAGGACAGGAACGTTTTGCAATTCATGAAATCTTGATAAGTGATAAAAGTCGACACATTATACAAGTTTTTCTGATCATCATCGAAGCATATTATCCAAAAATTTCAGATCAAGGATTTGACCAAAATCGTGTTTACATATTTCTAATCTTATTTTTCACATTGTGTGGCAATATTTTCCAGATAGGTATCGATCAATGACATGGAATGCAATTTTCCGAACACGTGACTATTTTTAAACTAACCTAGAAATATCAAGCAAAATGGGAGAAACGTCAAGAAATGCATACTTTCAATTTAGTTAGAATAAAACCCTAATTGTTTTCAATACTCACTTGAAATACTTCTTCATTTGCTGAACTTCCGTGAGATGAAAAAGCATTAGAATAACAGGGGTTTAATATTACTACATAATATTACCATGTTCAAGAAAGCGCTACATAAGTCAAATTCCTTAATCCACCAGAAGGTTTTTTTCACAATGTTCGCCTCCGAGCACTTCGTTCAACCAGTTTCATCCATCATTAAGTAGGTTTAACGACATTTTCTGATACTTCATGTCCACCCGAAGTACCTTTTAACGTGTACTAAAGTGGATTACCTTGCATACACACCTGATATCTTCAGCCCATAGTCCCAGTTGGGAGGGAGGAAAAGATGTGAATCTATTAGATCCCGAACCGTCGACCTACACGGAAAAGATTTCAACTCTTCGCAGAACCGAGTGGGAAAACTACGCCAAAGGCTGATGTGTGAGATCATGGACATAAAATTTTATTTGTTTTTGACGTTCAAAGTCATTTCTGCCGACACACTTTTGACAGCAGATGAAAAATGTAAAGTGACATTAGGTTTGTGTTAGCGTCGTTCATATTTTTCTTATTTTTCGCTTCGTGACATTTGATGTTCTAATCATTCACACGTACATCGAAATGTCAAATGGAGTCAATGAAATCTTTCATATTTAACCTATTTGAAGAACGTAAGTGTATCAAAAAGAAAATATCGCAGTCTGAGTGAACTGCTATGAGGGAAGTATATCAAATAAACCAACAACAAAATTTGACTTGGTATTTCACGTAAATTGGACACTGTACAGTTTTATTATGTGGATGTCTTTATTATTTGGTTACTTCTATAGAACCTATTTCCAGTGTTTCAACTTCAAAACATTTAAAACCCTAACGTTAAGCAACAGTCAGTCGCTAGCTGAAGTTAGTTAAGTTGGAATTATATCAATGTTAAAATATTCTAAAATTATGAGAAGATATGATATTCAATAACATTCAATTCTTCAAATTAAATCATATTACAGATATTTCAAGTTCAGTAAATTCATATTAAAAATATTTTGTTTCACTTGATATTTTGGAGGTCGAATATAAAATGGAACAGAGTTTAATATTTTCATCTCAACTGGAAATTCTTACACACAGATGAATTTAATAACCCAAAATAAATATATACCTTCCATTTTTATAATTAAGATTCTGGGCCTTTGATGTCTTCTCCCGGATATGAATTCCAACCGATCTTATTTCTTCACTCGATTTCCAATCAACTTCATACATTCTTTGAAAATATTTTCTACCTTTCATCAATTCTTGTGTCAAAGGATCGCGAAATGTCTTTGGCGATTTTCTCCAATTACAAGAGCTTCAATCTTTTTCTTGTATTATTTAATTTCTGATCGGAAATGACGTCGAAGATATATAGGTCATGACAGCTTTGTATAAAATGTCATCATTTACAGGCTTTTTATTCTGATATTCGATATAGATATATATTCTCTGACCGCTCTTTTCATATCAGAATACGAGACTCATTTCAGACAGAGCTGACAAGTAAAGCTCGAGATATTTTAAAAGCTGTACAACATAAAATAAGAGTATTTGAGAGCTTTGTGCGATGCGGTGTTGCCGTGACTGGTGATTGAGATGCAGAGGCATGAATGGAGAAGCCACAAGCTCAACTGATTAAATGGCAACCATGTAGGTCAAGCTTGGATCACATGTACGTTAGGCTCATAATTACATGAAGTTTGTCCTTGTATATGAATTACATTTCATACAGATTTATTCTTTTCGTGTAAATATAAAATAATAAAACATAATATAGCAATGGGTCTAGAGTCGATAGTATATAAGTACATTTTCATAATTAAAATTAAGATAATCTATTTATTATTTATGATTATAATTATCAATACCCAAAGTTTCACATATTTTATAAACTCGTTTCTTATTTTAAAAGGACAACAAATGAAATAATCTCCATTTATGTTATATTCATTGTATTTTATGTCAATGTATATTTAGAAGTTTGCATTCATTCAGTAGCATTTCATTTATTAGCACCTTGTCATTCTAGAGTAAGAGGCAACTTAAAAGCTGATTACAAGAAGATAAAATCTCCAGAACTCCCACACAAGTTCAAGAAAAGAGAGAGGGAGAGAAAGAAATCTAACAGAAATACTCTCATTAAATATTATACTACATACTTATTCAAACGAAATGAAGATATTTTCAACTACATCTATTGAATTCAAATCTTAATGAATTTCTCAGCGTTTGTAAAATGCTACGAGTGAATGAAGTGTAAAATAATGATAAGTTCAAGTTGCAAGAAATAACACGCTATTCCTGGTGTTACGTCGCTCGTGAGAAGCAGTCGGGTGTGAATGAAGATGACATTGTTGATACTCGCTCAAGTAGTAAGACGAATTGGAGTAATAACAAGTCACGAAGGAATTACTTCTTGCAACTCGATTGCTCACGATGTTTTTAATTGAGAGGATGAAATTAGATTTCGAGTTTTTATGGCGCCCCAAAGATCGAACTATTTATTAGAAAAGACAGTTGTTTGTTTTGTAATTGCGTAAACCTCCCTTCTCCATTCCACGATTACAAAATATTAGGAGCAGGTTTTCAAGAAAAAATAAATGTAGGTATGTTACATATAAACAAACTCTCTAGAACTCCTAACATCTAATCATTTGAATTTGTGCACTATTCTGCACTGCATCCATATTACAAAATTCTTCAAAGGCTCTCTTGAACTGTACTTAAACAAATCGTCGCCACTGTAAATTATACACTGTATATTCAAGTCATTTTTCAAATATACGACTTTGTAACTTAATCCTTCTCTTGCATCGCAACAATACATATAAGTACCCACTCAGTACCTCAAACATACTTAAAGTAAACCGAGCTAAGTAAGTTCAAAGTGAAGAACGTCAGTACTTATTTGCAGAAGATGTATTTTGTTTCGTTTCTTTGCTCCATCTTTGCTCTAGCCAGAACGTTGATGTTGCTTCAGGAATAATGTGAAATACTACTTCTATCTGAAGATGTTGCAAGAAGCTATGATGTGATATACATATACACTGGACTGGTTGACATGAGGCTCAACTTAAGTTCTTCAGGAGTAATATCAACATTTCTTGTGTCGCACCTTCATTTTTATCCCCTACATTTATATATCCATGATACTTTATAAACTATTGTAAGAGATACTTATCAACATGAAGTCATTAAAAACGCAGCAGCGTTTTGAAATCACTTTTTACAGAAATCGTAACAATGTGACAAAAACGAATTATCACAGATATCAGGAGGAAATGGTATACATTCATTTGAAGAAGAAATGAGTTGATATGGCTTTATTTTAAATGAGAGTTGAACAAATAGTTAAATCCGTTCTTCTGTTCATGATAAAGAAACCATCTTGATATTTCTTTATATTATTTTATTAGCTAAAATCATTTAATTTTAGAGTATAATTCAATCGTCTGATCAGCTGTATTATTTTGGTTGAGCGATTTATTCTGATGATGTGGACAATGATAAATAAATGAGAATTAAGTACGTTGGGAAGGAGGCGGTCATGACCTATATAAATAAGGACCCTTCCCAGATTTTGCCTCTCGAACCACGAATACCAGTGAGGATTGTCGGCATCTGAAATCGGACTTGCTCCACAGCTCCGTTTCCGTGTTTTGCGAGTTCATTACAAAACTGTCTCCTATATAAAACTGTGACAATGACCCCTAACAGACAACTTATGTCACGAGTATTAATGTACCCATGTCAGCCTAGCAGATTGGGTTACGTGGAGAGAATCTCCGATAGAACTGTCGATCTCTTGTGTTTATGAAAGACTCCGCAGGTTTACATTGCGTGACGTCATAAACAAACAGGGTGGTGTCAAACGCACGCTGACATTTGAGCTCACGCGGAGATCTCAGTGGCGTGTGAGCCGTGGGCAGCAGATGAAACAGAGATACAGATGAAGATGCTGGGAGAATAAGTGAGAGGCGATCCAGTTGGGATGTCTTGTGAACCTGGTAGTTTATTTATAGTGCTTATAATGAATATGCATAAAATTCAAAGTATCGAATACGATTAAGATAAATTACCAGTAACGAGCACAACCAATTCACAAATGATTTTCCATTCATTTTAAGCGGTTTATTGTAAAATCAAATTATTGAAGCATAAATAATATTATTCCACTCTCTGAAAATTAATTTTATTTGTTACTAATGTGAGTAACACAATTATATAAATATGATAAATTAATTATTTGCAGTTGAGTAATTCATTCACTGGTCTGATCGCTTTAAAATCATTAACTATTATATAAAAATGATTCTGAAAAATGACAAATATAACAGTGATCTCTATTTGTTGGAAAAACAGTGTCTAAAATGAAGAGAAATGAGAAATTCACGACTTTCTCACCGTTGTTGATGAACATATCAATCTCCAAATAATGAACTTGGCGTCCGATCTGTACTTAGCACCACTGGGCCAAAATCTAATTTACGTCCATCCGATTCTTTTCACTAAAAATGTCAACGGAAAGTTGTGACATGTGCCCCCCCTCCCCCCTCATACCTCCCCGTGTCTACCATTGTATCCAGCCTCTCACTAGCAGGACCAACTCAGCACGATGAGTGGTAGGGGGGGGGGAGAAGGGGGATCTTTTGTTAATTTAGGAGACACTTGTTCCTGACGAAAACCAATTTATTTTGTTTTTTCTCGTTGATATCTCTCGCGGATTAAGGTTTTTGTACGTGACATTTTCATTTGATTGTTACTCAGAAAATTCAATTATCAGATTTTGTTCGTTTATTGGCTCTCATTTTACGACGTAATAAATAATATGCCGAAAGACTTGAATCACTCTCAGATATCCAATAAAATCTATCACTTGTTATCCTGAGACCCGTTGACTGTTATCACTTTTCAGGATGTGCATTCGAAGTCAAGTACCAATTACAGGAAAAAAAACTCTGAGCGTCGTCTTTTTAAACCTAGCCTAGAAATTACTCCTTTTGGTACGAGCAAAGATAAAAAATATGAAAACATAATTTACGAAGTCATTTTAAGTTAGATTCTAAATGTTTATTACGCAATGATATTTGGCTCATAAAAGAATTATATTTTATGAATAAGTTTCTGGCTCTTTGTCGATATTGAATATAGTAAATTATATTAGCAAAATCAACCAAATTCCAACAATTTACTCACAAATACAACTACAGAATACGGTAGTTTTATTCGAGTAATAACATTAGTAGCAGTGACTTGAGAATAATCTCATGTCACTTTTAATTTCTTACTCTCTGCCATATTGTGAGAGCTGGTTTAGCTAAGAAATCTCTGCGGGCAGAGCGAACATTCTCCGCTCTGGAGCGGACATTCTCAGCGGACAAACTACATGTCATATGCCAAAGTAAGTTAGGATTAGAAGGAAAATGTAAACAAAAAAACTTTTAGAAAAATCTTTAAAACTCATCTTGCATTATACAAGAACACGATCAAATTCCGAACAGCATAACAACCCAGCCCCTTCATGTTTTACTTGTTAATTTAGCCGTAATGACAACAATGTTGTAGTAACAACCCTTTTGGCCCCTCCCCCACTCATCCCCATCCATTCTTTATCACGAAACACGGGATCTTTAATTAAACCCAGCTCAATGTATTTTTTATGGAAATTCACGCTTTTACACTCTCTTCGGGTTTTCATAGGAATCTTCTGAGATTCTGAGTAGAATGTGTCTCGAGACGAACTTGTTTTAGTAGGAAATTATTTTGCTTTTCACGCGTAAATCTACAAGAAAGTGGTTTTTATAGAAGAAATGTGCCGGGTTTAAAAACTTCTCTTAAAATAGGTATTTTTAGCTGAAAAGTTTAAATGATGAAGCATTGTAGAATAAGGACCTGAATCTGAACCGAAATAAATAGAGCAAAAAGCTGTAGGAAGTGGACTGCAAACATATCATCATGCATTCTATACTTATTCATAAAATGTAGATCTGTCTACAAATAATGATTTAAAAATACCCACATAGAAATACAAATAGTGTAGTAATTTCACTGGTTCGTAAAAAAAAACAATTGTGACAGAAGTGGGATTTATTTTTATAAATATTGATCACAGCCGAATATTTGATCATTTTTATGTGCGCAGCTATAAAAAGGTATGTAATTCGGAGTTATTCTAAAAATGGTGTCAGTAGTGGGATGTACCACTGTCTTCTTCAAACATACCCCCACCTTCCATTTTGCTGCTTGACCTTGAAACACGATGACAACGCATGCGCAGTCGATTCATGTTACATTAATGAATCTTTAACTTAACACACTAAAAAACCAGCACCGATTTACTCCTAAATCTGAATAAAGTTAGCTTGAACTGCGTCAAGATCTCCATCAGGCGTCTGAATATAATCAGGCGCAGGATTACACAGGTGTCTCAACTGCCTCGTTCAAGTGATAATTGAAAGCTCAGATACGTCATGTTCTCGGGGTCCTTAATGAACTCGACTCCTTGTCACCGAGCCCCGTTCGGTCTTCATCCACCGAGACACCGAGACCGGATTACACTTGCGACGGCATTTCAAACAGCAGGATAACATTAGCGAAACTTTCAGCTCTGGGATTTTTACTGACACGTATTGATAATTCCACCATTTTCAAAATACGAAACAGATCACAAAATTATTAAAAGGTGGGGGTATGTTTGAAGGAGACAGTACATCTCACTTATGACGCCATTTTTAGAATAACTCCGAATTACATATATTTATTTTATTTATTTATTTTATTATATTTATTGTGAATAACTTAGGAAGAAATAGGTAACGGTGAAAAGGTGAAGCAGCTGAAGAGAAGAGATGGATGTATGGAAAATCAACGACTCGATTGTTGAATACAGACCAATTGTGTACCTATTTTATGTGCTCAATAAACTAGGAAAACGCTCTGTGTAACGCGTTGAATGAGCGAGCACGACACGTGCGCAAACATTAACCGAATATGCGTTCGTTAACACACAGAAAACATTATTTTAAGTCAAACTGAAAGCAAACTACGATCCACTGAATCAATATAAAACAATGTGTCATTGTATGACCACCATTAATGTGTAATCCGAGATATACCTAACCTTCAAGGAAATGTCAGGCTAGACAGAAGCTCAGAAACGGAATAAATCCAACGTTTCCAAGAAGAAAATAATTTGAAATAATCAATCCCCTGGACAAAAACTGTAGATACCTAATATCTATGCTTTAAAAGCGATTCAATTTTACTAATACCTTCACAAAGTACACCAAATTGCCAAAATTATCAACGAAAAGAAGCAAAATGCAGGAGAGATTTGGAATGACGTGTGAACGCTAGAAGAGAACAAACGCCACTCAATGATATTATTGAAATGTGAGCTTATGTTTCTAATCCCTCCTGGATGCAAAATCAGCCAAGTAGAAACACGGGAGGCACGGCCATCAGAACTACGAATTGACGAAAAGACAATCAAGGTCCTTAAAAACTCGAAATGATTTGTTGGAAACTATGATCCAAATTGAATTATTCAAATTTGATCAACTCAATACACATAAAAATATCTGCTTTTCACTAAAAAAGTGTACATACCATCAAAACACTCTTGTACCTAAAACAAATCAGATTCAGTTGCATTGGAAAGACATTCATTTTCAATGTTTCATTTCTGACAGCTATTAAAAATGTCAATAAGTGCATACTTTCTTGACAGATTCGGCTGAAAATTGGTAAAATAAGTGACATTGTTGGTCTTACTGACCATGCTAAATATGAGTTTGATCACATTTCTCGAAGACCATTTTCATTTTTTAGGCTATCAGGAGATACTTATTTTAACAATGAACCAATGGATGGATTTCAAAAAAAAATTGGGTCTGCAAACAGAGAAGGTTGTCTTTGCATGTGTGCAAAATTTCAGGTCGATCGGTGAAACGGTGCGACTTCTATTGCTTCCTTTAGCATACAAAAACAAAAACAAAAAAAAAACAAAAAAAAAAACAGAGGTCCGTGCTAAAAGAGCCAAATGGAGTCGCTCGCTTCGCTCGCTCAATTACATTATTATTATTATTATTATTATTATTATTATTATAGCTACCCATATAAAATGACCAAATATTCGGTTGTGATCAATATTATTAAAAGAAATCTCACTTCTGTCACCATTTGTAAAATTAAACATTTTCTTTTAACAAGCAGTGAAACTACGTTACATTATTTGTATTTCTATGTGGGTATTTTTAAATCATCATTATTTGTAGACAAGATCTACATTTTATGAATACGTATCGAATGCATAATGATATTTTTGCAGTCCACTTCCTACAGCTTTTTGCTCTATTTATTTCGGTTCAGATTCAGGTCCTTATTCTACAATCCTTCATCATCATTTAAACTTTTCATCTAAAAATACCTATTTTAAGGGAACTTCTTAAACCCGGCACATTTCTTCTATAAAACCACTTTCTTGTAGATTTACGCGTGAAAAGCAAAATAATTTCCTACTAAAACAAGTAGGAAATGTTATACCGACGGTAGGTATAACTGACGTGTAAAACAGAGATTATATACCAATACCTACCGAAAATTTTACAACAAATCACCAATAGGGTCTGCTTTTCAATACTCCGCTAAATTTTAAACAGTTGATTAGGATTCTATTACCATGGCAGCAGCCAATGAGATCCATTGAATGAACTTTTAAACTTAACTTGGTTTTAGAAGAGTATTGAAAAACTTACTCTTAGACGAATTTGCCACACTAATTTAAAACCACGACACAGTATTACGATGGTGTTGTCTACCCGTACACCCGCCTGCAAGTTAAAGTAAACCATGTACTTACACCACAGTACAGCTGCGTTAGTTGTGTTGCCAATATACAGGAGGTCTCTACCATGCTGCTAATGCTGCTAAACCAGTCATGCAGGTAATCTAACTGCGAGGGTTTACCTGCTATTTTTTTTTTTGGGAGGGGGGAGACTATTAAAAATCTTGAAATTTTGTTAATGTATGTTAAGTTAACAATTAATTTGTTTGTACTAATCAATTCCAAATGCTCTGTCTAGAGTTCTAACAACCACCAACAGATGGATGCAGAGTGCAAGCGCAAATGCAGAGTTTTTTCCGTGAAAATTTCTTCTCTTCCTCTAGTGTAAGTTGGTACAGATTCAACCCCGCAATCAAGATGTAGATGTCGCCACCGTGCACGTGACTGGAGGTTCTTCCTGCTCGAGTTCTTTGCTTGATGAAACAGACGGACTGTTCGCCCGTCAGCTTATTGCCAGTGATTCACAGCGCGGCATTTGTTTCGTCCGACGGAAGGGTCAGATAGAAACCTGACATATTATTTGAAAAAGAGAAGCTTTTTTTACTTCGTACAGCTCGTCCTGCAGAAATTTACTGCTATCATTATTAAAAATAAAATGCTGGATAGGAGAGGAAAACCTTTTGAGATTAAAGTAACGACAAAAATGAGAATGAAGAGAATAAAATGGCGTCGATTCTGGCGTCTTATAGGATTACTGAATTAATGTAGTAAAATAAATGTTTCATTGGCATCAAACCATAATATAGAATACTGACTGAGTGAGTATTAATACCTGACACTGGCCACGAGGCCTGCGTAAGAAAACCGGGACGCGCGCGGTTCTTCGAAGCGTTCTTTTTAGGTTTTTAGTTTTGTCTTCACACTAACAGAATTAAAAAAAAGATATAGGCAAAAATTTCAAGCTTATACTGAACAATAACAATCCCATAACTGTGTACATTATGACCTCTGGTACGATTATTTTATGATAAATATATTATAGTGTTAATTTTACTTATTAGGAAAACACCGATTTTGCTGGAAATCATTATCCTTCTGCACTGGATAGTAATGAATATTTTGTGAAAAAATTGGCCAGATCCGTTATTTCGTTTAAAAATGAATGCGAAAAACACAGATACACAAAAAAAACAGAGATTGTGCCACAAGTTTCAAGTGGAGACGCTCGCTCCGCTCACTTAATTATAGTATTTAACATTTTGACGTCGTGCCAGAGGTACTCCGCTGTGTGGCATTATTTAGTCAAGTAAGCTTGAAATGAAATAGCTTGAAATATATGATTTTAAACAAATACCTACTGTTAGTGTAAACACAAAACTCAAAACAACTCTCTGAAGAATCGTCCTCGTCCCGGTTAACTTACTCGGGCCTCTTAATACATTATATTGCTACTATATTAAATGCCCTGCGTTGCGTTTATAAAATCCGCCTTTGTCCTTTAGTTGCCTATATTCTTCTTCTCGTGAATTTTAATAAGATTGACAAAACGTCTTCTCAAGATGGCGCTTAGTTTAATCTCTACAGATTATACCGCATTAATCCAATTTAATCTTCAATCCCATCTGTTTGATGTCAATCATTTACCCCCACCCCTCCTGTCGTCGTCTTCGTGCATACTCGTTTAATTTCGTGTCTCTTCGTGCCTACTTGTTGTCTAAACGTAACTCTTTCACAAATGTATTGAAGCTTATGGTACGTAGCCCTTCACTGCCCCTTTTTTTTACAACTAAATCTAAAACTCGACAAACTATAACAAAACAATAACAAAACGTGATATAGCAACCGTCACATTCTCTTTTAGCACTCCTATCTCAAATCGTCACACCAAGGATTGACCCCCCCCCCCCCCCCCTTCAACCATAATCGTCACGTAATTTTTACGCGCAGTCCCAAAACAATCACATGGAACGTAACATGGAACGTACTAACTATACCATATGGGAGAAGATTTCAATCCACATAAAAAGGCTCCATTACTTTGCGATTTTACATGCGATTTTACATAATTTAAACAGTCACAAGACCACTTTTGTGTCAGGAAAACCCGTTTGGGTTAACCGTTTGCCTTTGAATGGACTTTGGAAAACTAATCGCTGTTATAACACAAAAATATTAAGTAAATGGAGCCATTTTGTGTGGATTACACTTTTTATCTCGATGCAAAAAGTATTGAAAAAGCTGACCCGATAAATCATTTCACTGCCACAAGGATAATGTTACGAAGTTAAGTCGTAATAAAAGGTACTTTCGAAAGCTGACTGATAATGTGACTGAACGTGTCTCATTGTTACTTTTCACGTGCCTTTGCTAATAAACGAACGAGAAGAAATCGCGTGCGAAGCGTGATAATTTAATTGAACCCACGAACATCTTCATCGTATCGTTGCCTGGAGACAGTCTCTGGAGAACCTGGACCCTTCATTCTCCTCCTGCTTTCACGCACCCCCCCCCCCCCCCCCTCTCACGCACTGACACGCACGCTAGGGAGTAAATACGATCGGTGACAATTACCGGGAAAAACATTCCATCTCACCGGGAATGTCGAATCTCAGGGTTCAGTGGCACAAGTTAACAGGTGCGTAGGAAGGGGGGGGGTCTTTCCCACCCCTCCGAGTCGGTTCCAATTCCAATTAAATTGTTGATTTAAAAATTGTGCACAAACGCAACAAATTCCTCCTCAAATTTAGAATTTTAGGATGAAATTCTGGGGCTGCTTTCCGGACCATTATTCTACCATGTATTGATATCGTCAATACGAAATATTTTCGCCCGAAAACAAATGTACAAATTAGTATTCAATACGTTAAGTCTAACATGCAAGCAGAGATATAAATGTTTTTCACGTTTGCAGCTTGATGTTGCATTATCGTGATTCCACACTCGATTACACTCTACTCTATCACTATGTACACGCCATCACTATGTACACGCCATAACTATGTACACACCATTACTATGTACACACCATCAATATGTACACACCATCAATATGTTCACACACTCACTATGTACTTATTGATTTAGTTAATACCTTCCGTTCAAAGTGTAATTAATATTGGTGAGTAGCACACAACTCTTAATGTCTTCTTCTTTTTAGAATGAATTCCGGTGGTAAAATGAGTTCATATAATTCAAAAACAACAATCAGAATACATGTGTTAGTTGAAATACAACAATGGCAGAAATGCCTTTGTCTATTTAAGTGCATATTGCACAGGTTATGTGAAATATGTGTTCATAACCTACTTCGATATATTCATGTACACACAAGCTCAAATGATTTATTATTAAACCTTACTTTACCTAAAGATATCCCTTCATTAATAGTTCGTTGATGCAAACAAAAGTCACAAAGACAACCCATTATCATTCCAAATTACAATGTCATATTTAATTACATTCCAATTGAATCAATCTATTGAAATTGAAACTCAAACCAATAAGATCGCTGGTACATTAGTACCATGCTGGAGTTAGCTGGAGTTAGTAGTTAGTTAGTTACTAGCTCTAGCATCTCTACAGTAGTTGATTCATATAACCTAAAAGATCATCAAATAATGTAACTACAAAAATTAAGATATGCACGTAAAATTCTGTATTTTATAGTGTTGTTCAACTTTTTAATAGATTATGTACAAATATATATAAAACAAAATTAAATGTTTTTAAGGTTTTATATGTACTCCATTTGATAAATACATCGTGTTTTGTAAATGTAATATACCTATAGTTTAAAATTTTATAAATAACTATATTCTAGCTAAATAAAATATAAATTCCATCAACTTTTATCGCTTATATACAAGTAAAATGTCCGTAGGTAGGTCGGTAAAGAGGACTTTCACTATGGAAACTGCAACGGCCGAGGTGTTAAAGGATCAAACTGTCACGAGCGATTTGGTGTTACGCCCGCTGATAGATTGGATGTTTTAATATTTTCACCCACAGCAGTATTTGAATGATCAAATGGCAGTTATTTTACAACCTCACTGAATTCGAACGTAGTCTTCTATCTCTTGAAGATCCCGTCGCTTGATGGCGGAAGATTTCGCTTCAAACGAAGAAAGTAAAGAACGTCTCATTAATAACCTCCAACATATTATGCAATATTTTCACTAATGGCGTACAGATCAGAAGAAAATCTCTTCGTGAGTTCAATGAGGACGTAATTAATTGTGACGGGCGCGTTTTCTGATGGCGTCTTTGACACGCTGGATATCTATCACGTGATCACGACAAGGAAGTGGTGAATATGAGCAAGATGCAGGGATACACGTGTAATTATACTTCACATGGAAGGTGCTGTCACTGGAGTTGGTGTGTGAAACTGAACTGACTACATAGAATACTCATGAAACGGTACAACCTTTTCTACTAAGTATACTCTCTCTATACTAGAAAGGGGAATTTAATCACAGAAAAAGGCAAAAAAAACATTGAAATGTTCTCCATTTCTGTATCCTGTTTTGTAAATGTATTATACCTAGTTTGTGATTATAAAGAGCTTTATAATTTACAATAAATTTGTAAATAGGTAAAATAAATTCCACCAACTTTTGTTCGTTCCAAGATGATTTGCGTATTTATGATTCGTTTTACAAGTTTTCAGTTCTCAATATGTTCCATTACGAATTGTAATAGTACGCCAAGTTATAGTAAACTGAGAATTTCGCTAACGAATTAATGACCCGCGCTAAATGTGTGCACAGATTTATAAACAAGAAAACTTTAAATGTCTAGAAAGAATCTAGAAACACTAATGTATTTCCCATGCAAAAGTGATCCTCAATGCAATTAGTAAAATCTATCTGTAAAATATCAAGAGATAAGTACATAAAAAAACAAACAATATATGTCTCATAAAAGCGTATTTTCTCTGACATGATAAAGTTGGCATCGCCTGGAACTTGTGACAAATATGAAAAGAAACATATTTCTGAAGCGAGTAATCATCAACTCACCACTATTCCTCGAACTGTTATTTCTAGAAAAAGAAAATGGTCTCTATCTTCACTTCTTTTTCCGTTTCTCGTATCAATGCCACCCGGATGGTTTTCCACAGCTCAGCTCGCTGCTATGTTATGCCAGCCAGGATCTTGTCATACCCATTTCCTTTCCATCAAAAGAATCATTCCTTTCATTTGTCATGGAGCGTAAAGAGGAAATACCTGATGAGTGAAAAGCAAAAAAACAATAATTCGATATCGCGGGAATGGAATGAAAACGGAAGTTATGATCGTGTCTCAGACGAAGTAAAAATAGTGGCAATAGACAAGCTGGAATAATACGGTAGAGATGGAGTTGATCTTTCACGAGATTGTTTTCACGTGGCTTTATTTGATGGAAAGAAAATCTTGAGATGGTAACGAATTACTACGAAATTTTAGATTTTTGGTAGTTTTTATTTTCTGGGGCTTAACGTCGCACTGTTCTGCAGCGAGGCTAATGGCGACGGATGAATGATTGTGATGATGATTGGGAGATGATGGTGAATAGTAGGTGAATAGTGGAAAGGATGCGGTCGTGGCCTATTAGTAGGGTACCTTCCCAGCATTTGCCAGTCGACTGAGGGAATACCACGAAATAACCCCAGTCAGGAAAGACGGCCGCGGGAATCGAACCCGGGCCTTCGGAATACAAGTTCAGAGCGTTAACCACTCAGCCACCCATACCTGTTCCGTGACTTTGTATTATTGTTCTTCTGGATGCTACATAGTTTCTCTTATCATACTGAAATTAAATGTATATTTTTAAGTAAAATATAAATGGTTATTAATTTGGTGACCAGAATGTGATTAATTGAAAACCTAATTTGTTGTAGCTGACAACGGGTAACCGATAAAATTACATTCATTTTTTATATATGTAAAAAATATCTTGAAGAGAAAAACAGATACGGAATTTAATTGCTTCACTAGACATAGGAACACAAAATTATAATAGCTGTAAGAAATTATAGGCTTCTTGTGTGTTATGTATTTTATGATGATGTACGAGAAGATTATTTATCTCTGTCCGTTTGTAACCGAACCAAAAAAGTCATCATATGAAAAATGATTCTAACTTTAATACAATCTAAGCTTCTTTCTCAAAGTTTTTAGACCAAAACTATTTGAAATAACAAAACGCCTTATCCCACCACGCCCAAGCAAAATGTCAAATATCCCACACTAAAGCCATTAGCAAAATTATCTCTAGTAGAACATGCCCAAGCCTCTAGCTTTTCTGTGACTTTACTCTTTGATACGTCTTGAAAACATAGCTAACTACTACTTCCTAACCTAGCATAAGAAATGTGTTGAGCCGTCAAAGGGCTTATTTGTTCAACTGGAAACTTAATACCGGCTCTCCTCTCCTCTTGTTCATTAATGTATATGAAGTATCATGTAAGAAAGAGATTGCCGTTAGGTAGCGCTGGCGTTGCAAGTAGTTACGAGTCCACCGAGAGATGGAGTTAACTAGCAATGTACTATCCGTCGTGAGAACATTATTAATGGTCGTTTTTCTTGACGTAATATTGTGCAACGAAGCATTTCAGGTATAAGAGTAGAAGAGAGAAAACGATCAGGACTTTACTTCGGTGGTAAAATGTCAACCTGTATTACAATAATTACTATGACCTGGTCTGGACTCAGTGTCTGCTATATAGTAGGTTTCTATTTACTAGAATTATTGGAAAAGTGAAGAACGATAATTAACTAGATACTTGCTAGAGCACTGATTGTCGAGGAAAACTGCAGAGAAAAGTTGTGTAAAATCAGGAAAGTTTTTCCGCATCACAAAGCTAGACTTTACAAGCTGTTTGAAATCGTAACGACTGACGTGAACAGCTAAGAAACTTACTTAGACAGTCGACGACCTACTTGAAAAACTCAACTTACCATCACTTCTCACACAGAGCTTCCAATACCCACGGAAGAGGATAGATAGATGTAGTGTGCTACTGCCGAAAAGATTACATCAAGGGACCTTTGTCTATGAGGTCAATAAAATCTGTAAATGGAACAAACTACCATCAAAATATAGGCCAAATTGAGCTCCTTACGATAATAAGATAAAATAAAGAAAATCAGATTTTGTTAAGAGTTATCCTAAAATGTGTTAACTTCCCCGATCGAATTTTGTTGGCCTTCTGCTATGCAAGAGTAATCTAGGTCACTGCTATGTACGTATTTTGACACAATTTGTCTTCTTCACAGAATTTAAAACAATTTACTTTGAATGTAGTTCCATATTTATTTATTCTCCTTCAAAACTGAAGAATCAAAAGCCACAACACAAAATTAGCATAACAATGTACATTTACGTAATGTTTTATTTGTAAAATGTAGAAAATATATTACGTAGGTAGAGTTACATATTTTATATAAAAGAATAGAAAATAATCAGTCATTATTGTAAATGGGTCGAAGTTAAGCAAAAGCTTATCTTACACGTTACAAAAGTATCAGTTGTTCAACAATATATTCTAATATTATCCTTGCATTAACTTATATCAATGAACATCAGGCCGCTGAATCCTTGACACAACTAAAATTTATCGTTCAATAAATCTGATTGAGTGAAAAATGTAAGATCGCACCATCAGAAGTCAGTCCAAGCGACCTCCTTGTCTCACTCCAGTCGGTGACTTCACATTTCAATGATAAACAAGCTTTGATTGATATGGAGCATCACCAGCAGTCATTCAAATTTGTTCACCGATTAATTTTTGTTGCGCCGAGTGTACATCAGATTCTGGATCATGTTTCTCTCCTCAAACGTGTTTTAGCTCATTCAAAGTAAAATTTTACAAACGTTATTATGGAGATATAAGGCGAGGCAGCCAAAAAGGCAAAGCTGCCTTTCAGAAGAGAGAGAAATGTTCCAGAAACTGATATACATTCAACATCCCGAGGTTCCATGAATAACAAAGAAGAGTTGAAGATTTATTAAGATAAGTACCTCATATATACAAGTACGCAAACGTCTACGCTTGACACGGTGTATGAAATCTGTTACTCTACATAATATGAATATATTCCACTGAGTCTAGCGGGAAAGTAGCCATTAACAGTTCGCTCAACACAAACTAGATGTGGAGCGAAGATAAGAAATACTGCTCAAAAAACAAGGATTCATCTAATATATTTCTGAAATAAAAACATGTCGAAGAAAATGAATAATGATTTGAGCTCTAATAATATCCGTTAAGCCAAATGGAGCATATGAGCATATCTCTTGGTTTCTCCTGACATTTCCCTCTTTTCGGACGTGAATTTCATATCCGATAACAAACTATCTGCGACATCAAATTTTGTCGAAAATGTAACAATTTTCGATGAAGATCAACAGATTTCATTGAAATAATTCGTGCTATCTGGAAGATGTGACGCGTTGACTTTGTGGCATTGGCCAATCATGAGGCGCCTTTCCCTCATTTGCCCCCAGCTCAAGAATATAAGCTCGCCAATAAGTCACTACTTGGTGGAGTCATTCAGTTCATTAGGTAATACAGAACACAGTTCCAGTACCAGAATAACTCAAACTTTATTACCTACTCAAGAAAATAGTATATAAAATATCGTAAAATCTCATTCACACACAAAAAACATACCAATATCAATAATTCCATAAAAGTGATGAAGTCCCAGCACTCACAAAATGCTATGTCAATCTTCTACTTACAGAGCGTGCTTTAAGCTCAACAAGGCACCTCCACCACCTGCAGAGACTACTTACAGAGCGTGATTTACGCTCACAAGGCACCTCCACCACCTACAGAGACTACTTACAGAGCGTGCTTTAAAGCTCAACAAGGCACCTCCACCGCCTACAGGGAGTAACTACAAAGCGTGCTTTAAAGCTCAACAAGGCACCTCCACCGCCTACAGAGACTACTTACAGAGCGTGCTTTAAAGCTCAACAAGGCACCTCCACCGCCTACACGCACAGCTGTGTTAGTCAACTTTCGAAGTTGATGAACTTGAATAAGCAACTTGGATGAAGTCTACTTACGTAAGAGTCCTTAGACGGACAACTCCGGCTAATTAAGATGGAACTAGTGGGCATGGCAGCAAGATTTGACCTCATGTACTTGGAAAACTTTCATGGACATGTTGGGAGATTGCGGTTTATACTATTAATTATATTTGGGTAGCTTTGAGGAAATTGTTTGGTTACAATCTAGTGGAGCGGTCGCTCCACGCCAGCCAAGTCGTACGGCGCGCGCACACTCTCATATAAAGGCTGGAGCAAACCCACTTTTACTGTAAGCATCAAAGTGGCATTTTCGGCCTACTGGATCTTAAAATTGAGAAATCTCACATTGTTGCGAAATATCTTAATTTCGAGCTATGGCCCACCCTACAACATATACCAAATTTGGGAACAATAGGTTACGCCCTTTGCGCGCTAGAGGGCCGTGAAAACAGTGTTTTAGGGCGGTTTTCATAATCAGTAATCATAGTAGTAGGCTGGAGCTAAAATCCGGTAAACAGGCCACAGCCTAAACGGCTGAACCGATTGATCTCACATTTTTACCACGTGTGCACTTTTGGCGTCTGATTTAACCTTGTCCCCATGAATTTTTTGTGCCGCCATTTTGAAACCGGAAGTGACGTCATATCTCGTCAACGGTTGGACCGATCGGAACGAAATTTGCGCCAATCGTTTCAGACGGTCATCTATATGGATTATCAATATCAAAAGACTGAACATTATTTTAAATAAACCGGAAATGACGTCATGAAATTTAATATACATCGATTTGCATTTCAGCAACAACTGTTGATCCGATTGTCTTGATATTTATGTAACGTTTGTACTTTTGATATTTCATTTGACTTGTTATAAAACCAACCGGAAGCCGCCATTTTGAAACCGGAAGTGACATCATGTCTCAAAAACGGCTAAACAGATTAGAACAAAACCAGCGCTAAACGATTTAGACGGTCAACTTTATGTAATCAGTAATATTTGATGATTCAAATATCGAAACCGGAAATGACGTCACACATTTTATGACCTATACCGGAAATGACGTCATAAATATGCTAAATGACGCTAAATTCACCACTTTATACTTTAAAATAGATATAAGTAAACGTACTTTGTAAATAATTATAAATTCAAGGTTGCAGTGTTCTCGGCGGCCATTTTTAAAACCGGAAGTGACGTCATATATCGTAAACGGTTGTACCGATTGCAACCTAAGTTTGGAAATGTGTTGGACTAATAATTATGAATTCAAGACGACATTATTTTCGGCCGCCATTGTTAAAACCGGAAGTGACGTCAAATATCGAAAATGGCTGTACCGATTGCAATCATATTTTGGAAATGTGTTGTACTAATAATTATGAATTCAAGACGACATTATTTTCGGCCGCCATTGTTAAAACCGGAAGTGACGTCATATATCGAAAATGGCTGTACCGATTGCAACCAAATTTTGGAAATGTGTTGTACTAATAATTATGAATTCAAGACGATATTATTTTCGGCCGCCATTGTTAAAACCGGAAGTGACGTCATATATCAAAAACGGCTGTACCGATTGCAACCAAATTTTGGAAATGTGTAGGAGTAATAATTATGAATTCAAGACGACATTATTTTCGGCCGCCATTGCTAAAACCGGAAGTGACGTCATATATCGAAAACGGCTGGACCGATTGTAACGAAACTTAAAGCTATTCTTCTTGGATAATTATTTTAATCTTATATACCAAACGCAACTTTTCTAAGTATCCAAATCGGCATAGGCGTATTTTTTTAAAGAAATAAGTTCTTGCACGGACACAAGCTGTGCTACAAGCTGTATGAATAAACTAACAAAAGAAGTGATATCCCAGAAAAAAACACTCCGTGTAAAAAAGGCAGCCAAGTCTCTTTACTTTAAAAAAATTCAACACCGAAAAGGAGTGATATCAAAAAAGGAGCCAAGTCAATGACATTTCCAAATATTTAATCGTATCTTTGAAATAAAAGTATAAACACCGAGAAATACTTTACAAAAGGACTTGGCGCATCGTTTTTTTAAAGACATTTTTCTATTCATAAGCATGTGCCATTTATATACAACCGTCATTTTGAATGTTTAGAATAATAGGGAAACATCTTTCAATTAGGTACATATTATACATACCTTCTGTAAAATATTTTCTATATGATTATATACGCTATGAAACTTGTTGTCTATGCTTTCTATAAATATACACAATAGTTATCTTCGTAATATTGTTTCGTGGTGAATATAATTAAGTCTCATGCGTTATACCTTCTCATCATGTAACAATTTCTATTAATACACATTTTATAAAAATACATTTCACAAAGAAGACAGTCATATTGAATTTCTATTAAAAAATTTAACTTTATACACTTGACACTTCAAAAATATATAATTGTGTTCCATTAGTTAGTAATTATTTGACAACGTTTCATGATTTCCTTCAGTCAAGATCAAATTATGAAAAGATACCAGTCTAATATCGCCATATTAACAGTACTGCAAGAATATGTATGAGCCCACTTCCAATTGATATGAAGGGATGTGTGTTGTGAAAAATATCCGACCGAACCGGGGCACGAACTTGGGACCTCTCACTTGCCGGGCGAGAGCTCTACCAACTGAGCTACCCGATCGGACGGGCGGACATTAGACACAACACACTGATGAGGATCCTGACTCCTGACTCCATGGAAGTTTTCCAAAGAAACCTACATTCTCACCACTTCCAATTGTTATGTAATTCTTTCACCCTTATATTACTTATATATTACAGCATAAAATCATGCTTCTATCGCCATTGACAAAACTATAAAATAGTCATTACTAAAAGTAGCTTGATTCATAGATTCTGGCTCTAATAGAAAGAGGAAAATGTACCTACTTGTAAATTTCTTTCCACTTTTAGGATAGAATGATGTCTTTAAAAAAACGATGCGCCAAGTCCTTTTGTAAAGTATTTCTCGGTGTTTATACTTTTATTTCAAAGATACGATTAAATATTTGGAAATGTCATTGACTTGGCTCCTTTTTTGATATCACTCCTTTTCGGTGTTGAATTTTTTTAAAGTAAAGAGACTTGGCTGCCTTTTTTACACGAAGTGTTTTTTTCTGGGATAGATATGAGTCTAGAGATACAACCTGTAACTGTGAATTCAAATACATATTAATTTATTCACGCAATCGAGTTAAATCAAATACTAAAATTTATGTTACACATATTTTTATATTCCGGTTTTTCGTTCACAGTTAGGCAATGTAATTTAAAATGAAAAAATTGCTACAATTTTTCACCATGATTATAATTAGTATACAGTATCAACACAACACTATAGGTTTAATAAGGGTATGCAAACAAAACAAATAATATCCAAAGCTGAAGGTCACACTATCACCCAAGAAGACATATTTCAAAATAATATAACTTTGCCAGTAAAATTGCGAGTTTAAATACAAAAGAGGTATTGATGATGAGAAGATGTGAAATACAATACGATGCGCGATGCCCAATGGAAAGAAATTTAATGCGAGTTAGAAAAATTGAAAATTAAAGATATCAAGTTGTCTTAGCGACAGCCATTGCGAAGAGGAAAGCTTAGGAGCTAGATTATAAGGTTTTCATCCCCTGACAAAAATCATTACGAAAGAAAACATATATTACTTGTTTTGTATGATATTTCATCGTCGAATTTACTTATGAGTTAATAGCTTTCACGATTACAATGAACTGAACTTTGACATTTTACATTAAAAAACTCGCCACATCGCTACTTATGCGAGTACTTGCAAGCTTAGTGGTCAAATTCAAACTGAAGATGCACATATTTGGGATTGACTATACAACGTACGAACATTTTAAATCACCGTATCTAAATGGCGTGTTACACATTTGAATTTTATTCCAAGTGACTGGCAAAAAAAATATAACAAATAACAGTTCCTTGTTATACATGTACTATTCTAAATGAGCACACAATTAGGCACCTGTCATAGCTCAGTAAACAGATAAATTAATCCACCTACGTATAAAACGCGTCTAAATGTACTCGCACGTACGCGTCTATTCCCAAGTCTCTAAACTCCACGAAGTAGTAAATAGACTTGTAGATGTAAAGCTCCTAAAGCCAAGCATTATGCGCGACGTAATAGCAAGATGTGAGGTCCAGTACCCAGCATCTCGTAGGAAATGAGGGTTATACTAACTCCCCAAGTAGCCGTCTCCGTGCGGTCTGCCATACGTCTGCAGGAAACACATAACCCGGACCAGAGTCGAGCGTTAGTTATCCTTCTAATATCCAGCTTTATCCCGGTTACTCCAGAATCTTGAGGAGAATGAGCAAGAAAGGGTGCAATTTATTGGGGCCGTCGCGGATTTGCTTGCTTGCTAAATGATCTTCGAGTTGAAGTTGTTTTTAGAAAATGAAGAAATTGACAGAAATTTACAGTGAAGTTGGTGAAGAGTCAAGATAAAGAGAAGCTTTTCAATAGACAGATAAAGAAAATACACGAGTTGGAAGAATTGCAGCGGAGTTTTAACATGAAGAGATATTGTACATGAAATACTTGGAAGATTTCAGAATGCATTCACGTTGCTTGTTGCAAATTACTGTGAATGCGAATTTATTCCCCGGGAAATATAGTTTGATGAGAAATAAGAGAAAGAATTGTATCTTCTGAAGATGAAGGGAAGTAGTTCTCTCTTGAGGACTGCCCAATTGGGATTGCATCGAGAATTACTTATAGACAAAATGAGACATTCATTTTGTCCCTGGGATCTAGTTAAACTTTAGTTTTAATAATAAGTGATATATTTTGCAACTTGCATTTTACTCCACAATTAAACTAAGTTGGGTGACAGAGTGATGCAATTTTTAATTGAGCTGAATATTTTATGACATTTATGATTATTACGTTTAATTGCTCTTTTTAAACTTTCGTGCAACATTTCTTGCTGGCTCGCAATGACTACTACAAAGCTGTTTTGGGATATTAGATGGCATGGATTTGTGCAATTTGTGATCTATGCAAAGCCCAAGGGATTAGATGTTGGATTTAACGCTCTCTCTCAGCTTGTCCATTAAGCTTTCTAATACATCATTATACAATTTAAAGACACTTTCAAGACCTCAATTTACAATTAATTGCATGTTAGTTACTTTGAAGTTTAGCTTTATGTTAAATTATGAGCAAATTTAATCAAAACGTTGCCGAGATCATTAAAACTTGGTCGTTGAGATTTGAATTTGGCGCGTCCACCTCGACATTCAGCTCTACGTAGTGACGTATCTGCACATATTGAATCGGCTAGCGGGACGCATCCCTCAAAATATTGTCGTACTAAAGCTTATAGTGTACACGATTCAATGTTTCATTAAAATAATCGAGTTAAACTTTTGGTTCAACTAATGTAACCGTGTAAACGGGAAATTGAAGCAAAATAAATAGTGCGTTTCCATAGTACCGGTTCTAGTACCGGTACCGGCTCAATGAATTAAATGAAACATTGAACCGTGTAAACTAAGTAAAATATTCAGTACTCAGATATTCCTTTATTTTTATATTCTTAAATATTATATATTCAATATTTTATTTAAACAAATACTGCTTTCATCTTTCAGTCATATTCTCTACCAACGCTGTTATGATGAATGTCGTAACTGATTTCTGCTGCTTTATCTCCCATGTTCGAGTGCAATTGTTTCTAGTCATGTGTTGGTGGCGCTGAAGGAAGTTGGTGTCTCCATGACAAATGTAATTAAATGTAGCATGTCGGGCGGTTAGCCGTCACTGGGTCATCCTTTAGACGCTAGGCATCTGCTGACACATGGACACAAAACAAACAACACCACACCCTGCATTTAATAATCGAGAAACACAATTTCCTCGCTTTAGCCACACCGGATTACACTAGCGAATTTAATTTGGCACGACTGAAATACTAAATATACAGGACTATGCCGGACGAAAATCAGTTCAGTTCTTTTTTTATCCAATTAAGTACACTTTTTTACTTTGCATTACCTACCGTTAGGATCATCGTTGTGCCCTTCCTGTGTACTTTGTAATGTACTGAATCTCAAGGACAATTATATAATAAAATTAAGTATAGATCTAATATCAGGATGCATATATTCGTTTACAAAATTAAAGCTTGATTTGATGTAAAACGATGGAAATGGTGTTCAATGAACCATTGATCAGCGGTACCAAAAAACTGAAAAATCTCACTGAAAATAAATGTAAAACTATAACATTTGTCTTAAATGATATGAACTTTTATTTTCACATGGAAAATGTATGTTTTATTCAGTAAATCAATTTCTTTACGACGTTTACTATAATATAATTCTGCTAGTTTATGATACAGTCATCAATATCAGTATCAAATACATGGTATTTCTTGGTATTTAATTACTCTTTAACATAATTTTCAAATCCAATATCGAATTATCCAATTTGAATTGTCCAAATGTAACATGGGCTTAATGTTTCTAGTCGTTAGAGAGGTGTGCGAAGTACCGCGCGTATATTATTCATTTATGTAAAATAGTCGTAGGTTTGCTTCCTTATTACCTAGGCTAGAGGTGATGCAGTGTGTTGAATTATACTGACATCTGGACCTAGTAGACAGAACCCTTCCGTGCGTTAACACTAGAAAAGTAGCGTAATAACTTACTGATAGCCAACGAGAGATCTGAATATCATTTTAAACTGTGTATACCTTTCTTCCAGGTAAATTTTGATAGTGTTAGGCATGTTTAAACAAAATCAAATCATAATTATATCAAGAAAATCAATCAATTATTATTGAACAATCATATTTTGTTTTTATTGATTAAAAATTGAAACGTTAAATTGATGAAAATGTGGAATAATTATGTAATAAGTTAAAGCAATTATTTTTTTAAAGATGTTATATGTAAATATTTCTTCAAATCTTTGCCTATTATTTCTATCGTTGAGTACGTAATCTTTGCCTTATACGCGGCAGTTGATGATTTTGAAAAAACTACGTAAATATGTAAACATACTAAATTATATTGCAAAAATGTATAACATTTATTTTCAATCAATCACATCACATCCACTAGATGTTTGCGGTGAGTTTTGAAAATGGGAAGTCGTTAGGAGTTGTCTCTTGAAACGATATCAAATCAGTCTTTCTCTTCATAGCAGAGTCGAGACTTTTTGCAGTTTATGGTGAGGGTTGAAGAAAGACACTTTTCGAAAAACATGTTCAATTTATTCTTCACTATCGAAATATTAGATTTCAATATAGAATGCAATCAATCAACACTATTGTGATTGCAGTGGCACGTGAAGCACTTTTCTCTAAATACTTTGGCATTCAAATAATTTGAGAAAAATTGCAGACAGTAGCACACAAAAACATGCGAGTGTTTGAAGTGTTGCATCGAAATAAGAGAGTTTTAATACATGTTTTTTGCGATTGTTTACATAATATGTAGGTACTGTTTCTTTGTATCAAATTGAACATTGAATACATTTTTTGGTTGGCCAAATATTGATACAAGAAATTGAACGAGCTGGTCTTTTACAACAATAAAAAGTCAATATACGTTCTGAGCTCACTTGTATTTCAATTCTTGTACGATATTTACACAATCAGATGTAAATAGAAGTCATGCAGAAATGAATAAAAGCATAGAAATTAATAGAAAATGTAACTATGTATTAGAAGAAATGCTGCAATTATTTGATTTTTAAATCTTGAAAATATAAATTGTGGTACCCATCCACCGTTAGGTATTCACTTTTGAAAAATAGTTTGTTTCAAATAATAACAATGAAGTTTGCTGATATCATAATAGGCACGATATTCATATTAATTTTATAAATTATAATTTCAGTATCGGTTGATGTCGGAAAAATATTCACCCCCAAATTAGTTAAAAATATGAATGAGAACTCTTGCCGGACAGATATCTACTGTGATAAAATGGTGCTCGCATTATAATGACATTTGTCTGAGCCTGTACTTGAGACTCTTAAAAACATTCTTATCGTTCATTTTTTTCGCCACGCAAAGCTGAAAAAAAGAACACTCATTAATTAGTGAAGACTTGCGAAATAAAATATAATCTCGTCCATGAAAGTTCAGTAAGGCATGAAACTCTCAGTTGGAAACTTTTAATCATTACATTTCATAATCATTACGAGCGGTGATAAAAGTTTAAGAAAACTTTCACAGAGCTTTACTTAGAAAGTCATTTTATTGGATTTATTGAGTTTAAAACATTTCGAAAGTCCCCTTACCGCTTGGCAATATTTCGTCTTTGAGTACATTTGAAACTGTATTCTATCTAAAGTTTTTGATAATCTGAACTTTCACATTTCTATCACAAGACCTAATATTTATTAATAGGCTGAGAACTTATAAATATTTAATCCGATTAGAAATTGAAACTTTGAAACCTTGTTTCGGATTATTCTATGCAGATTCCGTGTATCGTTTTCAGCGTAAGAGGCCAAGTCTAAAGTTATTTGCTTTTGGTTAGTGAAAATCGATATATTCATCGTGAAATCGTGGAGTGAAAATCTAAACGTAAGTGAAATTTAACTGAATTAGTAGAGTTTGAAAATCAAAAGACGAGAGCGAAATAATTCCACTTTAAAGCCCGCTTAAAAAACCGCAGACATAAAACTGAGTATTTTAAGACAAAAACTGTCTCGTTTCTTACTCGGCTGCATCTGAGGTTAATTCAGAGATAATATTTACGAAATATCGTTTGACGTTTTGAAAACATCAAATAATTTACAAAGGTATGATAAAAGAAAAAATTGCTATTTTAAGTACATTTTTACGTATTTTTTATTAACATGAGCCTGAATAAAACTTTGTGTCGTTTCCAATGGTTAACATGATAAACACAATATTCCTACTATAGAGGCGAATGTATATAATACAATGTTTGAAAAGTTATTTCCATATTTTGGGAATATTGCCATAGAGCTAATTTCGGCTTCCAGTACACTTTTAAGTTATCAAGACCTTAAGACAAAGTTTCGAAAAAACCACAGAAGTGAAATGTGTACCTTTCAAACTGACAAAAAAGCACTTCAAACTCTCTATACATAAAGTCACCACATCACTAAATCGCGACAAATCTCCCCTATTTCTCTTCAAAACCTCGACATTTGTTTTGTCAACGTCCTCTATTTTAGTAAATTCAAGAATTCCAGCTAATCTCCCGTTTTACTTTTGAAAATAGTCGGGAACGTTTTATCCCCCTCAGTGAGGAAGATGAAGACAAACATGTGTTAAATAACATGTGCTGATAATCTGCGGATCAGCTTTGGATCGCGCGTGAGGGACATGAATCTCAAACACTTGGGCGGCTGCCAACCCCCTCCCCCCCACTCCAGTAGACAACAACCCCCATGATGCTGCCCCTATCAAGTGGCAACTTTGTCCCATATCTTAAGATGCTCTGTGGAAGAGGTATTTCACAAAGAATTTTACTAGGTAAACAAAACAGGGAAGTTTGAAGGAGTTAACTTTGTTTCAATGTAAACAACTTATTTGTTTACTTTTGATCGATTTTTTATTCAATTTGTACTCCAGCGAAGTTCGCGTCCAAGGTTACCTGTCCTGATAGCGGAATGTCGAGAATGTTATTAGAGCATTAATAAAAATATATTCATGATACAATCCATAAAACTAGAGCAAATGTATCCACACAAAATAGCTCATTCATTGGAAATTTTACAGTCATTATGCCTGCATATTTATTCAATCATAAAGTTGTTAAAGTTCAAAAGGCAAAAAAGTCAACCAATCGAGTGAACCTTTGACAAATTAATTGATGTAAAGACGCAGTTTTCGCAAGAATTAAGCATTCAGTTTCATTATATTACCCTTCTCTCGAGGTACAATAGTACAAGCATGTATGGACTCCCATATCTCCAAATCCATAATGTTCATTTCTTGGGAAAATCTGACAATGTTGTCAAGATTGTGGTATGAAAAGTTGCAAACTTGCATTAAAAAAAGCATTAGTGTGAAAATGTTAAGTGTATCAAAATTGGACGTAGATGAAAATTTAGTGAACCTAATCAAATAAATTTTAAAATTTTACTCGTTTTCATGGCTCGCCCTAGTTTTCTTCCTCACAGAAAATCATCTTCGCAAACACAAAACAATCCATGACGTCAGAACCTTCTAAAAAACAAGCTAAAAGACGGTCAGCTTTAACTAAATCATTACGTCTAATACATCTCGCCCACATGTAAGTCTTCACTCTCTAAAGTCAGCCCTCAGGCAAAAGCCTCCTTCAATTCCAACAACAACTCCAGTCCAAATGAATTACCCGCAATGATGCACGTTCCCGTTTACACTCTTCATCTTGAGTCACATCTGCACGACACTTAGCCAGTTTGTTAGGAGTTCTCTCTTCACTCCATATCATCCCTCTAAAACAAACTCCGGCTCAAACCCTTTCTATTTTTAAGGCGACGAGAGGGTGTGTTTTTTTGTAAGTTAGAATGATGCCGACAACGATGGTTGAACATGTGACTGGAGTGTGTCTTTTAGAGTTTGTTTTCGGATGGAGATGAGGTTGATTGAGTGTGGTGGCACGCGACATAATCGAGTCGGGATTACCTCATCAGCGTGAAGGACCAATTTGGTTTTGGTGTTTTTGTAACCCCCTTTTTTGTTAAGAAGTTCGAATTATTGAAGTTCGACTTGGAAGTAAATAGTAGAGCGTTTATTTTTAAATTATCTGGATTTGGGAAAAGCTCTCAAACGTGATGATGAATAATTAGCAAGGAGAGACAATATTTACTAAGTGCAGTTTTCAAGTTTCAAGGAATAAAATATGCATCGAAGTGTTCAAAATTGTCTTCAATAAAATAAGTAATTAGTGAACCAGCAATTATTGCTGCTCTTATCATTGCTACATACATGTAGGTACTACAATACACATTCATTGGTTAGTAGTTTAAAAACATTGCATATGTTTTAACTACCTGGAAATATTATGATGTTAGACAAGATTTTAATGAATTTCCACGATTTATAATTAAATTAAATATTTACTTTTGATTCATCGTGTTTTATTTGTGTGACTTTAATTCGGCTCCCAAAATAACACCGCAAAGTAAATATTAAATTAAATTATGATATAAGTTGGTACACGAGATTTTCCTTTGTTCCTAACAAATTATGATTTCTTACTTTGATAATTATGAACCGTTGACATTTTATGGAAGCGAGTGCCTACACCTTTCAGTTCAATAAGACAAAGATATGCTGTAATACAAGACTATGGATGTTAGATCACATTTCTGCACGAAAAAATACAATAAAGTTTCAAGTGAATTGACAGAAACAGAAGATTGGTATCGCCCCACAAGATGTTGTTTTGCTTGAAGAGCTAATCCTTGACTGATATATCCACCCTCACCGGCGGGGGTGGAGGGGGGGGGGGGGGGGGGAGCGGAAACCGGAACCATACAAACATGACTCGGATATCAGCCGATGCCGAATTCTTCAAAAGAGAGCAAGATAGAGCATGGACCAAGACAGAAATAAACGACGCTATTAAACAAATGTTGGGATGGGGTGGTGGTGGGGGTGGCGTCGTTTTTTCTCGTCACTGTTTTAGAGGAATTATTACTGCACTAACAACCAGACGAAGACAATTAAGTCGAGTTTATTCAGAGATTTACTGAAACTTGGTTTCTAGAAAATGCTGATTTCATTCAATCGTACATTATTTCCAGCAACGTTGATATGCACGTTTGATGGATGATTTTAGTCAGAATCCATGAAATTTAGAAATTGGCAAGATATTATATATTCAAATTTTGAACAAAATCCAGCTCAAATGAAAATGAAATAGTTCATCAATAACAGTTTAAAATGCGATGTTGGAATGACACTAGATCTCAAATGATAGCGAGAAACTGAGCACATCAAAAATTTTAAAATAAACATTTTGTCAACTGCACGTAGGTAATTCTATTACAGTTTAAAGATGATTCTCAAGTTTTCTAATACAAATACCTATTTCTGTAAATTTGTTCAAAGTAACCTACTCATTTGAATTTCCATTTATTTATATCCTAAACAGTTTTTTAAAATGCATACTGATATTCAGAAAAATTGTTCTCTCTTCTTTCTTAGCCCGATTTATACGGCCACATTTATTGAACAACTTCTGTGACAACAGTCTTTGACAAAGTTTTTATTCACACAATGTTGCATTTACTCGACACAATTTCTTGTTTGAAGCCCGATTTACACGGCCACATTTATTGAAAAACTTCTGTGACACAATGCAAACTTCTGTGACACAATGCAAACTTCTGTGACACTCAATGCAATACGAACCGGCAAAGAAAGTACTATGCAAGTAACGCAAGGTACGCACGAAGAAATCACGTCACAAGTTGATAGATTCTTCCAAGTAACCAAAGAATGCGAAGAATTATCCGAATAGTTTCCCACCACGATTCACGAATTAAAATCAATTATTGATCAGCCATTAAGAATAACGCCGGGGCAATGCACTGACAGAGTATAATCTCTTCTGTTGAATGAGTACTGAGCGCCTTATAAGGTCATATTACCCTGTATTTACTCGCAATCATGGGAAACCAGGGATTAAACGACTCTTTCTTCGAGTTATAATTGCGACACTCGTATGCCAGGCACATGTGTGATGACAGGAACTGGTTGAGGTGAAGGGCGTTAGGTACAGGTTGGGAGACTTACAATGAATTAATTTCAACTCTATGCGACCAAATAGTAATATCCATAATAGTAATAACCATTTATATAATTAATTTCATAGTTCAAATGTTCAGTAATTTTTAGTCACTTCACATGGTTTTGTTAATTTACTTATCCTTTCAATTAATTTGTGTATTATTCCGTGTCTTATGTTGGCAACCAACAATTGTTGTTGGCAGAGTTTTAAATAAAAAATATATATAAACGTTATTCATTCTCATTGCACAATGTAATATTTTTGTGAAAATACATTTTTATGCAAATATTAACATTTACACACATTCACATTGACTAGGGTGGTATTTAAAATTAATTAATTAAATTTATTTGTCTAAATTGTAATAGAGTAAGATAGTATAAAAAAAATTATATGTGTTAATTAATTTAACAGTTATTTATGCAGCAAAGCCACACAATGTTTAAAATAATTCATTAAATTCAGTTACCGTCGAGAAAATTGTATTTCGAGTCCAATACTTTTGTTGCAGTTTTGAGGAACATACCCAAAGATTTTAGGAAACTTTCCCCCTAATGAACTTTTTTAATCAAATTCAACGCCCACTAGCGCTTTAAAAATTAAAGGGCAATAAATTGTGCAAAAAATAGTAGATAAACAGACCCTTTTTGCTTTAAAAATATTGAAAGGGTAGTCCGAAAGTAGGTAATATGTTGAAAAGGGTAGGCATATTGATAACAGGCGAGTGGCCCTGAATGAATCTATAATACTTGATGAAATCCATGTTTTATGAAGCACAAAAAGGCGGCCCTTACTTTTTTTCTAAACGGCTTTACCGATTGTCTTCAAATTTTCACAGATTATAGATAAAGAGTAAATCTGTGTCTCCAGTGGCCAAAAGTTATATTTTTTGTTTAGTTATTTCAGGGCAGAGGTGCCAAATATTGCCCTTGTTAGCACCTCCTCAACAAGAGAAAAACATTTTTTATTATTTTTTGAATCACTAGTGAGTTAGTGTTGGGAAATTACCGGTAATTTATAATTTGGTAAATTACGCTGTAAATTACCGGGTAAATTACCAATGTGCGGTAATTTAAAAATAAAAAATTGCACCTGATATTAGAGCAGTTATTCTTCCAAGAAAAAATGGTAATTAAAATCAGTGACAAGAATTAGTACTTTTAAATGCAATATTTATTTGAATAAGATTGCAAATTAGCAGATGCAGGCGCATAGGAACTTTATTTTGAGTGGGGGGAGGGTCAAAATTATCGGGGATCAATGAATGTGAGGAAATGGTAGTTCGCCGTTACAAGGGGGTCTGGGGGCCCGCACCCAGTTTGCCGCACAGGGCCTTTTTTGAATTTTTGATACAAAAGAATTGAATTTGAATCTATTTTGGCATTCTTTTCAAAGAAATGTACAATGGTCAATGTGTCATATGCAATTTTCTTGGACACTTAAGACAAAAATATAATAACTATTTGTTTTTATAGAATCCCCATTTGCCCCGCAGGGAATTTTTGGAGTCATTCAAAAGAATCGAATTTGAAGCTATTTTGGCATCCTTTTCAATGAAATTTTAAAATGTGATGCAATATTCTTGGGAAACTTAAGACAAAATGCAATATACCTAATCTGTAAATGCGTTATTTGATAAAATCCCTAAAGTCCTCGCAGGGAATTTTTTGAATTTCTAGTAAAATAAAAATCGATTATGAATTGATTTTGGAATTCCTTTGAAAATGGTTGCAATAAGCAACACCACAATAACCAATGAGAAAAATCTGTAGGTTTTTCAGATTTTTTTAATGTTTTGGTATCATAGTTTAATGACGTAATATTTAATTTTATTCATGAGGATGATCAAGATTATAGATTTACAGACGAATATAGATTTTCTGCGAGTATTATCGACTCTTAATTAAATCTGTAAAAACTAATTATCTTGTAAAATGATATCATTCGGTTATCTCACAAATATAAAGGTACTTCTCGTCATAACTCCAAGCATCCCGTCTCAACGTGTTCAGGATTTGCGGGCAGGATGTGATGGTCACGTGACCTGCTATCCCCTAATGCCCGGCGCTGGTCGACTCGACGTCAGCAGAGTGATCGATGACCGAAGAAATAATAATAAATAGATAATTTACAAGTGCAACTGTGCAGAAATGACTTGTATTCAATATTCCTAATCTGACGCGAATGATGGATGACACGTCTTCTTCTTTATACAGGATTTTATTTCCTGGAGAAACACCGGATTACACTAGTCGGTAAAGCGAAGTTCAAGATTCAGACAAGTTTTGAATATTGGGAAGAGTTATTTTCGTCAATTGATTGTTTAAAAATGAAAAAGGGAAAAATACTGTGTAGATTTAGAGGACAATTCAAAATAAGATACTCTTAAAAATATTTTAACATTTTAGACAAATTATATAAAATACTTTTATGAGTATTCAGAAACGTCTTCTGATATTGATTGTGAATTGATTTTGGAACGAAGTTTTTAGTGAGACTTAATTTCATGAATTTCAATTGTATTGGTTATTTTGTAAAATTAACACGTAATTGTATGAGATAAATTTCGAAATAATAGAATTCTATCATATCGCCGAAACTAAGGTAAAAATAAGACAAAATTCTGGAAAAAGTTCCCTTCCGTTTAATCTTAAAAGAAAATCTCTTGCTCTATTTAAACGCGTCTCAAAGAAACATTGGCACATTTTAATTAATGTGACAAATTGCTGTGCTCTAAACAAAGATAGTTGCACTCGCAACATCAAAGGAAGATAAGTATAAGACCATTAAGTGTGATAGTTGTATGCAATTAAATACAATTGTCACCCTTAATGGTTTTACAAAGTCATATACTTTTGTAACACTGAACGTGCTGTATACAGAGACAAACACATTTTAACAAAGTGTAACCCTTCTTTGAGTTCTCGTTCAAATGTATTTTCGGTGGGCCTGTTTTCGGAGCACTAGGAAATATAATTGAATCTTGAGAACGTATCGTTTCTTCGTTTTATCGAGACTTCGGCAACGCTGAACGATAAGCTAGGCAATAAGGCGTCAGCTACTTCCAGACAATCTTCAGGCGAAATTGATGTGTCGTTGCGTTTCTCACAAATTTCAACCCCCCTCCTACCCCACAACCCACCCCAAACAGTGATATATCTTTGTTTGTGTAATATCGTCGCTAGAAAACAAGTCAGTACTAATTTTCAATACATTGTTAAAACCATTGAAAGTTTGTAAAACCAACAATTACGTTTCTTCACACAATTTATAAAAATTAATACAGATCTCAGTTCTAATCTATGTTTTATTTAACTTATTTTTATTGATACAAAAGATCATATAAAATCGGTTGAAATCAGTTAATTAATTTCATGTGGTTTGATGGAAAGTAATGTTTAGAGCGTACACACAAATAAAATAAAATCGTTTGAAACCTTACTATTGTGTACCAATGATACGGATGAGATAACGTTTTAGTTCCACGCAGCAAAATATGTTTTGGTTATGAAAATTCTAAAAGTTGATCTCACTAATTTGCATATTGCTGGAATATGAATTTTGTATCGCTATAGCCAACCTATTTACTATTTTAAACATCGAGGGATTGACAAAACCTCATAGAAATAAATTCGTGCCTTCTACATTAAAAACATGTTTGAATTATATATTTTACAATTAAAGGGTTTGAGAAGGAAATATGTGTATATCCATAAAATAAACATTTCAACCTAGGCAAAAGACATTCAATTTTCAGACGAGTTAATATTCGAATTGTATCAAAACCAATTGTGTAATTCTTCCCCTGTACCCTCATGTAAACATACTATTTATTCCATGGGGTATCCATTTAGATCCACATGCAAGACTAGCATTAGGATCGAGGTAATGAAAATCATCATCAATGAAGTTAAAAGGTGACAAGATATTAATTTCTTCATTTTTATATCCAACCCTTACTCATATCAGAAAGAGTTTAAGTAAATGATCCAAGTTTGTAAAGAGACATAAATCAAAATTTGTCTTACAGACAAGTTGTGTCACTAAGGAACGGGATGTGAGAAATGATTCTATCTATCATTGTCGGATTTATAACAAAAATATTCTGCATATGAAAAGAATAATCCATTCAGCTGGTTTAAAATAGGAGTGATCTTTCTTTCCTTGCTGCTGCAAAGCTTGCTTTAAGAAAAGGTGACCAAAGAAGAGCTTGGAAAGCTTCTTAAAGACCTGACTCAGCTGGAGATTGTCTCGACCGAAGAGAAGGTAGAAAGAACCGTTTCAAATAATACGTCTTGATTTTTTTTATGGAGTGAATTGACTGAAAACGACATCAAAATTCAGACTTGTAAAGCTCGGTCTACTTTCAGACGTGAAAACGTTCTGTCAAATTTCAGACTTGAAAAAGCTCTGCCTACTTTTAGACCTGAAAAATTGGATCTACTTTCAACCTGAAAAAGCTCTGTCAAATTTCAGCCAAGAAAATGCTCGGTCTACTTCCAGACATGGAAAAGCTCTGTAAATTTTAGACTTGAAAAGCTCTGCCTAATTTTAGGCGTGACAAAGCTCGATCTACTTTCAGAAAGCTATGTCAACTTTCAGATATGAAAAAGTCAACTAGTAAACCACAGAGGAACATGAACATAATTTACATACATTTTCTGTTTGACACAATTTTTAACGTTTTTCCAGTGATCAATTGTGATTTATTCTGCATGGAAATAAGTCTTTGGATCATTGAATTTCATGCTGAATATAGTTTCCACATTTTAAACTCAACCCCTCATTTTGCACGAAATCAATCGGATAGATTGGCGAAAGCGCAGATGCAAGATTTGATAATCTTTATTTCAATAGAAAACTCAAGTCTGAGAGGAAGATGTAGGACAATAGAAAAACTTAGTCCTGTTTTCACAAAACGATTAATTAATAGCGCGTTTAAGTTGTAATTACAGGTATTCATTGGTTGTTGACATGACATCCTAATCAATTGTTAAACTAAACAACTTATTAAAAGAGCACCATTGATAAACCTTCCCTAAGTATACGTAAAGCACTAAGAGAAACTTCTTAGTAATTGAAATTAAGTCAAAGTTCACGGCTTTCAGCTCTCTCGAGATGCAGTATCAAGTAAAACATATGAAAACACCAGTTCTGTGAATTCAACCTTAACCTCAAACTAGATTGAAAATGTGAGAACGTGAATCGAAAATGGGGGAACGGGAATTGAAAACCCCGCGCCATTCAAACACGCCTTTATGTTTTTCTTTATTTTTTGAAGTGTGATCGCCTCTGTGATGTTCAGAACGGCATCAATGTCGTCTGGATCGAATACTGACAGGGTATTGTTGGCCCGGTCAAGACCGTGTCTTGCACTGCATCTATTTGTACTGCCTACCCTGCTCACAACCTAAAGAGACTAGACCTAAACTTCCCCACTGGGAAGAGCGTCATCTTACAAATACAATGCTGCCAATGCTAATCCTTGAAGCACAAAAAAGTCCAGGGAGGATAAAATTCCCAGCGCCATTTGCCACGTGACAATGGAAGTAACTAAACAGTCGATGGCTCAGTCGATACATTATCGTCATGATTCGTATAGTTAACGCATTAAATACGTAAAATGTAATTAAAAATAAATTTATTTATGCATTTATATATTTATTTATAAATATATATGTATATATTTACATAAACATTTACGTTTTTAGTTTATTATGTAATGAATAGTTCTCTCAGTTCCCACCACGACAACATTTCAGGAGCGCTGCGGTTCTTATCCTCCCGACTTCCGACGTTTGTTATTGGCCATTTTCAGACCGCGAAAATTTGAAAGATGTCGCTCTTCCCAGTGGTGGGGCGGGGGAAGTGTAAGTCTAGTCTCCTTATCACAACCAAAGAATACATCATGTCGGATAAATAATCATTTGAGAAGCTTGTTCAATAATTGTAACGTAAATAATTTTGATTTTTAATCATCTCTTTCGCTACTTGTTTGTTTTAGTGTGACTTTTGATCAAAGAGTCCTTCAAGAGAAAGAAATCAACCCCAATCAGCTTAAAAATACGTTGGTCCTGAAAAAAGTTTAAATGTTGAAAAGGCACGCAAAAGGAAAGGATCACACAAAAATCGTGATCATTAAAAGGCTTCCCAACTCAGCTGACTTCTGAATTAAATGTTTTGAATAAAATTCCCCGAAGCTTGAAGAAGCCCTAGGAATTATTTGTATAAAGATCAGTAAGATTAAATAATTTGTATTATATTTCAAAATGTGATTCAAATTAAATCAAAATCCATATCAAAGAGTTAATTTCATGCTTCTATTTTATATTTTAGTTGATCTGTGACATTCCGAAAGTAAACAATGTCAGGAACTAGAATTTCCATGAGAGCAACATATTTTTAAAAAAACTTCTGCAAAGCCGCTAAACTATTTAGTACTGCACTGCAGTACACAGAAAGCAGTGGACGTTACTCCGGTATTGTAGTACCGGTCAAGATGACCCCCACCTCCGCGATCTTCCAATAGGGACCGATTTCGTCGGTCCGTGTTGCCATGTAGTGGGGGGTGGGTGGGTGGGGGGTAAGTAAGCGTGCTAGATAGTATACCTTTGTGAATTACAAAGTGATCACACGGTCCAACTCTCCGAGAGCGACAAAAGCTCAGTAGAAAGCTCGCTCTCTCACTTCCTCTTTTACTCCGTTGGAAATCGTTCGCTCGCTCGCACCAATCGTCGAGGATCACTCGAAAGAAGATATGTCATATCGCGAATATACTTTTTTTATGTTATATATTTAGAGCACAATGGTTAGATATTTTTCGAGAAATATTCAATTTTCCAGCGATTTAGTTCTTGAAATTCTCATATAGCTCCTATAGTAGAAATCTCGGTCATGGAAATACGATTTGAAATATTCAGAAGCTTTTAAAAAAAGCTCGATGGCCTTTATGTATACGAAGCTTTTAAAATGTCGTCAATTATTTAGAAAAATAAATGTGTCGATATTTGACGAACTTGTTATGTGACGTGAAGATAAAATATTCTGTTTTGTCCTTCTGACGTGAAAATCCTTTAGAGGAAAACAAAAACAAACAGATTTAACGTCTTTTACTATTAAAAGGACTACCCAATGGCATATTGAAGAAGTTTTTTTAATGTTTACATGATGTTACCGAAAGTAAATAATTAAAACGCGATTTAGAGAGATTACTACAAAACGATATTGAAGGAATGAGAAATGTCATCATAAATATAAAAGAACCTATAAATATCATTATACCGAAATTTTAAAAAATGTTGAAATGTGGTAATTCACGATCATTATAACGTAGGTATTCCTTGCGAATGAATATATTTTTTTCTACGAAAAGTTTACTTTTCAACGGGCAACAGGAGCCCATTGAAACTAAAAGACGGCAAAGGCGAACCAATTTAAGAAAAGTGTTGGGAAGTTTAAGCCTATAAATATAGAAGAGTGCAATCGTGATCCTTAAAGTCGACTCACCGAATCTCGTTCAACCAAATCATCTGACTCCAACCAGACTTACCTAGAACAAGAAAATACACATTTTAGATTTCCATTAGTTCAAAATTCAGATGCAATACACATATATTTGCAAACATAATAAATAATATAAGAAAGTAATCAAAGGAATTAAAATAACATTTTAAAAGTATGATGCTCCAGGAAAAGTACGAAGTACGTTGTATCAAGATTAATAAGACAAAAACTGATTAGCTTGATAGGTACATAAAACATAGGCCCTCCCAGACATACAAGATTAAACGCGAGTGACCTAAAAGTCCATTGAGTGTACTCAAATGACATCGGATTTATTTACAAGCTAACATTCGCGCTGCAATTGCAATACTAGAAACCGAACCAAATGAAACCATCGCCCAGCAATATGTTTCATCCCGCTCTGATCCAGACCCGAGCAAAAGCATCACGCACTTTGGCTTTCGAAATAATTAAACAGCTTTGAAATCTGGCGGAGAGTTTCCACTGGCAGTGAAATTCCTCTGGCAGTGAATTTCCACTGGCAGTGAAATTCCTCTGGCATACTCACTTGAATGAACACAGGACAGAAAATCATCCCCTTTTCACTTGGAACATTCTAGGTGCGCGATTTAGAGAAAAAAAGTATAAAGAGAATAATAAAATCGATATCATAGTTGGAATTTTTTATCGTCATTTTTAACCGGTCTCGATGGCTTGAGGGAATTTCAGAGCTCATTCTTCTCCTCCCGTAATATACAGACTGAGCGAGGAAATGGATTGTAGTCGAGAAAAGTGGTAATGGCTTGGGAGAGAATCGAACCTGGCATCAATCTGAACCCGGGGCGAGCGCTAATTGATCAAATGGCTACTAGAGGGTGTGGGGGGGGGGGGCTGACCAACCCCGACGATAACATTTTATTCCGATATCCGCGCTGGGAAAAAAAACAACGACGTTCTGAAGAAGTGTCGACAAGAGAGATTTCTGGAGAGGAAAAAATTGGCTCATTAGTTTCCATGGTGGTTTAGAAGGCCACTAGTTCGAGTTGAAATATTGTGAAGATGCGTTGTGAAATACTGACACAGTTTGCTGAGAAATCGCTCGAAGGGAAGAGGCAGTCACGTGTTGTGTTTTCGAACTGAATTCCATTTGGCAGCTCTCACAACGCTACTAGTGGGAGGAAGTTGAGCTAGGTGGTTACACAGTGGTTAGTAATGGACGTTTGCATTTTACGGGGGCGAACCAGATTTCGTAAAGCCCAATTTACACGGTACAATTTCTTGTTCAACTTCTGTGCCAAACTTCTGTGTCACACTTCTTGAATAGAAATCAGAACATGTTTTAAGTTCTGTGACAGAAAGTTGAGTCGTGTAAATACACAATTGTATGAAAAATGGGAATGTGACACAGAAGTTGTTTAAGAAATTGCACCGTGTAAATGGGGCTTAATAACCGTTTTCTAATTTTATGAGTATGAGATTTAATATAAGTTAAGAATGGTGTGTTTACATTAGAACAGTCCTGCAGCGTGTACCTACTGACGTTATTACCTAATAATGTAATATAAACAAAGACTAATATATCGAATCATCTAGCTGAGCGATATTTAATGAAAATGGTAAATTAATGAGGGAAGATAGGTTGATATTTTTCAGCACAGCCAGGTTTCTTCGACAATCATTTGCACCGGATGAAATATGAGAACAGTCGAATAATAGAGTTCAGTGAAAAATGGGTTTAGAGTAAAATAAATCAAGGGGTTCATCAATTACTCGAGTACAAGTCTTCGAGAGAAGAAATTGATAAGATGATATTTCAAAATATGGACTTTGAAGGTTTGTGAATCGGAAACCCCTCCACTAATCGTTCAAGGTTTCGGCCAACTTTGTGATGATTTGAATCATGAATGTAGATTTACTTTCACCAAGTCTTTCATATCAGGAGATGAAATGTCTCAAATGTTCATATTTATACTCTTGGAGCTCGTGGAAGTCATATTATGCTTGTTAGGACAGTAATTATGTTAAAAGTGTCCCAAAGTTGTTAAATAGTCCAAGTTTAAATTACAGAAAATGAAACTTGTACACCCTTGGCTATATGCTTACATCTTTCTCATATTCCTAGAACGGAGAGCTTCCTAGATCTAGATCCAAAAGCACAAAAGCTTTTGATGTTTCTGTGAACTTATACAAACAGACACTAATAGTAACCTTGAGTACTCTCTTTGTTCTTTCCCTTGAATCTAATTCTTGAAAAATTCTCCCTCCTCATAATCTTCGTTTCTTTTCTGCGAAGAACAGCTGTTGTTGTGGAATGATTATTGCTCATGGAACGACAGCGGTGAGAACGATCTGCCTCGATAAGGATTAGCCTCGTGTTACATCGGCTCTTCAGACAAGGAAGAAACAAGGCCACTAGATATCTTCACACCAAGCTTTTCCGCATGTTAAGAGTCAATAATACTCGCAGAAAATTCGATTCGGATGTAAAAAAAATCCTAGAAATGCATGAAATACACATTTGTGACATTTAATCGTGTGTTGCATGTTGCATATACGGCTGTGAAGCTAGTTATTTTAATTCAAATATTGAAAACCACAAAGAAAACATAAATATGCAGCCCTACTCTTTTCTTAACGGTTTGACCGATTGTCTTCAAAATATTACAGCATGGAGATAAAGAGTAAATCTGTGTCACTAGTGATCCAAAAAATAATACATTTGTTTTTCTCGTGTTGAGGAGGTGCTAACATAGGGAATATTTGGGTCTTTTGGCACCTGCCCTGAAATAATTAAACCAAAAATAAAACTTTTGGGCCACTGGAGACACAGATCTACTTTTTATCTATAATCTGTGAAAATTTGAAGACAATAGGTAAAGCCGTTAGAAAAAAGGAGGTGCCATCTTTTTGTGCTTCATAAAACATGGATTTCATCACGTATTATAGACTCTTAAAGATACAGGGCATACTCAATTTGCACTTGATAATGCTCGACTTTTCAAAATAGGGAAGTTCAGGATTGGAGAGTTTCTTAGATTTCAGAATTGTTATGATGAAAGTTGTGGTGTGTAACTCAGAAATAATTTATATTGGCTGTGGGATGAATAATTTCAAGAAATTTAATAAGTACAAAGATTAGAAATGGAAATCCCAAAGTCATCACCAAGGTTACACATTGTTGGGTACTGAGATATGACATCATTTCCATGAAATATATCACACACAGGTTTTAGCAATGAAATTGATTTTTACGAATGAAAGTTTACAGTTTTCGGATGATAAGACTTTTGTCATTAATATGGTGTTAGGAAGGGAAAGGGATGTGCGTTGTGAAAAATATCTTACCGTTTTCACAAAGCACATCTCATCCTATCATCTTGACTCGATGGAAATTTCCCACAGAAACCTACATTCTAATATGACGTTGATATTTATAAATGTATTGTAAATATTAAGGCATATTCCCTGGCGATCTGCAATGGATTATTACTCCTTGAATTTAATTTAATTACAGAATACCTCCGACAACGTTTCTCTGACGGCTCAGATCAGAGTGGAATAGAAATCAAGCTTTAGGGCTTCGACTAAAAACGAAATTCGACGGCTATCTGAAAGGTACCGTTTCCTGCTAGCAACAAAATGTTGTGTTTCTAACGAACATTGCTTTCGCCTTTAATTACGTTGATGTTGGTAGCATCCAACATGTTAGAAGTTTTTGGTTAGTTTTGGTACTAGTACTATGGGGATATGAAGCTACTTAGTACCTAGTGCCACAGAGCCCCTGCAGGCGCCTGAATTTTAACCCTGGCGTTATCATACAGATCAAGTTCTCTTCATCATTCGCCAGGGGTCATATTCTAGAACTATTAATTCCCAATTCCACTGGAATTCGATTCCATGCCACGTCATCCTTATGGCCGCGCCCGGTTTCCATCAGAATGGATTTGGAAAACGTTCTAGAATAGGCCTCCTGGACCACACCTAATAATATTCACTCCAACACAGCACCAAGTATGAAGAACGTTCATTTTCTTACACCTCTCACTCAATGAAATGACGCATAGAGATATGTTAGTTACTAGCTCCTTCTAACTACCGATTTATCCGACCGCTAACTGATTGGGTTAGCGTGAAACCGGGCCGGAGTGTCCGTGTTAGACCACAAACTGCGTTTTCAGGGAGTTAAACCACTAACAGGCTGCGGAGCGCTCAAAACACCCCTAATGAGAGATGGTTACACAGCAGTTAGTAATGGATCCTAAAGTTGGCCTTAAAGTTAATTTGTACATGAGATTTTCTTCGTTTACTCCAATGATGATATGAATATGATATGATAATATAACTGTTTCAATATTGAAAATAAAGCATTTAGTTAGAGCTACAACAATCTCGAACTAAAAGCAGCCAATTCCACAGCCATTTGTATGTACTTCCATTATTTGCTTGATTGTTTAATTATTCGGTACACTTGGCACAACTAAAAAGGATCACTCAATAAATCAGATTGACTGACAAATGTTAGATCGCTTTTCAGAAGTCAATCCAAGCGATCTCCTTGTCTCCAATGATGACCAATGTGACCAATGATTATAATAAGTATTCATTGTTATGGAACATGACCAGCAGTCATTCAATTTCTTCACCGATCATCTTTAATTTGGTCCATACGTACTTTCAAAAACAATCATAATAGTTTCATAAAAATGGTATCGCAATAATGTACCGATAGAGGTATCAGTTATAAAGCAAATGTGCGAATGTAGCTTCCAAGATGCGTGACAAAAGACACTGTGTAACCTCCACGGTTTGACAACTAAGTCTCATGTAACGGCTGTCTTGCTACACATTCTGCTGCGCTGCGTGGGGCTGCGTTATCGTAGCAATAAGAACAGGGGCGGAACTCAATTCCGCCATTAGTGCGTGAATTCGCACAGTTGTTTTTAGCGACGCACTCCAGGAGATAAGGAGAGGAGAGGAGAGGAGAGAGACGAAAGTGAATCATCTATTGTGGAAGTTACATTTGAAGCGGAGGTTTCGTTCCATTTTTTTAGTCCATCTTTTGGTGAATTGACTGGTTATTTTCGACCTAGGACGATGAAATGATCTGACATTGACATGAAAATGCTGTCTTCCAATCTAGAAATGTATTGAAATTGAAATGAAATTTAGTCGAAGCATTTCTTCAAATCTACCCTACAATAGTGGTATCATATTTGAGATTGGCAAATAGCACTTTCATGAAATCTTTTTAGCAGCTTTTTCAACTTAAATGAAAGGTTTGTTTTGTCGTTTTAACACTCACAAGCTCAATACTTTTCAACTCAAGTAAATTGGCCATCCACTTACCATAGAGTAAGAATACGAATACGAGTTACAGAGTATATGAAATGGGCCAGAGCCTACAGAGGCCATATATTTTTGTCCTAATAATGGATGGTAGAAAATCTAGCCCTTAAAATTTGGTAAATCATTATTGATTATAATCACTAAAGTAACTCCTCTATTCATGCATTTACACTATACTGTTGTAAGTGAAAAGTTAACCAAAATGATGCATTTAAAGGATGTATTTTTTTTGTCTGGGGCTTAACGTCGCACTGTTCTGCAGCGAGGCTAATGGCGACGGATGAATGATTATGATGATGATTAGGAGATGATGGTGAAGAGTAGGTTAGGATGGAAGGTGGGAAGGAGGCGGTCGTGGCCTATTAGTAGGGTACCTTCCCAGCATTTGCCTATCGACTGAGGGAAAACCACGAAAAAACCCTAGTCAGGAAGGACGGCCGCGGGAATCGAACCCGGGCCTCCGGAATACAAGCTCAGAGCGTTAACCACTCACCCAACCTGTTCCGTTTAAAGGATGTATATACGCCCATAGAAACAAGTCCTAAGGATATTTCGTCCTGATGTACTATTTGCTAGAAATTCACCCTTGGAGGATTGTAATAGAATTTGAGTCAAGTAACTATTAGAACATATTTGAGTCACACTGAGCTACTAAGCCTAGTATTGGAAAAATGTAACAAAGATGCTACTTATTTCTTTTTATTATAATATGCAAGTACGTTAAAACTCAGATTTTATACAAAGAGGATATTAGTTTCTTAAAACATTTTGAAAGAATATTAGAGTCTTGAAGGATTATATTATCTTGAACGAACTTAAATGAGTAGAACATTAATATCTTTAAAAAGTTTGAAAGAGTAAATTAGTTGAGCGACGACTCCTTTTGGCTCTTTTGGCACGGACCTCTGTTTTTTTCTATTTTCTGCTACCAACCGATACACAGGTTACACCGTTTCACCGATCGATCTGAAATTTTTCACACATGTAAAAGACAACCTTTTTTGTTTGCATACCCTAATTTTTTTGAAATCCGTTCATTGGCTAAAATTTAAATAATTATCTCTGGATAACAAACTAAAATGGTCTTCGATAAATCTGATCAAACTCATATTCTGCATGGTAATTTAGACCAACATTGTCTCTTATTTTTAAATTTTCAGCTCATTCAGTTAAGAAAGTATGCACTTATCGACATTTTTAATAGCTGACAGAAACACTATTGAAATGAATGTTTTTCCACTCCCAACTGAATCTGATTTACCAGAGTGTTTAGAAGCTATTTTCAAGTTTCAATGAAAAGCATGTTGATTGAGAGGATCATATTTCAATTCAATATGGATGTAGGTATATGTTTTCTGTGCGTTGTGTACGCAATCCGGTTCGAGAATTTGCATGTCCCATGCTCGCTCATCAAAGCGTTACACTGAGCGTTTTCCCAAATAGACACTCCATTCGCATCAGAATATTCGCTCAGTTTGATGATGACAATTCGAGGAGTAGATTTCCCGATTCTCTATGCAAGAAGGTTTTATACACCCAGGCTTCCTAATTACTTTGTAAACTCAACCATCGCGCTTTTCGACTAGGCAACGTGTCTAGTGCGTGCGTGCAAGATAAGAGGATTCGAGAAGAGAAATTTGAAATTCAATTACGTCGGGGTTGCATCGTCAACCAGGGCGTCGCGACGACCGACATGTAGAGAGCGTAAGCCGCCGCGGCGCCGAGTGGAAACCGATACGGCGCTCTCGATCGAGATCGCGTGGACACATGCTGTCACGTGATGTTATTGGTTTAGGATTATGGGCGAGATCAATTTGTTTCATGGACGTTGACCAATGGAGAGGCTGACGTGAAGGATCTCCAAGTCGGTTTTGACAGTTCTCCATTTGAAGCTAGACATAGATATTCAGAATAGAGTACCTATTTAACTTTTTAAATAAATGAAATTCAGTCAAAAACTGATAATTATTATGAAAATGTTAGCATGATTTATTTGTATATTATAATCGATAATCGTATATTATTTTTCCTTGAATATATTTTTGTACCTACACAATACACAATATAAACAATTCAAAATTGAAATTATAGTCAGAAAGATTGTAAAAGGCACTGCTCTGATTTCAATTTAAAATTGATTACTTCTTCCTCGTGAACATATTTAATTTTAATCAATTACTTCCCGAGATAATTAAAGTTTAGTAATTTGATACGTTTGCTTTTCAGTATCATTTAGCTATAGGTGTAAAATGACGAAATTGCGAGAGGTACCAAGTACCAACTAAATCGGATAGCTTGACGCCCCCTTTGCCTGCGAATTACAAGATATTTTCTTACTAATGAGCATACGAACTCAATGGAACCAACACGTAAAGAACATCGTTTAAAATAAAATTGTTTGAAAGTTTCAAGCTACTTTGAAAAAGCAAGTGTCATGTCTTGTCTTCCAGCAATGATTATTTTACTTTCTGCATCCACCTTTTAATTGTATGTTTTACCTTTATTTTAAAACTGCTCAAAGACATAAAAGAAAAGTTTATGAAGATAATTAAATCAGGAAAATCTGACTTGTCAGATAACTTGAGGAGCACACAATTGCTGGAGCAATTATTCTCTCGAATTTCATACATCTATTCAACTAACAAACAGAATTTCCTTAATTAATTCTACTCAGTGTCTTTTTCACAAACTTTCTTTTACAAACAGACTTCATTATAATTACAAACAAAGATAGGATGCTTTATTATCACCAACAAAGCCCCCATCCTCCCCACAATCCTTCACTCCATTTCATTTCTGTCCCTCGCCGCTAAATAGCCGACAAAAAACCTGGGAAATGAAAAATATTTACTAATGATATTCTCTTCAACTTGAAACATTTATTTGAAGTAAATATTCTGCTGTCATTGGGTTATAAAGAAGTCACGTGATTATCATACAAAATGAGATGTCGATTTTGATTTCTACGATACAATGCATTTGAAAAGGGAATAGCGGGTATTGTGACGCAATTCGTTTTCCTGTGAAGAACGAAAAGTGTTGATAGTAAATTATTACGAAAAGTACACAAAATACGTTTTCGTAAAAAAGTTTGCATTAAAGTTTTTTTCCTTGTTCCAGAAATTAATTTAATATTTGCAACTTTAAGTTCTGGGGTAATTAAAACATATATTATAGACGGAAAGACAACTACACAAAAAATGAGCCTAAAAACTTTCTTGAATTATTTAATGCATGACTCTGAGATAAATTGTTTTTATTCCAACGAATTTTATAATAAGAATAACTAGAGCTCTGTTTGAAAATAGTTTTTTATTTATTTATTTCGTATGGTTTTTATTTGCTTTCATTAATAAATACTACATAACAGCAACATAATAATATATATATATAACAATTGAAAAATATTAACAGTTAATTCTACAAACTAATATCTAGGTCATTCAGCCATTGAACTGCAGGCGGGGTCAACGATTGCAGTGCTAACAACCCCCCAGGAAATCTTCTTTTTGGGCAATGGTCTACGATGTGGTCTGTCGTCTGCTCTTCTTCGCCGCAATCACATGCTGGAGATGCTGCCATTTTCCATTTATACAACATGGAGTTGCATCTGGCATGGCCGGTTCGCAGACGATTCAGAGCAGTCCATGTCTTCCGAGGCAGATCAAACCCACTTGGCCACTCAGTTGGGTCATCTACAAGTCCGCCATTATGAACGGACTGCAAAGTCCAGTACGATCGCCAAGCTGATGCCGTGTTCGTATTCTCTTCGTCCAGGAGAATGGCGTCCTCCCATATTGGATGGCGGGACTTCAATCGACTTATTGGGATGTTGTCTTATTCGAGACGTATTGGTAGATCTTTTTCACAGTTGGTCCTGAAGCACTTCTGCCATTCTCTTTTTGCTGCCGCTGTTCGCCTCAGATCAGGAGGTGCAATGTTTGACAGCGTGGAGAGCCAAGCAATGGGAGTTGACTTCAGCGTCCCAGAAACAATCCTCATGGAGGTATTCAGCTGCACATCCACCTTGTTAGTGTGAGCACTATTGCGCCACACTGGAGCACAATACTCTGCTGCTGAGTACACCAGAGCGAGAGCTGATGTACGTAGCGTGGCAGCATCGCTCCCCCAAGTTGTCCCAGCTAACTTACGGATGATGTTATTCCTAGTCTTCAATTTCTGTCCCGTTCTTTCTAGATGTTGCTTGAATGTGAGTGAACGATCTAACTGGACCCCGAGATATGTTGGTAAGAAGTTATGCTTCACCAATTTGTCACAGAATATCACGTTTAGTTGACGATTTGCTTCTTGATTGTTTAAGTGGAAAGCAGAAACTTCCGTTTTTGTCGGATTTGGACAGAGTCGCCACTTTATATAATATTCAGCTAGTATGCGTAAATCCGAACTTAGAACATCTTCACATGCTTCCAAATCACGGTCCTGAATTGCCAGAGCAAGGTCATCGGCATATACGAACTTCCTGGCATTTGTATCTGGCATGTCACTTGTATACAAGTTGAATAGTAATGGTGCTAATACTGACCCCTGCGGCAAGCCATTATTTACTGACCTTGTTCGACTTGTTTTACCTCCCATTTGAACCCTAAATTTGCGATTGCTTAACAGCTGTTCGATCAAGGACGTTAACTTATTAGCTGGCTTAAGTCTAAGAAGTTTCACCATTAATCCTTGTTTCCAAACTGTATCATATGCAGCCGACAAATCTATGAAAGCCACAGCCGTCTTGAGCCTCTTTTGAAAACCTGCCTCAATATGTGACGTTAGAGCCAGAACTTGATCACAACAGCTGCGCCCAGCACGAAAGCCTGCTTGCTCGGGTGGTATGCTTGGATTCAGCTCCACATTGATTCTATTGTAAATAATCCTCTCTAGGAGTTTGTAGCAGACGCTCAGCAAAGCAATTGGCCGGTAACTAGCAACATCGTCCGCAGATTTCCCAGGTTTCAGTATTGCTATTATTCTTGAAATGTTGAATTCAGTTTGTATGGATCCTTCTTCAAGCATGAGATTATAAAGTGACAATAGCCAAGATTTAGCTCTTTTACCTAAGTGTGCGAGGAACTCGGGAAATACATTGTCAAAGCCAGCAGCTTTCCGGAGCTTACATTTCTTGATCGCAACTTCAAGCTCTTCGATTCTAAATGGCTGAACAGCCTCGTCGTCTTTCGTTGCCTTCAAATGTCTTAGTTCCGCTTTGACTCTCCTTACAAGAGAACTCTCTAAAGTAACGTTCTTCGAAAGTTTCTGAATGCGATTAGCGACGTCATTCGGACCAACAATTGAGTTTTTATGTTTCGCAAGTGTAGTCGACGATCCAAGACGACGAAGAAGTGCCCAGCTTTTCCTGCTAGAGTGCGTGAAATCAAGACTTTCAGTAGTTGATATCCATTTTTCTTTCCGGGATGAATCAAGAGAATGTAGTATCTTGTGTCCAATTTCCAGATCTCCGTTCAACTCATAGTCACGAAATAGCTTCTCGGAATCTTGCGACCATCCTGGGATATATTCTTCACGAAACCCTCGTGGAATGCATCGTTTAGCAGCACCAATTAAGACCCCGACAAACCTACCATAATTATCTATAGTTGGTGGAAATCATCGTACATTAGCATCAACTTGAGCAGAGAAAGTCACCCAGTCCGCCTTTTCAAAATTCCATCTGGGTCTCTTGATGGTATTTACAAGTGATATCTGAAGACCAACTGTAACAAGCACAGGCCTGTGTTGACTCCTTGGGACGCTCTCGAGTATTTTTCGTGACACCAGTAATGGGCTGCCTAGACTGTCGGTGGAGACAAAACATAAATCTGGGTTCGAGTCTCTTTGCCAACGTGCTGAATGAAATGTGCCCTTGTCCTTGGCATCAAACACAAGAAAGAGGTCCGAGTATTCCATCCAGTCAATCAATGTTTCCCCATTATCATCATTCCTCTCATATCCCCATCACTCCCCATGCATTATGGTGACTATTGAAATCCCCTATGTATACAGCTGGATGACGATGAGGCGGCAGAGGAGGAGACGGCCATACTATGGCAGGAGGTTTATACACAGACACGATAATAATACCGGCTACTTCTATTTGCAAGACTTCGATATTATTATCACTACTCACATTTAAAACGTGGAAGTTTTCAAGGTTGCTGCGGACGTAAACAGCAGAACCATACACTCTGGAAGTGGTATAGGCAACTTGTTTGTATCCTGGAATATGAGATCTAGACGCCAGTTGAAGTTCTTGTTCAATATGTAGTTCTTCCAACACTACGACATCAACTTGATTGTCTCTTGCTATTCTTCCGAGGTATTCACATTTAGATGTGGAAGCTCCCTCAATGTTAAATTGTAGAATTCGAACAGATGGACCAATTTTCCTTGTCGAATGATCCTGCGACGGCCCATTCCTCATATCACTTGCCATCAATAATTGATAATTGACAGTTGCAATATATTGTATTATTTATATCTACTTTATGAAAGCAAACTGCTGTGAGGTCTTAAGGACAAGTACAGCAACCACAGTTGTAGTCGATTAGCCGTATAAATACGTTGCCCGAGTGCACCCTGGAGGTAGACTACAACAAATTCAGCATACAAGAGTCTTGACTGTGTGTGAGATCTAGGTGTCCTACTGTTTCTTCTTAATGATATCTTGACACCTTGTTCGATGTTTTGTTTCATCAGAATAGGGAAGTCTCATGAAATTTTATTCTAGTAAATTTCTATAAATAAACACAAATAATAATGAAAAATACACTTATTACCTATGAAATCTTAAATTTTCATTCATAAAATTCGAGTTCAAATATCATAGGATTTTTGGCGGGAAAAACGGCCTGTAAAAAGAATCAGAACTGTGATGTCATTTCCAAGTCATTAACATTGTGTTGACATGGGGATTCCCTTGTTGCCATGGCAATATAGCAAACTGTGATGTCATTGCCAATTTTCCTGTTTTTAAATGAGAGGAGATCTATCAAACTTTGTAAATTAATTACATGAGAACTATTCGTCCAACAACAAAAATAATACCACATCTGTGTTCAGCAACATCTCAACTTTCATAAAATAAATATTATTCTGAATTCAAATCTTCACGAGACTTCCCTGAAAAAATGCCCATACAAAATGTGAAATACATTCATCCTCGTCTTCTGAGTAAAGATTGAAATGCACTTATTATACTGAAATATGCACGAGATATTGGTACTCACGATGGTATGTATTAAATTCTTCAAAATGCAGATTATCAATAAAAGATTAAATAAATTAGCGGAACGCACAGACAGTCAAGTTAACTCAATCCATGGCCTCATGGATTGTGAGTTAAGGCTCATTCATTGATTATTAAATCACCTGAATCTATCTTTCCTATTCCAGCTATAGGCAGGCGCGTAGGAACTAAATTTGCAAGGGGGGGGGGATAATATTGAAAAATAACTTTAGCTGGAGATACTTTAGTGGCTACGGAGACAATAGGACTGGGGAAATACGGGTCCGGGGCATCCAGCCCCGGAAAAATTGAAGTTCAGTAATGAATTTGGTGTATTTCCACACGATTTATTTATTTTTTCTTTTAGCTTGACGTATATTAACATAGGGAGGGGCATGAACAAGAGGGGGGATTTCCCCTCCCCCCATCTTACGCGCCTGGTTATAGGGCATCATTACACGTCATCAAGTAAGTGCTCCAGATAATCTTTCCTCCCTCCCTCCCTCCCCCTCCTCCCTTCCCCTCTCTCGCTCTGGTGTTGGAATTACCTTCAGGATGCACCTGCAGACATCAAAACATCGCAAACGAAGGAAAATGCCGGATAATGCCGGAAAATGCGCGCTCTGCTTCGTAGAAGCAAAGTTCAAAGCAAGCATTCGAAATACGCGTTGCTATTGAAGAACAAACAAACACATCCACACTCAGCTCGTATGAGATTATATGTTGACTCTCATACCATTATATTATCATGCCTGTAGTAGAAAGAGAAATATGATGTTAACGTTTCAAGTAACTTTTGGCGATGGAAATGTAAACAGAACCTTTTCGTCATTTGCGAGTGGATTGTTTTACGGTGGTACATCGATGGATATTGTTGTAGGAGAGTGTAATGTAGAAATTTAATTTGTGTTTTTTTTTTTTGGAATGAATGGGTCTGCGAGTTTTTTTTTACCTGAATGACAGAGACCTTATCAAGGTTTGAACTAATTAAACAATTATAATTAAGTTGTTAGGTATCATGTATACCTACACCTTTTAATATTATTATATTTAATTAAAAAAAAAATGATTGATATTCTTCTGTTTATAGATTAAAAGTAAAAGTGAATACATTGGATTGGCTGCGCCACCAATTTAATGCGCCTCTTTTCTATTTCATATAAATTCATTGTGAAAAATAGCTTTAATTGTCAAATCCAAACCGACCACATTTAAACCAAAGTCATGAAACTAAATAACATATTACGCATGTCACACTGGATCACAAATTCGTAAATTTGAGTGTTTTTCAGAAACGTGATAAAAACGTGGTCTGAAAATTTTAAAGATAAGAAAGCAAGCGTATAGTGTCTGTCTTGATTACGTAAATGTTATTTAATTCTACAAATATTGCATATTATGCACAATATTTTGCCATGAAAATATAAGAAAATGTGTTTCCAAAACTCAAAACTGTTGTCTGTTGAACCCTCTATTTATAATAATAAAGATTTTACAACAGCTTTCAATATCACTAATAGTTACCTGCTATTAAAGTCAGAATCATTCACCAACGCAGACGTTGTTGCCGAAAGTTCAGCGTTAACCCCGCAAAACAGTAACACTAACCGTGGAAACAGATCAAACAATCACCCCGCCGACTGTTCATCTCTCCGAATCCCTATTCCACCGACCTCCAAGTGGCATCGTTGAAAGCTATGGGAATGCATCTTCAAGGTTCGAACCCGCGTACTCCCAGCTGACTTGGTTATATCGAATATCAATAAACGAAGACGCGAGTAGCTATAAAAGTAATACTCGGAGAAACCGAGAGAGCAGAGCAGCGGCCATTATTGTGGAGAGAAGCAGGTTTTGTTCTAAACTACCAAACATTGTGCATTGCGTAACCTTGGCTCTAAAGACGCAAACTATTCCGAGTTCAATACAAAATATTTGAGACAATATATATATATACAATTTATTACTTGAATTACATCTTGGGCTCTGTAAGGGGATAGTCGTCAGTTAAGTTTTTGAGGTAGGTATGGTCGTTTTGTGAGCCATATTCCAGAATCTAAATTCACAACTTTGCTTTATTTACTAATGAAACACTTGATGTTGATTTTTGAAGTAATAATTTAGATGATTTTAGCTACTAATTTAACTAGGCTAAGTCGATGTTTTAAAAGCTTTCCATACAAAAATTCCCGCCACTATTTGAATTACCAAGCCTCCTTTAATTATAGTTGTTTTAACGTGTAAAAGCTGGGAAGGCCGTGATAATTTGAACTATTTGGAACGTTTCTGTATTTTACCGCACGGCGCACATATCGTAACGTTCGTTTCGTTATAATGACATATCAAGACACTGCACTTCAAAATCATCAATTTTACATTAAAATTTCGAATTAATGGCATCAACTTTGCTAGTGGCTTTCTTTCTGAACGTCCCGATAAAGCAGAGGTGAGAACGATTGTAACTTCTATACTTCGTGGTGGAACAAAACCTCCCTACACGTTTTCAAATATCGTTCGAAGAAGAAAAACGAAAGAAAGAAGTAGAGTAGTAATTGGTACGTCTTCTCTTTCGCTTGTGAGTTAATTGGAATGAAACACAATCTTAGCTTTTGGTTTACTGTTTTCTGGGGTGGTGGATGGAGTGGCGGGGGTAAATCTTAGCCTCGTTCAAAAAATAATCTTGGCTTTATTTGTTAAGGGTGATTACATGATGAAGTAACAAGCCTATTAAAGAAAGAGCATTCGCGTTAATTGATGAAAAGTAAAGCTGATTATACAGAGGAAATATCTTTTATCGTAGAACGAAAAAAGGCAGAGCCCCAAAATGACCTGAAATTAATCATAACGATATTAATACCCTGTTTACACTGAGAATTCGATCATGATCCAGTTCAATTACAATCGAAATCAGTGGTGGAGGCAAGATTCAAGTTAAACTTTATAATGCTTGTTACATGAAAATTAGAGAATGAATTTGTAAGTTTTCGTTTTAAAAATGCATGATTTCTTTTGTTTGACCTTGAGTTCGATCATGATTCAAATTTCGATTGCGTTCTTACAACTCAATCGAGATTTTGGATCATGATCGAATCCTCTGTGTGAATAGGGTATAACGATTATAGTTATAAAAACAATATTTTGCTTTACCAACAACAATGCATTTGGGGTAAAGTCAATGTGAAAACACTGCCGTCTTGATGGTTGAAGTGGTTGAAGTTACAACTGCATACAGTGAGAGCAAGAAGTCTAATTATTACAAGAAGTACAGCAAGTAAACTTGAGGTCTATGCGGTTACCTGTATTTACCTAGTTCCACAGTGCAAAACCTACCAATGCGCATTTAGTCGCAGAAATAAAATTAAAACGTATGTTCTCTATTCTTGAATTTCATGCACTAAAGGTATACAGAGACGTAGCCTGGCACAAGTTTTCGTTTTCTAACTATGTTAAAACATTTATAATTCGAGTGCAATTTAAATGAGAGGAATGAATTTGAGTAAAATGTGAAGAAACTTTAACTGTGTTCTGTGGAAAGCTCTTGATTGAACACGTGGTTGGAGAAAGCGAAGAGCAACGGATGGATAAACTTTCGATGTAACCGAGAATAATTTGCATCTACTTGAAAGACCGAGTAATTAATAATGTATTTTGTTATTATTTTAACAGGTATGCTGACAACGTCATGTAGTTTTTTATACCAACAGACATAAGCAACACTTACTTTAAGTACTACTTTGATATTTTGGTTTTTGGAATGATGAAATACAATATCTTGACACTTTAGGTGTATGATTGCATCAATTAAGCATTTTAAGAGATTCATTTAAAATTAGAAATGATTTTAAGAAATTTAGAATGATTGATATTGATTCATTGATTGATATTTACCTCGAGAGAATGAATAGAATCCACACAAATTGCTCTATTCCTTGGAAAACGTATGCGTTTTCATAGCATTTAAATTGTTAAAAGTACACGTACAAGCAAAATTACTCAACCTATCAACCTGCTGAAATTCAAGTGGACTTTGACATCTAAATCAATAAGAATATATTTATTCTCCAGCTCACGTGGTATAGAAAATAAGAGGTCATAAAAGTATTGTCACAAAAAGAATGCTGCTCCAACGTACTCGTATATGGAGGTCTCTTATGTATTAGTCTTCCCCCTTGGCCGCCTGGATCGCCACTATCGCCCACGTCCGCCTTGAATTCCTCGGAGTGTCCTGTATACTCACGAAGTCAAGTACTACGATATTTCTGACCGACGGTAAAGGAGACTCGGTTAGCATATAGATAGAATGATAGCTAGACATTCATGAAACAGCCTCGACGAGGATAACTTTCAAAAAGGAAGAAGTTAATAAATGTAGGAAACGAGTCCTGAATTACTTAATATTCAGTGAAATCAATACTTTTTAATCAACGCGGCGTCCTACGCCCCTCCAGCATCTACAAACCGGAGAACAACGGATATTTGAATATAAATACTGAATTTTAAAACTCTTTTAAATCAGTCAACCTTAATTCGACACACATGGGAGGGGGGGGGGGGGGGGGTCAAACTAAAAGTATGTAATTTTAGATAGAGAATTTCACGAGGACCAGTAATAATAAACTACAAAATGTATTAGCAAGGACATTTTAAAATTATTCAAAATTTGCTCACTTCAATTTTATAAAAAAATATTTTTATCTTAGTGCATCTTCGTAACCTACCACACACACACACATATACGCCAAGAAAGTGCTAAATACGCAACAAAAATTTAAAATAAAGGTTATCAAATTTAACAACCATACCTAGTTTTGTTTTCACCGACATTATTTTTTGTATTGTTTCAGTGCATTCTTGTCTAGATATTTCATATAGCACAAAAGTGCATTAGTGGCAATTTACATAAAATAAATGAGCAATAATTAATTAATTCATATGTAATACATTTTAAATTATACACAAGTCAAAATGTGTCAACCCCATTCTCAATTCTCCAATCCTTATTATTTCAAAGTAAGGGTCTCTTGTATTGCATTGCTATATAGTCTCATTCTAGTCCGGTAACAATAATAAGTTACATTATTCCCTCATCCCATATTTCTACTCCTTAAGTCAAATAATGAAGCCAAATAGTCTCTTGGTCGCCATATTGGACTTCCTGCACAATAAAGCGGATTAGAAACCGGCACCTCCACACTTTAAAACTCGTATAACAAAAGCCACATCCAACGTTCCACAATGAAAACTTGATTAAATTTAAAAGACGGTAAATCTCCAGTTTTCATAATGACATACCCCAATCTAATCAAGTCATATATTTTTGACTAATGTTAAGGTTCAATTCAAAGGTTCGCTATAACCATTTCTATTAAATTCTATTTGCGTTCGCCGCTAATCTGATAACTAATGACTCATTTTAGGTCATACAATTGCGATATGGTGACCGAGATTCGAAGTCCAGACCCGAGCCGATGTGCTTAATGCACAGTGAGGGGGTTGTGGGGGGGGGGGGGGGGTGTCTCCGTTTAATTAAACCTCTTCTCCTTCCCTCACATACCGGTGGGACATTAAGGCTCGAACCCGGGAACTCCGTGTTTAATCACTACCTAGGTATTAAACGTGTATTTTGGATTTGGTCTCCTGGTTTTGGTCAAGAGGGTTGGCTTATCGTTTTGGGTATTGTTTGGGCGTTTTAGGTTAGAGGGGAGTGGTAATCGAGGTGTAGTACAAGAATGTGGACATTGTGGGAAAATACAATACGTTTTGTGGGTTTATTATAAATTCCTCTTAGTATAATCCGATTAATGATTTATTTTCCGATCAACAGATAAAATGTAATATTTCGAGTTACGTATGGAATTGCCATTTGACCTCAATCGGTGATCATCCTTAGTCTTCCGCAATCGTAAAATAGTTCCTTGTGACATGACAAGTATGGGACTATTTTTCTTCCGCCGTATTCGTGACGATCAAGAGGTGGCCAAAAGTGATGTATTATGTCTTTTGGTTCTCTTCCCTTCGATATCTCAAACAACATATTTATCAAATGCTGATAATTATGTTTATCTTTTTCGTCAACTTCTTATTTTAAAGTCTTCTGAACTTTTTAATTGTTAGAAACCTTTATACGATTTGATTGGTTAAGGTCGACATTTTGTATTGTTTTAAGATAGCAATTCCTGCTGCAAATGTGGTATACTGCGACATATTATAGTTTACCGATTTAGGCGCATTCTGGGTGAAATATTAGCAATTTTTCTTTTCCTATTCGGTAAGGGCACGAGGGAACCAAACGAGTCAATTTGCCACTACGAACGAGGGGCCTATTCTATAACTTTAACATTCCCAATTCTGCTGGAATCGGATTCGGTTCAATGATAATCAATATGGCCATGAATCGGATTCCAGTAGTTTCGGGAATATTTAAGTTAGAGAATAGGACCCCAGATGTCAAGTAACCACACTGAATAAATGTGTATGAAATTCTCGAAATATAATATAAAATGTTATTTCTCTTGACCCACATAAAAGGAACAGTTCTATTACAAACCAGATGAATATAAATCACACCTGTGCAAACCTTACCCTTTAACTTACAACTTCAACAAGAATAATAAATTAGTATGCTATACGCCTGCAGTGCGAACCGCAAATGCAGTAGAGTTTTTTTTATTCCTTTCCTAAATATACTTCAATTGCAAGACTATGAAAATAATACCATTAAAAATTCCAACGCCGCTGCTGTAAAAACTGCGCTCTTCAAATTTATACGTTTCAAAATATCCTCTAAAAATACAATTTAGATGTTAGTTTGATATCACGGATTCATAAATTCGTACTTTACAATTAATTAAGTCTGTTTTACGATACCTTCAATTCTTTTTCAACGAAAAAGTTTATTTTACGAGAGTAAAGTAAAAGACTTAACTTAAACAATTGAGTCACATTGCTCTGAAGCTTCTAGAATAAAGTCGACAGATCATGATTATGATGGATGATCGGGAGATGGTGAAGGAGGCGGTCGTAGCCTACTAGTAGAACCTTCCCAGCATTTGCCTCTCGACTTGGAAAACCACGAAAAATCATACAAGAAGCGCGGTACCGGGAACCGAAACCCTTCTGACAATATTTGTTTGAAAAGAAAACATTTTATTGTCCTTGATTGTAATTTTGGGCATGTTCAACGATGTTCATGTATCACTGTACCTCAACAACACAAGTAAGACTTTTTTGCACCCCTCTTAAAAAACTATTACCAGTCTCCATGAGCATGGACTAACGCCTATTTTATTAATTACAGCACGTCCTGTTGTCCTGATTATAATAGCAGACCAACGCCACTCATTCAAAAACCACTTGACGTAAAAACTTGATTGATAGGCCTCATGACACTCGCCTGACACCATGTTTGTTTTTTCAGGCATATCCAACACTCGATTAAAAGCATTTCTTTTGTCGTGAAACCTATTGTTAACGTCAAACAATAGAGAAAACAATGACCAATCCATTGGGCGGTGCCCTATTGATAAATGACCGTTGAGTGACAAGAATATCTTCAACGTCCGGTTTCTTTGGCTTTGCCGCTCGGGGGGTTGATTTCGGAGTCTCTTAGTGGTTATTTGATCAAGAGCTTTGATTTGATGTGTTGACGTTTTGACAGTGGCGTGCCAATAGACGTCGAGGCAGAGGTGTTGATGACTTAGGTAATTTTATTTATATAGATGAAGGTCGAATTTTACTTGGTTATTGAGGGTTTTTTCCTACTTTTAACTTGTCCTAATACAATTCTGATAATGTTTCCTGATATCAGTCAATAAGAGACGTAGGTAGTACAATTTTAAAAATTATCAAATTACAAAAAAAAAAATATTTATATTTGATATGTATTTCAAAAGACTGTATAAAGCTATTTTGTCTACATAAAAAGCTATTATACAAGCGCTACATGAATGGGATAGTTCTCAACAATTGAGGATTGAATCTTAATAAAATCGGAAAACTAGCACGATCAAGTAAAAAGGGTATTACCATTAATTTCATTTTATAATTAAAAATGAAATACAATATAAGACGTACATTTATTTTGCATACAAACATCACTTGTATGTTGTTTCAATCCATATTAGAATGTATTGTTTGCCATTAGCAAGAATCCCCAATAAGAAATGGTAATCATCATGTGTATAGATTCTTATTTAGATTATAATTATTTTCCTTGGAACAATAACTAAATTAGTGTCAAGCGTCTTAGGAGTTAGCTAGTCAATTGCTTATCATCATTTAACATCGTTACAAACATAATTATTTGAGAAGAGAATAGTGAAGAAATTAATTGCTCTTGTCAAGCATCGAACACTTCAGTATCATTACTTCTCTTCAAAGCAACGTCTTAATGAAAAGATACAAACCTTAATTAGTAGAATATAATTCAACTTCTTCATTCGCAGAGTCGTTAGTTACTTTGATAGAAATTAAATCACTGCAAAACGGAATTAAGAAAATGAAAATATGAGAAGGATGAAAGAAAAGCACTTTGACGTTTTTTGTGTGTATTTATTTTAGTTTGAAACTAAACAAGATCTTATTCTCAAGCGGATTATTTCCATATAAAATTAGCTTGGAAATCGTATTCTTGAAATAGTTGGAAGAGTTTGCCATTGCAAATCTACCATTTAAATAATACTTTGTACACACTTTCAAAGTACATTTTATGTATTTCATGGTGGGGCGAATTATCTTCATCGATTAAATTCTCTTTTTCCAACAAAAACGAACCACTTGTTACTAATTAGTGTCTGATCTACTGTAAAATTTTCTTATTAAATCTTCATTAAGGTGCCAAAAATAGCCCAAAGTTTGGAATCGCTTTCAGGCTTCGCAAGATATTGATGCTGTTAAATCGAAGGTAAACTTTCTGAAACTTCTGAGTCTGGATCGATATGAGTTCACCTCAACTTCGCAATACGCAATACGCAGCTTCGTTTGACAACTAATCTTATTCTACACTAATTAGCATATAACATTGGATAGAATTAATTAACAAGATCGTTGTGCAGCAATCGGAATTCAATCGGAGCAAAGGAGAAGAGAAAGTGAAGAGTTTAGAGAAGATGGGCTCGAACATGAACATGATTTATTGATGAAAAGTAAGAAGGATGTGTTTCGATTCGACGTGTGTGGTCATATGAGTATTTCTACGATGTTGTAAAATAAACGCTACATTTGGAAAAGAATATTGAATAAATCACTCTGTTGGAGGTTACACAGTGTTATTTGGCCAGTCAAATTTGCTTTACTTCGGTTCGGATGTTTTGGCTCAATGCTAAATATAATTACGAATCACTTTATATTGCTTTTGAAAACAATTACTAGTATCCAAAGCACACAAGTAATAACATACACAAGGGCTAGATTGACAAAAAGTATTTTCTGAATACGTAATGTCTATTCTATTATCTTTCAATTAACACAGATATAAGTACTAAATCAAAAGATAATACGTATTAGCAGGTGTATTGTGAATCCAGCCCCAGGTCTGTGTACTTTTAAGGAAGCTTCTCTATAACACCTCGAGTTGCATCGTACTATGAACCGTATGTGTTCCATCCAGTTTCATATGTTCTAACATGGGTCGCCATTTAAATATACCTTCAACATAATTTAGAACTACAAGTGAGTGTCTGAAAGGGGTATAAAAACTTCATGATTGCGTGACCGGTGATCTACAATCAAGTACTCTCATTGGAAAATGCCAATTGTTTCATTACATTAGAGATTATGTTATTATTACAGAACTAAACTACTGTAAATCCTTACAAGTACAATTTATTATCACTAGTGACGTATTGAGTGCTCACTGCTGACTGACTGTTGGTACATTGACAATAGTTTTCAACAATAGTCAATAGTTCACGTTTCGTTCAAGTATTTTATTTTGTCGAAGATAAATCATAACTCCGTGTAACTGATTCTTGACTGCACATACATTACAAGGTGTCAAAAGTTTGTCATACTTGTGGATAGGGATAAGTTATAAAAATGACGATATATTATAGAAAATCTGACGTCAAGCTATTTCATTCATAAAGTAAAGTTTTGAAAAAACCTAATATTGAGAAAGCTAAAAAATCAATACAATCAACTGTAAAATATTTTTATTAAATTTTATGATTAATAAGTATAACTATTTTATTCACTCAGTACCTTTTTAAATACTACTGAAAATTATTAACGTGTAATAATTTTTTTTTAAAAATGCACTAAAAAAACTTTCAAGAAAATATATTTACGATGATGATCTCTTGTTTCAAAATTAATTTAACTTAATTTTAGTACTTACAACACCGAGCAAACCGTCATAAAACTACCCTCTCTCTCTCTCTCATCATTGCCACGACAAGATATCATCTCTCTCTGATCAACATTCTCCTCCTCAGTGAGTGAAATTCTTCACGTAAAGTTGTGTTTAACGATCTTCGAAGCGTCTTCCCGACGAAGCGCCTTCACAGCTGACAAGCAAGACACAACCCCCTCCCCCCCTCCCCCTCCCCACACCCTCTCAGCCGCGTATTTACAAGAGATAAGCTCGTTAATTCTTTGCTTGGAGAGATGAGGATTGTCATGAGCTGTTACACTGACTGACATTTATCTAGTCTGCTGACTTTATTCGAGATAGGTATACTTATAATTTGACGTATTGCGCATTTCAGACTTAGGATATTGCTGACTTTATTTTGGCACTGACTTTAATAATTAAAAATATTGGTGCCACTCTAACTGTATACCTTGAGGTAGAATGTTGGAAGTCCATCTCAATGATTCTATGCCTTCAACCATTCATAATTTGTAAAATTGTTGAGTCAATTGTGTAAGAATACTTCAATATAACGTATTCCATCAATTACATGAATTTCAAAAACCGTTTATACAATATGCTAGTTAGAAAATCGTCAATCGAACTTATCAGAAACACCAGAAAAGCAATTCTCAAGCAAAAATGTAGTATCATATTTTGAATTAATTTCAGTTCGCCTAAGTGCCTTCTCTGACTTTATACGAATTCTTTATAGGCATTCGGTATTGCTGCTGATATTCTTGACATCCTATTTTATCTGACCTGCTATTTTTTTCCTTTCTTTTGATTACTTTTTGAAATCACCGCCTTCACTGTCAAAAAGATTTGAATTGAAATAACGTTTATTTACCTAAACTATAACCTACCTACACGAAACAGTTCAGTCAAAAAATCTGAGGCCTCTCCATTTCAGTGAAATAAATAGAGAATGCGCTCATATCATTTCTGATGTTCGTTTTTAGTTATACGTATATTTGACTACTGCAAACAAATAATATTCAAAAAATATAGAATATAGAAAATCATTACATAATATGAATAGACAAATCCAACTATTCGAACACCAAAGCTTTTTTCATTCCCAAAACTCACCTTACAACAGCTTTGGTTTCGTTCTTTTACTCCCAGCGTTTGAATCCGAATCTCGTTGAAAAATAAGAGGGTTTATTTAGTGAGTAGCTTTGTCCAGTAGATGGCGTTACAAATCACACACTGTGGCTGTCTCAATATTAGAATGTTGAGGCTAGGAGTCCGAGGTTCGACCCCCGAGGACCCCAGGAGATAGATTACACGAGCGGGACGGCTGCCAAATGGGTTGCTGGCCATGTATCGACCACCGACCACACCATACGCAACCATCTTCTATACACAATCATACGAGCAGGATATTGGCTGGTGGAGAGATCATGGCTTCCTTGTCGATACGCTATTGGAATTGTAAACAACGTGGAGAGATGTACTAGAGTTCACAAGTGACATGTGTAAAGGTTACCGTACTGGATTCCATCTTATATGGAGAACCATCTGCACTTTTTTTTAATTCTGCTTGCTGAAAAAATTAAAGTTGAATTTGAATAGCAATTAGTATAAAACGTACATCTCAAACGAATGAGAGAAATTAAGGTGAATATATTTAAATACTAGTTCAAATCTAATGCAGAGAAAAATAAAAGTTCAACTGCAATTTCTTCCTCTTCTTTACTTATCTTTCTACACCAATATTTTCCTTAGTCTTCCGCCACATTGAACCTTTCTCAACTATGTCACCATATTTTCTTCGGTCAATTCCCTCCTTCTTCTGAAGTCTGTCTGTGGTCAAGCGTCCTACTTGATACTGCCTATTAGCTTTCCTAGTTACTTCCTTCTTTCCTTGTTCCTTGTTCCTTGTTTCCTTGATACTTGAGCCTTGTTAGCAACATAATATCAAGATGGTTGAAGTAGCTTCTTGTCCCAACGGAGATTGTTCAAAGCTATATTTATTTTAAAAAGTGTACACTTTTAGGTACTATTTTCATTTCCGAATTGAACTTTGCAACATGATATTAATAACTCGAATATTTATTTTTTCCATTACATTTTAAAGGACATCGGAAAATAGTTGAAAACCACTAAACAATAACAGGTCATCATATTTTGTAATTTCAACAGCATAACAAAAACGCTGCCCACACACACAGAAAACTTTTCAACATTAGCCACAACTCAAACAATTAATACTCCTAAAAGTACATCGTATATGATATAACCTATATTCCACCACATTTCCAGTCGCGCAGAGTTTCCATCGATTTTCTCGTAGAGAAACCACTTTGGGCCTTTATTTTAATATTATCTATCTGTCTAAACCAATATTTTCCTACGCTGAGTCTTCCGCCACATTGAACCTGTGTTTTACAACCTCTGCTTATGCAGTGCTAGTACCTTAGAGAATAGCACTGTTCTGTTTAGTTCATGGGGTATTCTCTTTAACAGTCGTGGATACAAGTTGTAATGAAAACTGAACGTGGGCTAAGTTTCCTAAGCAAACACATTATAAGTAATTTACTGTACGCCTTGTCTCATATCCAGGCAATTCTTGGCTGGGAAGCTACGTTAAATCGCAGAGCAATGGGAACTGGGCTGATGCTGCGTGAAACCGACCCCCAAGGATTCTGGCCAAAATGAGAAGGAAAGTTATATTTTGTGGTACTATTTTCACGTTTTATAACATTTTTATTATTTGTTGTATTTTGTTTTAAAAAAATCAAAGATGTTTTAACTGTATTTCACTATTTTTATTCCATATCATGCACATAACATACCCTAAAAATACAATGTAATCGAATTTCTAATAATTATTAAGTACATAGCGATGTAGCATATCAGTTCAACTTTAAACAAATAATATAATAACAATTTTCATGAAGATTAAAGAAACCCGCTTAAAACGGTCATAAATTTGAATGGGTCACGTTTCTCCTATACATGTGTTGGTAAAAATTGTTCGATATAAAAACATTCAGCCAATGAGACAGCTAGAAAGTCTAGTTACATGCCATCGTTAGTAGTCTAGAAGAAAAACACATAACATGAAAAACAAGACTAATTTTCTAGTTCATTCTTGTTTAAGCCCAATATAATTACACAAACCATTTGCATCTCTGATGCTCCTCTTCTCCCCCCCCCCCCCAAGCATCTCATTTGAAACATGTTATTTTCACACTGAATACCCAAACATCAACCCTCTATTACCCGTCAAGCTTCGTTCTACACGCAGGTTACCATTACCCCAGAATGCATACAACAAACAAAACAGACCAAAAAAACCGCGCAGTTTCCTAGTAATCTAAATGCAACTTAATTAGCTTGAAATTAATGAGGCATTAAGTTCATTGTAGAGCACAAGTTGAGTCAAACGACAAAACATGCACACCCACCATGCTGCTTTGGAAGTAGCGACCAAAAACAAAAGCAGAGGGAAGCAGACACAATGATTCCTAGGTGCTTTGTTCTTTGGTTATCTTGGATTCCGGCCGGAAGTTTGGTCTTGCCACATCTCCTTGTGTACCTCTTCACATCCACTTGTACCTTCGTACCACTTCCAGAGCAGCCCACAGTCGGGGTTTCACAAGACGAAAAACTGCTCATTATATCACTGAACTTTGATTTATGCTGAGCAAGTGTCAAAATACAGAACTATGAAAAAAACGTTCCTGAATACAGTGCGTCTGTTAGCGCCAATTTTTGTTATTTTCTCATTCTCCTTTAACTTATATCTAGCCCCAAGATTCCATAAGGCTTTTCGCCAACTTCCACTATTCTGCACTCATTGCACCAAAATCGCGGAACAATTTAAAATATAATTTTATAGCTTTTAACCTCCTTTTCCATTTCCTTACAAAAAGTACAGACAGAGACCGAAGAAAATGCCAAGGCGTGGAGAATAGGACTCGTTTTCATGTTAAAATTTTCGCACATTTCAAAACTAGTTCAGTTCTTTACCGCATGTATCGCGTCGATCAAAACAAAACTTGCACATTTGTTATGCTCACGGTGGTGAATACACTATTCATTCTCTACCAAATCCTATCCTTGTACATGTCTTCTGTACCTCTTCTCCTTTACCTCCTCTAACCCTCATCGTAAGTTTAGTTTCAGTTGAACCTGGGGTTTAATTCGGTTAAGTTACTAAATCAGTCAGATCTTTACGTGTTCGCAGTGACTAATTGCAGCTAAATCCACGACGTGCCACCCGTGGAAGTTAAATTACGACCAACAAACGACGAAAATAGAACGTGAGGAGTTGTTTCAATCCCTAACTAGATAACAATGGGTCTTATTTACTCTTATTATTCCTGATGAAAAACGTGCTCTTTTAAATTTCTTTTCCATCCCCAGCATTTAAATGTGTACTCATGGCGGAGATTAAACGTGAAAAACAGGAATGGAAAAATAAATCTATACATGTACGCGATTTTTTATTGGAATTATAATTGTTCTACAGCTTTATTTTTAACATACTCGATTTATATTAATGCTAATCGAATGAGCAAGACTCGTCGAATTCCTTTTTGAATTTTATTCCATCGGGGTAAGTTGTTACAAATAGAGATAAATTGAAGAGTTTTTATAATGTTAAGTAGCCTCAAGTAGTTTTGCTGAAGTATAATTTTAACTGAATCATATATTGTAGTGCTGATTTTTCATATCCCGATTCTTCATATGAATGAGATTAGTTTACTATTAGATTTGAAGATTACAGAAGATTAGATTTAGTTTACTGCCATCATTTCTATAAACATTATGGAGTTCACAAATGGTGGCAGTTGTGGGATATTTTGAAAACAATTTTAAGTGCTATTTGGCATCTGTAAATGAGATAATAACACATTTTCGCTCCAAGTAAAGAGGTAAACGCTTCTACGTCACGCCATTCTAATCTTCACAATCATAACAAGTACGGGAAACTACTACTTTGGTCAAACTGTTATCTTCAGCATTTAACATCACTTGCTGCGACATAATCTATACACATCTAATAATATTATACGATGAAATAGAAATCTTGCTGCACTGCATTATCCCTGTATCCTTTTTTACAAGCTTTTTATTGAATTTTAAAGTTCAAACAATTTTTCTTTGTAATAGGATTACTCGATATCTGGCAAAGCGGGAGTCTCCTATGGTGTATTAACCTAAATATAGATACGATACTGAAGTTTATCTTTGGCGAAGTTTCCGAGGAATTTCTCTTTTACCTGCAATGTGATCGATCTTTTGGTGACGGCGAGTGAGGAAGCCAATATGTCTCGCTGGTTCATCGAGTTCTGCTGATATTGATAATATTTCCTTCCCTCAGAGTATAGCAGATACATGGCGGAGGTTGTTGATGGACACTAAAAGCTCTTGCCTAAAGTTTATTAGCTGAAGTTAGAATGTTGAACGTGGCAACATTCGATGAGTTTATATTTACATAATACAGATTCATATATTTATAGTTAAATTTCTTAAAGGTCAATAGGGAATACGCATACATTTTATAATCCGTTACATTTATTTAAAATTACAACATATATGTTGGTAAAATACACTATTTTCCCACTAAAAAGTGTAAATTTAGTTTCAGTGGAAAATTTTGCGGGAAAAAGGTATTCCTGCCGAGTGATGCAATTTTTATCAACCAACAATGATGTTTCCATGGTTACAATAAAATGTGACATCACTCGACAGGAATACATTTTTCCCGCCAAAATGTCCACTGAATTAACAATTTCATATTAATGAAAGAAAATTTACACGTTTGAGTGTGAAAATTATGTGTTTGACAAACAAATATTTAGTTATTTTGAAATGTAGTGCTTAATAAAAACATGCACATTCCCTATTCATCAAAACTCATTTCTCATAAAGTGCATATTTTGATGTTAAATAGAAATGTGTAACTTGTTATGCGTTAACAATTTTCATATTCATCGAGATTGACCCACTTTTTCCCATCAATTTTTGATCAACAATATTGATCAGTGCAGTTAATTGCAGTACAAAAATAGATTTTTGCAATATTAATTAAATGAATGACTGCCATGATATGGAGCAAGCCCGCGCTTTTGAATTGCCAGTACTGAACACTATTGAAACAATTTCAGTTCAACAGAGATTTCCGATCCGTAATAACCCGATAATCATGCAGCAAACATCCTCAAACAGTTATTTATTGAAACATGCATTCAAAACGCGTTGAATTACAGCCCGACAGGATTTAGCATTTGTTCTCATTAATGCTAATTAGCAGAAAGCTGCATTCGGACGCAGTCATTACAGAACATTACAGAATATTACAGAATATTGATTGAGTCGAAACATTTTAGTGAAACATTGCTAATGGACGAAATTTGTGATTAATTAAGTTACGTGGCACGGTTGCACGAGCAAAAAAGATAATTTTGTAAAATTTGCAGGTATTATAAACCGTTATTGGATTATAAAGTTGTTTCAACACGTTCTGCCGAGTGACGTGTTCAAATGTGATTTTGTTTATTTTTATTTCGTGTTTCCAGGAAAAATGACATTTTGCATTTTTATTTCCTTTTTCAAAATGATTACTGGAGCTTTCTAAAAATGTATTAAACTACTAATTGATCAAAATCTATACCGTATTTTGTTCAATTTCTGACCTCACGACTGAAAAAATCTCAATCTGGCATTTGTTCCGGACTGGTTAAGAGAGAGTTAATTTTGTAAATTTTCCATGTAACATAACTCGATATCTGATAAAAAAAAATTAAAAATGTTCCACATCAGTGCATTCGAGCTTCCAACATTTCCTTTTTGTGCGCAATTAAGGAGCGAGTCCGGAAATCAGAACGGACTTCGAGTTTCCAGGTCTAAGCCTGCGAAAATATTTACCTAAAAGGAGATACTTGTTTACATTTTATTTAAATATACGAGATCTTGCAGAAGAAAATTCGCCTGAAAGTGATAAGAAATGACTGAAAATGAGGCCTGACTAAACAGAAAACAAAAACACTTAGATTGCATTCCAAATGATGTCAATAAACGTAATGTTTAAATATAGACGTACCTTATGATAATTTATTTGTTAAACTAAGGCTGCATTTCACCAAGATTCTAAACCCGGGTTAGAGGCGGTAAACCTGGTTTAGAGGTCCCTAAACCAGGTTTACCGACTCTAAACCGGGTTTAGAATCTTGGTGAAATGCAGCCTAATGGTTGTGATTCATTTATAATTCAAAAGTGGGTTAAATAATTCGTGCTTGTAATTTCAAATTATTCAATTTTTTGCCATGTTTTTTGAATAAAGTGTATGATTGTAAACTGAGTGATCTTCATTTTAAAATAATGTAGCGTCAAATATTTAATCGAAACTACTTTGAAGATATAAATGCAGAATTAATTTTAATTGTTTACACACTCACATGACTATAACAGCGATTATTTCTTAGAACGCTGTCTCTAGGCAGGCTTGAAATTACTAAAATAGCGTAAAACTTATTGCATATACCTTCGTGAATTATGGTTAGAGACGAATTTTATTATCATCTCTCAATTAGCAATTTCTTAATGAATCCTTCGACTTCTGTATACTTTTATTAAATATAGAGGCTGTTTAAAAATTAAATTCTTCTTCTTTTATACTTGTTACTATGCAGAGGGATCACGTGATTACCGAGTAAACTTTAAAGAGTATTAAAGTCATTTGAACTTACTTGTCTAAATGTTTCAGAAAAATAATATTTGATAATCAATTTGAAAGTAAACATATTGTCTGTTTGCATGAGTTTGCAAAAAGGTAGATTTTATTCGTGGCGAAGTGGCTCACATTCTACTGTCATATTCTCAACTGATATACCCGCGAATATTATGCGTGCAGTCAACGCGCTACCGTGGTGCCACAGTGGCCTACATGCTACTGTCATATTTCTCAACTGATATACCCGCGAATATTATGCGTGCAGTCAACGCGCTACCGTGGTGCCACAGTGGCCTACATGCTACTGTCATATTTCTCAACTGATATACCCGCGAATATTATGCGTGCAGTCAACGCGCTACCGTGGTGCCACAGTGGCCTACATGCTACTGATTCAACTTCTCTTTGAGTGCGTGACGGCAAAGCTTTGCTCGCTCAACTTTCAGCCCGTCCAACTTCCAACACGTTTCAATGTCTGTGTCGACATTTATCAAAATGAATGGTGTTGATAAACTTTCATACAGGTATAAAACCAAATCCGTCCGGTTTGCATTTAGCGCCAGAAGTATTTCTAAACCTCGTGTTTCATATTGTATTATTCTATTCTTTCATTGAAATCTTAAAATATAATTTAATTTATACCTGTGATATTGAATTTAAAAACACAATATTGATTGTAAAATTTGAGTGAAACAAATATAAAATCAAAATAACAATTAGTTTACTGTAATTCACAGAAACTAAGTGGAAATGAAGAATGTGTCAGCCATCAATAATGTAAAATTAACATTCCAAATTAAAAAATTAAAATTATGTGGTTTACAACATTATTCTGATTCATTATTAAATCTTGAGTCAATTCAACAATTGCTCTTCGAGTTATAATATTAAGCTGTGGTATCAACTTACTTAATTCCTTGCTTAGGAATGACAACGTTGAAACCTAATGCACCCCATTTATTATAAATATGATAACTTGAAAGATATATTTGAAAACAACCCTCTCAGCAACGCCCATATCCTTGAAATAAATCAGGGGGCGTAAAAAACACACTGCTAAAAATACAGTTAAAGGGTTGCCTTGTCCATCATTCATTTGTCATAGATCAAATATCAGGACGTCATAAAACGGAGGATGTAAACCTGAGGGACTTGAAAGTGTAAACATGCCGTCAACTCTGGCGGAGAGATTGATAATTAAAAAAAAATGTGCGAGGTTCTTGAGAGAAGAGACGCCATTGAAAGTGTGAGGAGAATACCGAGAAGTGTAAGTGAACATTGACAAAGACAAGTTGACGTTTGGTTTATAAGGGGGAAGTGTTTTCAGTGAGGGGCTGGTCCCATCAACAGAATCCCTTTGTTGATTTTCTCGGTTGAATATTGAAAGTTCGTTGTTTTTTGGAAGTGGCCCAAAACCGTGAATCAATATAACACCTTCGTACTATACTTGTGCTAGTGAAATAATAATCCGAAGGAAGTTGATGCAAAAGATCGTTTTTAGAAGAGGAAAATTAAATGCGAGAATTTTCTTGTTGTAACGACAATATAAACTTCTGCTCTTTGTGAAAACTGATGTACTACGGGCTTTCCCGAAAATTTCCAATAATCCGCTTCCGACCTTTTTAGTTCAGATAACGTACGTTGGAATTTCACATTTTCCGATAGAGTGACATCCATTCAGATATTTAATTTCAACACGGGAATGTAGAATAACCTTTAACTGTTACAGTGACGAAAATTATCTAAAAGTTACATTAACCAAAGACAAAACACATCATTACGACGAAGAAAATAAAAACAACAAATTATTATAATATCAATATTTTCTATACCTAGAATTGAAATAAAAATAAGTGTGCATATTGTGAGGAGCTTTCTCTAAGCAAACACTATTACCCATTATCTCTTCCTAACAGCCCTTGCGAGTTTTGAGTGAGACCACCCGCTACTTCGCAGAGGGGTTGTTTGAGGGGGCGCAGGTTTTCAAACAGGGGGTCTAATAATCGGAAATGAAAAGTGAGAAGTGGTTAAAATAAACGCTTAGGAAAATAGGTATGCTTCGAAGGGCGGAAATCTAATAATAGGGGTTGTAATGACGAAAAGTGACGCCTTTTACCAACAACTTGGTTTAAATAGAATGTTATTTCTCTGCAAACAATTTTTATAATGAAACGATGGATTTGGCAAAAGTAGAGAAGCACATTGAAGATCGAATTTAAGAATTAAAGAGAAAACGAGTATACTTTCAATATGGACATTTCATCTTCGTACAAATGATGTGTGAAAATCATATTTTTAACTAAACCCGACTTTGAGTGACACAGTTGGGTACAAGCTTGCTTTCGATGAAAATGTGTTTTAAGGATCGATCTCGATTTCATTCGATTCGATATTGATACGCCTTATCAAGGCTATATCTGAAGATGATGGAAGCATGCTTCAAGCTTCATGAAAGCAGCTTTCTTCGGAACGCGTGGATCTGAAATCAATTTATCGATAGTTCCACATCGCCACGTTGTTGGTGGCAGAACCAATACAAGTGACAATCGAAAGAGAAATTCGAACTATGCTGGATTCAATCTTTCGACCTTGCTCGTTGTCCGCCGATGAAAATTCGCATTTTTCACACTGGTCATACAAATTTATCACAATTTTATTTTGAAGGCAACTAACATTGCTCTTCCAAGAAACAAAAATTCGATTCCATTTTGTCGTACGACACTTAAGTTTATCGATTATATTTCTTTGGTCATCGTTTTATGTACATTCCTTTAGAAAAATGTAGTACCTAGGTACTTTGAAAGAAAGAAAACGTTTCCAAATAAATGTTTTTTTAGATCAAATCTAGTGGAGCGGTCGCTCCACCCAGCCAAGTCGTACTATACACTCACAGTCACTCAACATACCGTAAATGCCTAATAAACTGAGGAGCAGACCAAACACTTTTACTGTAAGCAACAACATGGCATTTTCGGCCTACTGGATCTCAAAATTGGTAAATCTCACATTGTTGCGAAATATCTTAATTTCGAGCTATGGCCCACCCCACTACATATACCAAATTTGGGAACAATAGGTTATGCCATTTGCGCGCTAGAGGACCGAGAAAACAGTGAAATTACACCACTTTCTGATTCTGAAGATGATGATGATTCTGATGATATCACGAAACGTCGCTATCACCGCCACAGCCTAAACGGCTGAACCGATCGACCTGAAATTTTTACCACATGTGCACTTTTGGCGTCTGAGGTGCCTTTTTATAAAACCAACCGGAAGCCGCCATTTTGAAACCGGAAGTGACGTCATAACTCAAAAACGTCTGGACCGATTAGAACGAAATTAGCGCCATTCGATTTAGATGGTCATCTATATGAAGTATCAATAAAAAAAATATTATTTTCTTATTTTCTAAACCGGAAGTGACGTCATAAATACGCAATATTTAACTTATTTCAACAAATTATACTTAAAATACGTACATAATTAACTTACATTGTAACATAGACAATACAATTTATATATTCAAGGTAGCAGTGTTCTCGGCCGCCATTCCTGAAACCGGAAGTGACGTCATATATCTAAAACGCCTGTACCGATTGCAACTGAACTAGCTCCTGCGTATTCATTCTGCTATTTATTTGAAAAATCAATTGTGAAAAATGAATAAATAAATTAATGGTACCGGAAATGGCGGCAGGAACCACTAAATGAAACCGGAAGTGACGTCATATATTACAAACGGCATGACCGATTTTACGGAAATATAGGGATTAGGAATTCAGATGGTCGTTCATGAAGGTATCAACTAGATAAAACTAGATTGTTTTCTTATTACCTATACCGGAATTCGGCCGCTATTTCAAAACCGGAAGTGACGTCATGTATCGAAAACGGCTGGATCGATTATAACGAAACTTAAGCTATTCTTCTTGGATAATCATTTTCATCTTATACCAAACGCAACTTTTCATAGTAACCAAATCGGTTGAGGCGTATTTTTTTAAAGAAATTAGTCCCTGCTCGGACATGTGCTACAAGCTGTATGAATAAACTAACAAAAGAAGTGATATCCCAGAAAAAACACTCCGTGTAAAAATACCAGCCAAGTCTCTTTAACTATAAAAAAAAATAGACGAAATCTAAAAATTCAGCACTGAAAAGGAGTGATATCAAAAAAGGAGCCAAGTCAACGAATTTTCCAAATTTTAATCGTACCATTGAAATAAAAATATCAACCCCCGAGAAATACTTAAAAAAAGGACTTGGCGCATCGTTTTTTTAAAGACATTTTTCTATTCTTAAGCTTATGCCACTCACATACTACGTAGTTCAGAAATGCCTAGAAAAATTGGGACAAAACTTTCAAATTAAATATTGAACATTCTGTAAAATATTTTAAATTTAAATATAAGTACGCAAAGAAACATAGCATTGTCTTACAAGCAATAAATACAGAACAGTTGTGTTTGTGATTGGTAGGTACCTATAGTTTTGTGGGTACATCAACATACCTACTACAGCATTATACTTTGAACCTTCTCGCCGTGTAATTAATTGCTATTAATTAACATTTTATACCAAAAAAATTCATAAATTACATAACGTATTACTTTAGATAAAAATCTAGTCAGTAATTATTTGAGCAGCATGGCTCAGTGCACTAGTCACTTATACAAATCTCATTGACGGCCTTCTTGTAATGAGCGCTTTCGCTATTTCCCTCAGTCACGATATTGAGAAGTATGATTGATTAATATGACCCTAGAAATAGTGGCAATAACGAATAGACTAGGCCGCTTCCGTTTATTCGTTATTCGTTTATCCGTTTATTTCCTCTGAATATTGACAAAATACCAAAACTGCCAGTAGGTAAGAGTACTAGTTATATTAAAACGTAGTATGATTCGTCGATAATGAATGTGATATACTCAGGAAAATATACTTGTAGAGTTCTTCCTATACTTTTAGGATAGAAAAGTGTATTTAAAAAAACGATGCGCCAAGTCCTTTTTTTAAGTATTTCTCGGGGGTTGATATTTTTATTTCAATGGTACGATTAAAATTTGGAAAATTCGTTGACTTGGCTCCTTTTTTGATATCACTCCTTTTCAGTGCTGAATTTTTAGATTTCTTCTATTTTTTTTTATAGTTAAAGAGACTTGGCTGGTATTTTTACACGGAGTGTTTTTTCTGGGTTCAAATTACATGCAAACAAGGTTTAATTTTTAATTTATTTTCAGATGTTAGAAACCACTTCTTCTATTTTACTATTATATTGTAAGAAAACAAAAAATTTTGATTATCGTGGTCAGGTTTAATAGATTCATATTTTTCTGCAACAATTTAGAAGAACAAAGTTCAGGGTAAATTTAGGGCTGGTATGGTGACGGTCTCGATAAAGTCCGCAACTTAGATATGATTTCAGCGCAACTCAAACGACAGGCTTTCTAGTAGATTAACAGCTCTTAAATCGTTTTTAATTCTACTATTACAAAGATGGGTAATCCGTACAACATAAACACAAAGTCATCCCAAATTGCATTACAATTTAATACGTTGTGTTAAGTTTATCTGAATGACCTAAGTTGGGATGTGTGATAAGAAAATAAGCGTCTCGCTAACAAGCGTGTTAAGTTCTGTTTCTTAAAAACATGAAACTCTTGCTTGAAATCAATAACTTACGTCAACAGTTAAAGTAGCATTATTTTAAAACTTTCTCCTTGCCTTTTGCGACCACTTAACGAGCTCTTACTTAATTTCTAACCAGAGTTCCGTTATTCTTACACAAGCCAGAATTTCACTCGGGTAATTTTCGCAAAATGTTTGTTTTTTTAGAGTAAAAGTTACGATCCCTCTGTTGTTTCTTGTCAGCGTAATTTCACTTTAATCTCTCTTCTTGAATGATAACCTGAGCCTGGCGCGCCGTCCCGGAATTAATAATTACACGAGATCGGTTCATGCCTCGGCGTCGTCGCGCGTCGGCCTCGGCGTCGTCAGAGTCACGCGCTTACGTCATCATTCATCCAGGCGTCACAACGCCGCTCTGATAAGTCTGTTAATCAGTCAACACCCAGACGCATGTGGGATGAATTCAACAGATACAGACGTCGCGACGCATGCATTCCACGGCCAGTTTGTTACGCCGCGAATGTTTTGTTTCTCATTCAGAAGTAAAGTATCGCAATTAACAAATAGTTACTCCGCCCCCTCTGACGTCAGAACTATCCTAGACCAATGAGATGAAGCCTGATGGCCATCGTATGAAGTTGGCCTAATTGAAGAACACAATTTTATTTCATTTCAGCAATGAAAGTTCTTCTTCTATAAAATTTCACAACATAAAATGTTTAGACAGCCAGGCAAGGTGTTTATAGACGGGAATCAACACCACTTTGACAACATATAAATAGTCAATAGAGTCGGAATAGAGCAATTTTTTCCTACGTGGCTGACAAAATGATACGTTCAAAGAAGGGTGAAAGTTCTGAATACCTCTTTATCCATTGTGCGATCTTTTAGGTATGAGTAATATGAAATCGACTAATTATAATTATTTGAAACTAGAAGGAGTCTATTTATTGCGTCTCTTGGCAGAAGCGTATAATTTTGATCAAAATCCTCTCAAGAATATTTTTGCCGCGTATTTGTTCTATAAAACTGGGTTGATTTAACCTGTCTGTCAACAAAAAGTCCAGTTTGTTGTAACTCCATCATTATCCCGGATGTTTGATCGTTTAGTTCACACCGTAATAGGCATGATAAACAAACACAGTGAAATATTAATTCCATTGCGCGTTTCAACTATAAATTAGTAACAATATTAATCCCAATTGATTTGTATACATGTAGGTAAATACAACTTTTGAAAAAGTTAAATCACATATTCATCAACAAATATGGACATAATTGACCAAATAGTTTAGATAATCGTCATCATTAGTATTCATGCATATGCCAGTATGATTACCTACTTATAAATTATTAATACGTTTAAAATATATATTTAAATATAGGAGTTACGTAGGATTAATATAATATATTTTATTTTATCCATAATATGAATAATTGCGTACAACTTTAAATTGACTTTAAAATTGGACTAAACTGCATAAATCCGCAGATATGAACATCTGTTTACGTGCTTGTACAAAAAGCAACTTCCGCACGGAACTCAATCGGATATTTTTTACCTCCTCTATTTTCCAATCAAGTGAACTTTATGTGGGAGTTACCGTTTAGCACATACATTCTCTAAAAGTATAAAAAAGGCAAAGTGTTTCAACTCAAGCTCTCCGTGAAATTGGAAATGTATCCTCGAGGTTCTGTAATTGTATAAAGTTTTCGGGTGGCATCAAGGGGGTTGTAATTCCTGCTGTACTTGATACGCCAGCAAGTAAACATCACTGTTTCGCATTACATCTACTTGTACTCGAGTCCCACGAGAATTGCTAATAATTAATTAAAATCCTACCCTGGCCAATGTTAAGGGTCCCTGGCTGCTTCCCGTTTAGCAATGCATGTAACAAGCAAGCAAATTCATATTCGGCCAAACAGATTTTAACAACAGAATAAATTAGGTTGAGATTTCTTAATATTTGAAGGTGTAAAAGACTTGGATCCCAAAGGTCCACTTACATCTCATTCTTACATGATTAACGGTAATCTTATGAAACTTTCTCTGTTTTTTGTTTCTTTTCTTGTATTTAGGCAATGTTCAGGTCACACCGTTCAACCAACGAACTGAAATTTTGCACACACACTAATGTCATATAGGATGAATGGTCACAGACAAAGTTTTTGAACGAGATCCTGTGATTAGTTGAAAATTAAAAATTAAACCGTTAGGCCGATCAGCTTCAAATTTTGCTTTGACAATTTTCAGACAAAACTGTCGACTTCAAGAGTAATTGATATTTTACTGACATTTTATTCTCGTCTTGAAATATTTGACTAATTTATTCAAAAAATACTTTATCTCCGCTCCGTGAACCATTTGATCAGATTTTCTTCCTCTATTTCCAAGGTCTCTTATAGAGCAGCAAATTTCACATCAATAAATTAATTCGCGAGCAATACGAAGGCTCGCTTATCAAACGTTACACAGAGCATGTTCCTAGTATATCGATGAATATAACATATTGCAACAGAAATATGTTAATTTTATGGCAACATGGTTTTATTTTGAGCCATCCTGTATAATTTATATGCCATGCCAGTTCCTTCAATATTAGTATAGGTAGATGATACATACAAATGGTTTGAAACCTTCACTTCTATCTTCCTGAATTAGTTATCATTTTATTCTGACCAGAACTAAACGTGCCACTCTGTTAATCCACCGGTATTAGTATTAGAAGCACGCACTCTTCGTATAAACCTATTCTAAACAATAGCTTATACTTCAAGGGGTTAATTCCAGTACCCACTCCTTTTGGACACGAAAACCGTCGACAAATTGGTATATTATTCGCCGAAACGAAACCCTTTCCCACTGGAGTGAATGAAAATATGGAGTTGCTTTTAGCGAGGTGAACTGTCCTGCCTTTGAAGTTGTCGCAGTTAAATATTGTGGAAAGAGATAGTCTGGTCGGGGAAAGTCTGAGCTTTTGGTACGGACTTTGAACTTCACTACCGGACAATGAGTTGGGTCTAAAAAGAGAATATTAGGACAGATATCTTTTATCTTTTTCTGCTAATTAAAATATTTGTTAGAAATCGTGATTCTTCAAAGCGTTTTCAAATGTTTTCATCAATTAAATGTTGGATAGAAAAAATAAGTCATGCCAGCAAAAGTCTGTGCGACCGTTGTATAGATTTTGTGTAAAAAATGTAATATACCTACTCTCTTTTATGTACTATTTTAAATTCTGGGATGAATTTCGTTTCAGACCAGCAGTGCGATTGTATAACTTCTTAGCAGAGATAATGGATCGTTATCGATACTAATTGATGAAAGTCATTTAGCCTATCAGAAGGTAAAGCAATCCAAAGTGCTTAAAGTCGACTTCCTGAGATAAATAATGTAATTATATTTCATATCCTCGTAGCTTTTGCACAATTCAAATGGTTAACAATGATATTAATAGTTTACTTTCATCAATTGACCAATGTAGGTGGGCGTTGCCTTATGAAAGACAAAAGTATTACCATGGTAACTCCAGGATTCTTAGAAAAATAACAATTTTTCATTGAAACAAATGAAATTCAAAAAGATCAAATAATTTAGCTCACGCGTGTTTAATAGTTTAATTTACCAGTTGAAATAGAACAATCAATATATTTAATCTCATATAAATCATGTTTGATGATTGCTGGACAATTATTACAGTGGTACAACGAAACAAATTATATTTTGTCAGGTATGTTGCCAAATTGTTTTACTTTTTAATGGCTTCTGTCACTGAATTGTTTCGTCAACTTAAAAAGGCCTTAGCTCTCTTATGAGAAGTTAATTGAGACTGAACAAGATTCAAGTAGATAGTTTAAATCATTACTATTATTAATGGCAATTTGTAGATTGTAAAACTGTTAAATTCTGTAAGAAACAGCTGTTTGCTGTTAACTGACAGTTGTTTGGTCACTGACAGCTATCAGTGACCAAACATTGACTTTTGTTTTATGACGTAGTGGGGGGAGGAGATCTACATTGGTCAATTGGTATAGATAACAATCCATTATCTCGGCTAAGAAAGTTATACAATCGCCCTGCAGTCTCTCGATGAGTGTGCTGAGTGAGAAGATATCTATCTTGATTTTGTTGTATTTTTCAAAAGTTATTTTTGTTTATTTTTATTCAGAGGTATATTTACTTGTAATAGTCATCAACATATTTAATAATAATAATATGTCTTGATATAAAGAAAGTTGCATGGTTATTTCTCCCAAACCTTTTAGTACAATATGTCACAAGTGTGATCGGATTTTATAACGGCCTTTGCAGAAATATTGAAATATTATTTCCATATGAAAATATTTTGCATTTTCTTGAGTCAGAATATTTTTATGTTGAAAAGATATGCTTTAGAACATATATAAGTTTTCATAAAAATAAAATACCTAAAATCCAAAAACACCTCATAACTAAATACCTTGTGCAGTATAAATAGTTAATCTTTAGACAAAACATAACCACTGTGTTACGTCAGCATCACATGACGTCAAACAACGTCCATAAAAAACTCATAACTAAATTATTCGCTAGATTAACTTTTACCATTTCCGAGCAATTTCCAATTTGCGGTCGCGCAGCCGAGATTTCGTTCATCAATTATTAGAATTCAATTGAGTGTTGCCCCGGACATTTCGCCGCTGCGTTGTTGGTGATTATCCCTTTTCCATGAGCGTGTGCGACTTTTTCCCCGCGAGTTCGCTGTTAATGAAGCTCTGTGCCCTTATTTCAAAGTATGAATTTTCATTCTTTTTCATAAAATAAAAACATACACGCTTTTTTTTGTAAAAACCCTTCGTGGTTTCCACTCTTACACAGCAATACCAGAACCAACAGATCGCAGATATAACCTAGTTTTAATTAATGAAAATTACTAATCTCAAATTTAATTTAGCTTGTGTCAAAAGCACCCTTACGCTATCAGCATTTTACATTGTCTAAAACAGCATTAAAAGCGAAACAATGGAAGCCGTTTCCCTTAATTGTCATGCAATGAGTCAGGTAATTTCAAGGGACCTATTTTCTATGTCATCAACACATGGAGATGACATTTTTTGTAGAAATAACATAGTTTTAATATTGATTATAAAACTATTATAATTTTACAGCTTAGTATAATAGATGCAGGTGACAGGTAGGTACAAAAAGTATTGTAAATGTTTTATGAGCTCGTATAATTTATGATAATTTATGATATTATTGAATTTAGACATGTATGCATCTATGTTCAGTCTTTTCGTGTGGTTCTGTCGGCAATGTGCCGACAATTAAAGTATAAATTTGTCATAAATTATACAATATAATATTTCAAAACTCGACCCGATTGTGTTTAGATTTATTGCATTTTTAACCGTGTCCATTATAACAGCTGCATTACGAACTATAATAAATCCATCAAAACCTTCAACAAACTTTAATTCTTGACAACTTATGGGAATACAATTGATGGACGAATTATATGAAATCTTCTTATTTACTATTAAAGTCTATTCCATCAGAAACACGTCTAAATAATTACTCATGCAGCACGAGACAAAGTTCCTTGCAAGTCGAAGTAAACCCTCCCCCTTGAACATTGACTAGGGCGTCGTTGGGCGCCACGACGTCTGGGTGACGTCGCGACGGAGATTCCATTAATCACCGCCAGATGTGACGCTGCGGAGTCGAACCTCCGACCCGTGGCTAATTGAGACGAGAAGCTATGCTCGAGGTATGCGGACCAAGGCAGTTGTTTCACTTCGGGAGCATTCAAGTTGGAAACACTTGCATCAGTGATGCGGGTTTGAAAATATTTCGTCTTTCGATTTGGTTTTCAAGAAAATCCGCTTTTGAAAATATTTCGTCTTTCGATTTGGTTTTTTGATTTGAACAATGATTTCGAGACGCAGGTATTTAATTTTCAAGGTTATAATTCTTTTTCATTTGTTAGGGAAATCAAGCGGGGAGGAGGGCTGATATTGTTTGTAAAAGATGATTCAAGTTTTGTTAGAGATAACGTTAAGTTTGTCAGCTTTGAGAACATAAGTGGTGTGCTAACTACAAAATCGGGTTCAAAAATTTGCATAATTGCGATATATAGACCTCCAGCGGCAGACAAATTCAATTTTATACGTGAATTGGAGAATTATATATCACGAATAAAAATTAGTAATGTTGCAATTGTTGGAGATGTGAACCTAAACTTGCTAAATAATAATGATAATATTGTACAAGAGTATGAAAGTGTTTTGGCTGTGAATGGATTTAAGAAATGTATTTATGGAGTCACTCGAGAGGAGCTTTTGGGAAATATTGTAACTAAATCTTGCATAGACCATATTTATTTGCGTTCTAATTATGCAGGTATTTCCTCCTTAATTTACACGTCAAAACTCTCAGATCATTATTTTGTTGGTGTAAATGTAAATTTGCTCAATCGAGAAGAATTTATTGGAAAAAAGCAAAGCCTACCTAAGCAAATATTAAATGAACGTAAATTAAAAACTATACTTGAGTCTGTAGAGTGGGCGGATTTGTTAAATGTGGATGACTGTGTTGAATTGTACGATAAAATAGTAAATAGATTTGATGATTGTTATAAGCGGTCAATGTTCACTGTGTCTAATGTAGGTATAAGGAAGCAAGCAAGGAAGCAATGGATGACTCCAGAGCTGCTTGAAAAGGTGCGCAACCGTGATATAGCGTTCAAAAGATTTAAAAGCTGTCATAACACCCTAAAGGCTACACTTAAAATTGATTATAATAAAATAAGAAATGAAGTCGTTAGCGATATTAAAAAAGCAAAAATTTATTTCTATCAGATCGAGTTAGAAAGGTCTAAGTATTGCATTAAGGAGACATGGCAAACAATAAACAAAATTATAGGTAAAAGTGGGAATTTGTCTGTTGATGAAGTCATACACAGATACCTTGGTAAGACACAGTCTGATCTGAACATTGCAAACATTTTTGTTGATTCGTTTATTAGTGAAGTAAATAATTTGAAGCATGACTGTCATATGCAAATTAGTAATGAGGCTGAAAACTGTATAATGCAATCAATGTTTCTTCGGCCGGTTAGTCCTGGGGTGGTGCAATCTATCATTAATGGAATGAATGTAAGTAAAGGACCTGGAATTGAAGGAATCAGGATGAAGGATTTAGTGTTGGTTGCCGAAAAAATAAGTCCTGTGTTGTCAAACCTGTTTAATTTATCTTTCAAAAGGGGTATTGTGCCTGAGAAACTAAAAGTATCTATTGTGCGTCCTGTTTTTAAAAAGGGAAACCACTTGGAATATAGCAACTACAGGCCTATTGCGATATTACCAGCGATTGAAAAGGTTATGGAGCGTTATGTAGAAGAAAAATTGTCACATTATTTGAAAACTTACAATATAATAAATTCCGCGCAGTTTGGGTTTCAAAAGGGGAAAGGAACAGGGAATTTGTTATCATTATTTTCAGACTACATAAATAGCAAGATAAACAATAATATGCACATTTTAGTTATGTTTATTGACTTTACAAAGGCTTTTGACACTTTAGATCATAATAAGCTGATAGCGGCCTTGCAGAGAGTAGGGATAAGGGGACCTGTATTGCAATGGTTTATGAGTTATCTTTTAGATAGGCATATAGTTGTTAAAATAGGTCAAAATTATAGTGTTAAAAATAAATATGTTACAGGTGTACCGCAGGGATACATTTTGGGCCCTATATTATACCTCCTTTATGTTAATGATATCTTCAATAGCGTTCGTATGTGTAAAACGCTTATGTATGCTGATGATACAGCATTAATATCAGTTCATAAATCTTTAGAGATGGCTCAGCTTTATCTTCAACGAGATTTTAATAATATAATCAAAGTGACACATGATAGGAAGTTAATAATAAACTGCTCAAAGACAAAAGTTATGCATATATGTTCGTCTGCCAACAGTAACAGAAACAGTTCCGTAAAAATAACGTTTCATTCCAATGATTGCTTGCACGCCCCGGATGAATACAATATGGATGAGTGTACAACTTGTGTAGATCAGATTGAGGTTGTACCTAATCATGTGTATCTGGGCATGGTTATTGATGACAGGTTTTCATGGAAGCCTCATATTGATCGTTTATGTAAAAGATTGCGTTCGTGTGCCTTTCAAATATTTAATTTAAAAGATATCCTTCCTCTATATCTACTAAGAACAGTGTACTATGCTTTAGCTGAATCTGTAATATCTTATGGTATTCTTACTTATGGAAACGCATCAGACGTTCATTTAAAGAAAGTTGCAAATTTGCAGAGCAGAATTGTAAGGAGCATAACACTGGAGAGTGAGATTCTTCATGAAGGCATTAACACTCATTTTCAACAAGCCCAGATATTACCTTTTGAATATTTAAGAGGTTATAGATTTGTATTACAATATTATTTTGATAATGATAATAAAGTGTGCTTAAAAAGAAATCGAGAGACAAGGGACGCTATTCAAAATTTAAATCAGTTTCAGGTGCCCCTTTTTAATAATAAACATGGTAAGAGAACGCTAGCTTATGAAACTCCAATTATATTTAACAACATTCCGTTTAATATGAGACAATATACAAAGTTTAGTGAAGTAAAAGTATATATTAAAAAACATTTTCTATCCTTGCTGCAATTATAGTTTGAAAGTTAAAAATATAACAAAATTTATCGATCTCTCTCATCTCTCTCGATCGCTGCGATCTCTCTCATTGTTGTGCTCTTGCACAACTTGCTCTTGTTGTTCAGTTCAATTCAATTTATTACATCTTGCAAATAATATTATAGGTACTACCTTCTCTCTCTGTGCATTTTATTTGTATTTATATTTATATTTATTTATATGTAACTAAAGTGTATATCAATGTGTTAATTATATATGTGTTATTTGCCACATTCAAGTCTCAATGGGGCTTTGTGGCTGCGACCAATTTTGTAATTATTTGTATTTGTATGTTATTTTTGTAAAATAAAAAAAAAAAAAAAAAAAAAAAGAGTCCTTGGGACCTCTATGGAAACTGACGGATTTTGTCAAATTTTCCCAAAATATCTAAGTCTTCCCAAGGCTCATTATTTACTCCACTGTTATGCAAATTTGGGAGGTAGTTTTGATACCAATTTTCTCGTAATACTATTGAGAAAATTTAAGAAATATTTAAAGAAAAAAATGTATATTTTTCACATATTTCATGAAAAAATACGAAAAATAACTTTTTTTGTTTCAAGTATTTCTTAAAATTTCTCAATAGTATTACGAGAAAATGGGTATCAAAACTACCTCCCAAATTTGCATAACAGTGGAGTAAATAATGAGCCTTGGGAAGACTTAGGTATTTTCGGAAAATTTGACACAATCCGTCAGTTTCCATAGCGGTCCCCAGGACTCTTAAGATGTCCGCCAATGTTGAACGTCGCATGTCGTTGAAGATGACTTTGTTGAACCGACAAAGTCATGTCTGAATTGCTCTCTTATCATCATTGATTGCTTTCTTAAAAGATGCGTTCTTGTAGAAGTTCTCAGCGGTTATATTATACGTGAAAATTGAATATTTCGCTGAATTTTAATATCAGTGAAATTCTGAAATTGAAATACGCTCATAACTTTGGGGAGATCAAACATTTTTTAAAGTAATCAACGATGTAGAAGAGCACTTAATTTCTCTGCGACTTTGTCGCTTAAAAATTCTGTCTTCAACAACCCGGTAACAATCATGAAATTGACGGTTTAGACGATGATCATCCCCCTAAATTAATTTCGTGCACCAAATTTACCTTTAGATCATTCTGCTTTTAAAAAGCTATATTTAATTAGTAAGCACGCAATGCAATTTTAATTAAAAAAATAAGTAATATAAATCCGTTGGGTACTCAATTACGTAAAAAAAATACGTTCTTAAAACAATGTTTGTTTTCTTGTAAATTTAAACGGTTAAATTTGTATCATTTTAAAATTTTGTAAAAAAAAATTAAAAAATGAAAATTTTAAATTTATAAAATTAAATTTAAATTAATTTCAATTTTTAATTTCAATTTTTAATTATTAAATTTTTTTTAATTTGTTAATTTTGTATTGCTGATAACTTCGCTGTTGAGCGCCATAAACCATAATATGTATCATTTTACTAGCTACAAGTTACAACCAAACATGCATATGAACTGGGTTTAAAGAAAAAAACTTTCAAAGGAGTCGGAGCGACTGTAACATACAATGTACGTTCGACTGTTTCATGTTTCCAATGACTTGTTTCCTAAAAGAATGATTTTCAAACAAAACTTTGCCCATTTTTAAGAAGCTTAGCGAATGACATCTAATTTCCTTCTGTTTCCGAAAAATCATAAATTCAATTACATTTCAAAATCGAAAAAAACGAGCCTTCTAATATATAGACATCATTCTGACACATTTCATTCGTTACCGAAAATAAAACATCCCTTCACTCATTTTCCAGGGTGTCGTTTGGCGGACGTAAAAATAATCGAGGTATTTGTGGAGCTGTCAGGTCGCGTCCTGACAAAACGATGCCGCCGCCGCGACGCACACAAAGCGACGCCGCGTTCGAGTTTACCTAATTTCAAGGCGTCATCGTCACGTGACTCATCGAGTCGGGCTCCTGCGAGAAGCAGCGAGGTGACGAGATGAAGTTGGAGTGTAGACGTGAAACTGAGTGTAGATTTGATGATTAGAGATGATTGGATTACTCTAGAACGTGGCGCCTCCACTGATGACGTCATGTCAGGGTTGGAAGATGAAACTGTGAAGATTTTGTACGGTTGGTGACTTTGATAACTTGGAATTAAAAGTAATTACAAAATTTGAAGTATATTTATGGAAATACGTGAGATGAGAAAAAAGGGGGCTGAGATAAAAAAGTTATGAATCTGTTTCAACCAATTGAATCCAAGACTGCTGTATTCTTATCGGTTGAGAACAATATTATTACTTTTTAATGTCAAAGTCACCTTATTCTAATACCACTTTTTTAGGAATAAGTTTCCTGTAAAATATCTTAATTTTAAACTAAAATCAGGGCATTTACAAGTTTTTATTAAAGAAATCACAAAATGAGCCAGACAATAATGTATTTACCTATACTTAATAAATGTTTACACTTATTTATTGGAACACGTTATGAAACAAATAAAAGGTATTGATCCCAAATTAAAATCCGATACCGATAAATATAATGAATCATTGATATCTAGAAATGTAATTAATTTAAATCCAATTTAGAAAAGTTCAGCGACTTCAAAGACGTGAGGAGATATTTTTGAAACCCCTGCAAGTAAAGTTTGAAAGTGTTGACGTGGCAAGACCGGATCCGGTTTTCACAGTTTCCTAGCAGCAAAAACAAGGAATTATACCTATATTATTCTCGACAAAATGTCATAAAGCTCTGGCATTTCATATAAACCATTTCTTATCTCGCTTGTAATGCGAATAAACTTTAGTTTTTGTTACTGAATTAAATTTACTCGTCTTTTGGGTTCCGAGTTCAAAGTCCAACAGGAAAAATTGCTTCCCGTTTCAAACAGTTTCTCTTTTTCGCCGTTGGAGATGTAGTGACTGAAGTTTTTAAGCCTTTCCACTTTCCTTGTCTGTACCATTTTATTTCCTTCAAGTGAGAGAAAAAAATATATACAACTCTTATTATTCATAACGTTCCCGAGTTATATTTTATGCAAAATACGAATAAATTAACCGATTCTCAAACCAACACGACCACTGCATAATTATTATTTTACAGATTTTTATAAAACGAGAAACATTTCTGACCGAGAAGGTCGAATATTTAAAAACTTATCCCCGGTCGCAATTTATTCAAAACCTATAACGCAAGAGAATAGTGATCATTTGCAAAACATCTGCAGACGAAGAGAAGTTTTACCTTGCTTAAACCACGTCGAGGTTTATCTTCAAAGAATCCATATGCACAGTCACATTTCCAGAAAAAACCAGACAATAAATTCGGTCCGTAGATGTAAAAGAAGACAATCGCAATATTATTACCGCAAATTTAAAACCAAAAATCTTAATGTCTAAATTCAGCTCCATTTAAGAAAACCCTCATCCCGTACAGTACAAAGTAGCCATATTTTATTTCCATCTCCACGAATCCCTATTTCTGGCAGCACACAAAACCCTTCTCCCCGTCCCGCACTAACTCCCATAACCAACGAAACCCACAAAAACGGGTCTAGCAAATGTCATAAAAAACATTTTTGATAAAGAAGAGATTAGGTCGTCGGGGGGTTACGTGCAGATGTGTTATCATCCAAACGCGCGAATCTCTCGACGTTTATTGGCTATTAAACTAACTCGGGGTTCGTGTATGGGATCAGTTACAAACCATCTCGCAACTTACACGACGTCCCAGAACCATCTTCTCTCCTCTCTCTCCCTCTCTCTCTCTCTCTCTCTCTCTATTTCCTTCTTCGCAGAACATCAATTTGTGTAATTAACTCCAGTTTTCGTCTGCTGTCTCCTAGTTTTAGTTGTTGCACCCTCCGCATGCAGCGCTGCGCCGAATTATGGTACTACTTCCAGAAGTCTATGAGACCACGACTTCATTTAAGTTAACCAATGTGCCAACACTCTACTTAGTAACTCGTAGAAGTTTATACACTCTACTCTTGGCTGACTTTTTTTATATAGAGTCATGTGAAGTTGATAATATGCGAAAAATGGAATGGTAAAGTAAGGGTTATTTGTTCTTAATTCAAACTTGTTGTTTTCCTTCTAATATATTTCTACACACCTGCCGAGATATTTATATGCCAGGTTGGCAACAATGGTACAATTTAGATGATAATGAAGGTGTCATTAATTTTTAGAGGTAGGAATTTCACAAATGTTACATTTCTGTATTATACTAATTCTAGTATGTACGTATGACATTATGCTCATACACTTTTGTGTTGGTTTAATAAATAAAATTACAGCGATGTTTTTCGTAACTAACAAAGATTTCCGTGCCAAAAGCTACGTTTATTCTATCAAACATATTGACCATGTTTCCTCGTGCATGCTATCAAAAAGCAATAGAAAAATACACAGCGAACTTTTTACATTAATAAAACTAGAATCATCAATTTTCTGCTTATTGTTCCGAGATAAATCTGCACACATGGATATCAAATATCTGATCAAATATCATACCAGCATAATAAAAGCAATTCACAATGCCATCAATTTAAATCAATAGCTCATGTAAATAATACAATTAATTGATTAGGTACATAAAATTGTACGTCAACGAGTTTATTTTACGGATTTTACGAACATGAAGGTAATTGAAATAACTCTAATAATAACTAATAATACATGTACTAGGCGATAAGGAACAGTAGCTAAATAATACATACAAAATTAAATAAATAAAAATATCTTATCATTTACATTTTAAAATCAAGTACATTATGAAAGTTTACGCCAAAATATTTCAAAATTTCATCGACATCAATATTCCTAAGCAATCGTCTCATATTACTCCAACAACCGACGCTTCGCAAGCGCCACGGCGCTAATATCATTTCAATGCGAGAACAGAGAGAGAGAGAGCGAGAGTGTGAAATTAGAAAGACAGAGAGAATAGATCGTAATTAGAAATGCATACATCTCGTCTCCTTGTTTTCGCCCCGGCGCCAGTAAACAAATTAGCGCCACACCATCGACGAGAGATGTGTCACATATTCGAATCGAGTTCCCCCTTCACAACTATCTCCGGTTTACCACTTTCAAGTTGTTGGTTGTATACAGCTTTCTAACGCACCCCGAGTTCAATTTACATACATCTATCTGTGTGGGGGTTGTAATTATCCAGGAATACAGGATTTATAACAACCCTTCGACGTTTTAATGCGTCCAGGGATGAACATCCTGGCCATGGAGATCAACGGGATGATTTGGGGGCTTAGCTGGACCAATGCATGCATCATCTATGACTGATAAGGGATTAGTTGTTTGAATGAGGCTTACCTCTAGTTATCATCATATTTTGATGTTGGGTCTACGTAAAAGATCAGCTTACCTGAAAAAAATGGAAAAATTACAATTGTAGTGTATTTATAAATAAATAATACAAGATTAAATAAATGTTATATTTTATTAAATTTTAATAGTGCATTGATAAAGTAGGATTAAAATTTTATTACAATTAAAAAAAACGAAGATGAAAATGTATGTTGCATCAAAATAATGTTGGGTAATGAAATCAAAATAAACTCCTCTGCGTAAAAAATGTACTGAAAGTTATACGCATACGGTTTTTACGATATTTTACGGGCTAACGGTTAAGAAACTTGGTTAACAACCAAGTGCTTGGTCCTCCCGGGCCTAATTAAAACGATAATGTATGAAGTGTTTCATACTTTTGTCTGTGGATTTTGTTAAAATCGATACAAATATGAATTGAAGAAAATAGTTTGTGAGGGCTACATATTAAATATGCGCAATGTTTGAACCTGGCCGGTGATTTAGTGCGCATGTGAGTTTCCCACCCCTGACTCGGAATGCCGCTAGAAAAGGGGTGGTTAGTGTCAGGACGAATTTGGGGCCCGCCTGGTGGAAATTGCCACGTCAAGGAGGCTGCTTTTGGCGAAACAAAAAGACAGTTGGTAGCTCGCTTGTGACAGATTGCTAGGGACATTTCGCACGGTCAGTTTGGTACGGCTGTTGCTTGCACAGCCAATGGATATGTCGAAACGAATTCACAAAGATGTTCTTAGAATAGAAGTTGAGAAGAAAATCTAAAGGGCGAGTGGAAAATCGCTGTTCTGTTGCCTGGGAAACAGTTGTTCCATCTCTACATTTTGTAAAAAGTTGATAGAAATATTGAAATGTTGACACTATGCTTGAATCACTAACACATTTAAAATAATCAAAGTGACAAATCTTTAAAGATCAGGGAGTCTTCGTTCTTTTTATATTATTTAGTGTTGATGTTTAGTTTTTTATTATTCAGTTTGTCATCAATTCGTCCTGAATTTCAATGAGATAATGTAGATACCTACCAAAATGTATGTTATTTTGTTAATTTTCGGACATGAATTTTAATGATGAGAAATATAAGAATTAGGATAAAAAATATTTTAACTCTAAGTCTAAAGTTTGTTTAATGATTTTGTACGTCTTAAGTACACGAAACTTACACCGTGCTACAAGTAGCATAAAAATAGGACAGAACTTTCCTGAACAAACTTTTATTCTATGCAGAGTAAAAAGACATCAAAATAATAATCTATAATTGAAAAAGCTTCATGAAAGTTTTCTAGATATCGTTTATTTAGCTATTTAATCGTTGCTTGGAGAGCTTTAACTTTTAATGTGCTTTTTTCACTCAACATTCTTCCTAATTCTTCAAGTTCTTATATTTTCTTTCCAGAGGAATGAAATTACTAATCTCTTTCTTACATTCATAATTCCTCTTCATGAAACCAAATGAACTCGAGAATGATCTAGCGAAGAGATTCCAATGTCACCCAAGTCCTTTGACAAAGACGTTATTATAATATATTTGTTTAGGAACTTTAGAGGAGATAATACAAAATATCATATAATAAAAAAAAAAAATCTTTAGAAAAAAATCAACATCGTCATAATTTTTTTATATTGGTTTGGTTAAGGGTTGTTGTGGCTAGGCAATTGAGGCTTATTAACTGTTTAAAATTTAGCAGAGCATTGAAAAACTGGCCCTAAAACCTATTTTTTTAGAAACATTATTGTCTACAGTGCACACATATTAGTTATTTGTTACACTTAGGAAATCCTCTGATGTTTCGAGATATCTATCAAAGGACACAGATTGCTTTTAAATCGGATCCATTGCAATATTTTCATGTGAGGTTGAAGAAAGACCTAACTCAACAGGGAATTCTATTTCACTCGAGAGATTTCTCTCTATTAAATGCTAATGAATTTGATTCAGTAAACGTTTAAAGATAGAAAAAAGACGATGGCATATTGTGGGCCCGATTCACAAATGTTGAAGTAAAGAAAATAGTAATAAAGATAAAATATAATAACTATATAATTAACATTGATCCTGACATGTATGAGACAGATTCTGAGAAATAGCCCGAATAATATAAGCAGGTATGTACTCGTACACTCAAACCAATAAAAATTGTTACTCAAACGAAAAGGAAGGTTCCCAAAAGGAAGGTCTCTGGTAAGGTTCCTTGACAATCAATCCTTGTTATTATCAATGAAATAAGCGCTCACCTACTAGAGGTAGATGATGCGTTATCACAGCCTTCATGGGATGATGCCATCAAACCTTAATCAGCCAATCCTTTTCTTTTCGAGTACCGATTTGTATTGGTTTGAGTGTACATACGAGGCCATCGTTATACTCACTTCGTTAAGACCTCGATACATACCGAAAGTAAGTAAATCATAATTTAATAATGACGTCGACATTAACTCATGTGAACAGTAAAAGTCCTATGCCACTGCATTGACAGACATTCTAATTTTTATTAATTCTATCATTCTAATTAATAGAATCAATATTTCTTGCAACCCGAAAGCATATTTTGAAATCGAATACAAACCTTTACCTGATGATACATCTATCTCATTTCCTAAAAAAAGTCCTCCAAAAATCTATATAAAAGGCAACATGAAATCATTTAAGACACTCTTTTCGTGTCTCTTTAACGATAGATGTGTGGTCCTCGACTGGACTTCGAATTCAATCTTTTGGAGTCCATTGAGAAGCTAACAAAAGTGCTCGCGCGTCCTTTTCTTCGAGTAGGTAATCCTTGACGAAGGTCTTCGTCGAGCAGCCGAGTATTAGATAGTAAATCAGTGCAAAGGATTTGAGATAAAGGACGCTTTCAATTGAAAAGCCTTCTTAGGCTTAGCAGGTTGTGTTGGATACGTAGCTTTCGATTGTAGTTTATATCTTTGAGGGATCGTATCATGAGAGAGATGATTTGAAGATTAAGATTAAGATTTTTTGAACGTCGATTTTTAATGTTTACGCTAACGTAGTCATTTAAACGAACTTATAAATACTTTTGTTGATTTTTTTGAACATCAGAAGTCACCAATAATATCTCAATCGATGGTGTCATGTTCGATATAGAAAAAACGCTCTGTGTAACGCGTTGATAAGCGAGCCGTCGTATTGCTCGCGAATTAGAGGGAATTATTCGAGGGAAAATAGGTGCTTTGTAATTGGGATTGGAAATAGATGGACAGACAATCTCATCGAATGCGTCCTAGAAGCAATGATAATTTCTTTAAAAATCTAATATTTGCCAAATATTTCAAAACAAGCATTAAATAATACAATTTCAAAGAACTCTAGAATATCTGAATAGATTTGTGTGCAAATTTGTCAAAAACACCTAAAATGTAGGTCCCAATAAGTAATCACTATGTAAAATTTTAAGTTCATCGGTCAAACGGTTCCATTTACAATTTTCAACAAACAGAGAATTTTGTTTAAATTTCAGTCTATACTCACCACCTCGGTTGGTTTTTATATGTTCAAAATTTCAACTCGAACGGAGAAATGGTTAGAAGTAATGAGTAATTCTATGTTCTTAGGTTGTAACTTGCAAATGAAGAAAAAATTACGTTTCAAAAATATCAAAACCCAAGGCAATAGAATGCAAATTCGTATAAAATAAATTCTGAATGTGCTATTCATTCGATTAACCTTTCAAATACCACGTACCTAACCCACCTGCCCACCTGCTATCCATGATTACGACGTCAACGTAAGATTACACAGAGATTAGGCTGAGAAACGAGTTGACTACATACATGAATCACTCTCGAACATGAACAAGTCACGCAAGAATCATCGGGCGTAGAGTTGCGAGGTATGGAGATATTTACATGTGACTTGTATGTAATTGCAAGGAGTTTAGGCGTTGAGAGAGAGATGGTTTGAGATTGCTGAGATAACGGGCTGACTAAGCCGGATCAACCTACACATATGCAACAAGTGAGTGTTGTCATTTCATTTTAGTCGCATCTCTATAAAGATTGATACTGGTGCATGATTTAATGTACTATCATTAAAAATAACTGAAAGGTAATTTAATTTATTTATTTTTTTTACTTTAAGGTTCCTAAAAATGCTAAAGTCCTATTGAGTTTGATTGAAAACTATCAGACCAAATCGTATAACTTAAAAATCAAATTTTAATGAATAGCTCTAAAACTGTTCAATTACTGTTTATTTATTATACTGATTTAATACTATGACGTTGTTTTAAATGATCGTACGTACGATGTTAAATTATTGTGCGTGGAAATATTAAGAAAAAATAATAAAACCGTATATGTCAATCTTAAAAACACTACCCCAAAAATAATAATAATTACCAGCATGTAGGTAAGTTTAAAAAAAACTGAACTCCATATTTTGGTAAATAATTTTTTATTTTTTATTTTCAAAGTTGATAATTATTTAAGTATGAATCTTAATCTGAATCTGTGTCTATATTGGTTGTAGATTACGTCAGATAAACAAGAAACCAATCACCAGATATTACCAGCAGAATTTAATTAAAACATGGACCTAACAACAAATTGCCAATTGGTAATTCATAAGAAATCAATTTATATTAATCTTGACCGTTTTTTACAATTCCGGTGGAAGTGCCGCATTGTTGTTGCAACCCACAATACACAGATGCGTTGCGGGTTGCGTTTAGGAGTAAATACGGCACCTCCACCATCGTTAAAGAATCACGGTTCACATTCAACGAGGAAACTATTCGCTAACAAAACGTAACTAATTAATGTAGTAAGTTGTTCAGAAAGTTATCAATCTTCAATTTAATAGCGATGTCTGACATTTATACATGTTGTACCTAAACGTATAAAGTTACGTGTAGAAAACCATATGTACAAGATGTTTTATAAGTACTAGCTTGAAACGTTTTTATAGAGTACCAACCAACTTGATGACTCTATCTCTTTTGGCCAGAATGTTGATGAAAAACAAGAAACTAGAACGCAAAATAAGACAGATAACAACGGAGCAAGGCAAGTGGAAACTTTATGATAAGAGTAATGATGGCGAAGGTGAACAAGTAGAGGTGAAGACGAAGATTTCGGGGATGTGAAACTACGCCTGATAGCTCAAAGAGATTCATCCGCCATCTTGCTTGCACACCACCGCCGCCCTCGGGGTGCTAGACGAGGAAATCTCACTGATGAAAGCACAGCCTTCCATGACGGCCGACTAAACCAGTACAACATCACTGATGCTACATTCATGCTTACGTCTTTAAACAAGCTCCGAAGATAAAACGGGGATAAGGAATGTAGTATGGAAGAAAGTAGCTTCACCCGTTGTGAAAACCGTGCGAGGTAGATATATTTTTTGATATCATGAAAAGGTGTTCGTTCATTTTCATGATTCCTTTGAAAGTTGAGTGGTAGATGTGTGGGAAGGGAGTAGAAAGAGAGTTGATTAAAGTTGAACAGATACTGTCTGCTGATGCGGTCAGTGGCCTCTGAATAACTTGAAGCATTTTTCTTTTGAAGTTTCGAGGAGTATGTTCAAGAAACATAACTAAGACGAAATTTCCATTGATTTTTTTGTACTTTATGCGAATATAAATTGAATCTTAGAATATGGAAGAGACACTATTATCAGAACTGTTTCAGAACTTTAATTGTTCGATATTCATGGAATATCATTTATTGAATAATATTAATAAATTAATATATAGTTAGAAGATTTTTTTTTAAATAATTAATTTTTAACGAAACTTTATACTAATAAAACAAAGTGTTTGAATATTCTGAACACACATTTTTTTAAATTCAATGTGGAATTCTTTAGTATCTGAAAAAAGCAAGAAAAATTTTAAAATAGGGTATTTTATTCACTTGATTCTCTGTTCCATGAGAATACTAATATGTTCTTCATGTTTAAAATAATATGAAGCACGCTGTTTAGGCTTCATCTAACAGAATTATAAAGTCAGATTACCTTTGAGCTGTTTCTAAAAGTAGAACATCGCAGGAAAGAGCATCAGAATTATTTGAGCATTACATCCATCGATAACAAATACTCCAGACAGAAAACGACTTAAAGTCTTTCAAGTTAAACAGACTGTACAACCTAGTTACTTGAGATAATCACACACTGTAGAATTGGAAGCCCGGGCTGCTTGGAGCTACTGGATAACATGCACCAATGTACGCTCAACAAAAGAAAAACGATATTCAAAAGAAACGGATTGGCTGAATAATATTTGAAGGCACCATCGAAAATGGTCTATCAACGCCTCATCTAACTCTGGTATGTTCGCTCTGATTTAATTGATAACAAAAATTGATTTTCAAGAAACCTGACCAGCAGCTAATCAGTTTCTTTCGAAAACCGTTTTTACTTTTGTTGGGCTACGTTTTTTAATTTGGCAGTAACAGTCTGTGGACAAAATTCTGAATGTCTCAGGTCTCTGTCTCAGGTCACAGTAGCGCCTCTGCGACCCTGGCGTCGATTCCAGACACTTCAGTGGTTACAGTTCTGCCTGGGAATGTCGAGTCATGAGCTGGGATTCAAAGCAAGTCAACTCCCACTCAGATGAGAGGTGAAGTAGCCAAGATTTACGACACCAAAGTATTTGATTGACGCGATTGTGTATAGAAGTGAAAGTGTTGAGCCACGTTGAAATACAACGTCGAAGTTGCGTTTTCGGGGTTTGGATTAGAGTTTCAATGGAGATCATATTGGCCAAAAGGAAAGGATTCTCTTTGAAAAGCTTTCTGAATAGTTTGTCTGTCTGGTTTCGTGCGGCTGGAGCAACTGTGGGCAGCTTCGGTCATTTGTGGGCAGCTTCGGGCAACTGTGGGCTGCTTCGGGCAACTGTGGGTGACTTCTGGCAACTCTGGGCAGATTCGGGCAACTGTGGGCAGCTTCGGACAACTGTGGGCAGCTTCGGGCAACTGTGCGCAGCTTCGGGCAACTGTGCGCAGCTTCGGGCACTGTGGGTGGTTTCAGGCAAGTGTGAGCAGCTTCGGGTAGCTGTGGGCAGCTTCGGGCAACTGTGGGAGACTTCGGGCGACTTCGGGCAACTGTGGATGGTTTTAGGCAAGTGTAAAAAGCTTCAGGCGCCGATTGACTGAGAAGAGCTACGCTAGAGCGTTCAACAGTTACATATTGACTAGCATTAGCATAAAGATTATTTTAAATTCTCAGAATATGCATTGTTTGGTTTCATATTTTTCTAAATATCAGCCATTTTTAAAAGAGAAATTGTCAATTCATAATTTTAAATAACAAAGAAATATTTAGGTAACTACAACAAGTAAAATATTTAAAAACTATGATTGAATAAAAATAAAATCATATTGACATATTTGTATTTTTTATTTATTACTTAGCAATAGGCTATTTACAATACATATTCAACAATTTATAGAAAACTCACAATTAAAAATTTCACAAGATTCACATTCTGTATGACGAAATACCATTCTAAATTTTAAATTACTTTTTTAAATATTTTTCTTCCGGACATATTACTTAACTTACGTGAATTTCAATGTCCCAAATATCCTACATTCGCATTCGGATGTCATGGTCATGTACACTCTTTGCTATATTTAAGTAATCTGGCATAAGGCCTCTATTTATTTTATAAATGAAAGTATACATAGCAACAACTCTGTTGTTTGTTGCTAACAACTCTGTTTACCTTCTCTCTGAAAGCAGTAAATACATAACGTGAGAATGAGAAATATTCTATTGGATATCATCATTAAAAGTGCCAATAGTTCGTGATGTAAATGTGGTAGATTTGTTAAAGAGCTTTAGTCTGTTTATTAACTCTCTCGAACCGAGTTTCTAATTAGTGTAGATGGATAGAAAGGCGGACAGAAAAAGACAAGCGAGGCCAAAATATCTCATTAAATTGTCGCGCCACTTTTAACTTTTGATAAATTCCTATTCATCTTGATTCTAAGAAGATATTATGTGTGAATTCTTTGTGAGCAAAGAGGACAGTTGGGTTTAAATATCTAAGAAGTGACAGAGTCTGATCTTCGGCTTAACAACAAGAACGCCCTTGGGTGTACTAGAAACAATGTGAAAATGAGGTTCAAAAAAGTTTACTATTGATTAATGATACTAATGTAGTACATTACAAATTAAAGTATGTACAGATGCACAAAGACACGACAACGAGTACTCTCGTTTTTGTGACAATCCATAATGATTTTGATTTAAAATTCTGGATATATTTTAAAAACAAATGAGTTTTATCTGTGCTAGTATTGAATCTGTGTGTTCTTGCCAGGATCGGGAGGAATGAGTCTCGAGGGGTCAGCAAACCTGCTGGCAAACTTTCGCACTGACACGGGATTGTAACGGCAGAAGATATTTTTAGATTTTTTTAGAATAGATTTTTAACAGTCGGCATTCTTCAAGAGATCTCAAGAAAAGTATGCACTATAACTCTAGAGAGCAAAGGGATATGAAATAAAGTGGCAGATTATGATTTTACTAAAAATAAAAATGCTTTGAAGACACAAAAAAAATTGTAGCCGAATCATTTTTTTCTCTTTTATTCCGGCGATATTTTACAGATGATTCCCGGCAAAACATTTTATTTGCTATAACCAAAGTTTGCGTTGATCTTGAGGAGCTCCCTACAAATACGCAGATGAGCTTAGGGGACTCTAAAACTCAAAAGGATGTTTGTGTGCGTGAAAAGATTCGTCGAGGATTCGAGAGAAGAAATCTCAGTTATTTACGACCCATCCTCACATCATCCTGATTTATTGGAATGTATGCAAAACAAACTTTCAATTGGCCCCCCCCTATGTCAGCACTTTTTATATATTGGTTTATTTGAATGCTATTCTTTACTTTCTCGGGAAGGCCTTTGAACTTTGGAGCTTTCCAGTTGAGTTATTGCTGCGTGCTTTCGTATCATAAGATCTCAAAATATAGACAAAACGAGACAGCTATGGAACACGATTTGTTTGGAACTGTTTTCAGACAATCACGATTCACAATATTGAAATAAACTTCTCAATTTTTATCTCGTATTTTCTTTCCTTGTCCAGTTGACCATATTGTATTGAACTATGAACCGCAATATACCACTGTACAACGGAATATTTAATTACGTATCAACACTCAATTAATTTGTAACTGTCGTAGGTACAGATAAAGTCGACTTAGCCTAAAGTCCACGGACCATATGCTAACCATTCTTTTAATCTATTATCTACATTAATACTATCCAATAACTTTAATGGGGCATTGACAAAGGTTACCTCACAAACGTGAAATAATCATAAAAAATTTAAAAATTATATTTTCAATATGCTTCAGTAACCTGTTCTGACAATATTGGTTTTCAAACAAAATTAATTAAATTATTGTTGTAGTGTCTACAATAAAGTCGTTTTCAGGCACTAAATTTTGATATAAAATAAAAATCAACCAAAATGTATGAATACCGTATTTATCCTCCCTATTCTATAAATACCTACTCGTTTTCCCATAGTGAAAATAATTCCGAAATAAAATTGTTGAATACTTTATTATGAATACAAAACATCACAATTGTGTTATAATATGAATAGAGACAGTTTAAACTCCAAATTAGATTGAAGTCGTGTTCCAAATTCATCCCGTTGCTCTTTCTATTAAGTTAATTAGTCTCTGTTGTCAAAGTCTACTTTGTCGGTGTCCCAAATCCCAAATAAACCTCCTCCATAGCTCTTTATAATAATGGTTTATTAATAATGCTTCAGCAAAAAAGAACGCTAATTTCCTTGACCTAATATTGACTTACACTCTTGAAAGCAAGCTAATTATTCATGAATGCACCAACCCTCAAATTCTCTCCGCAAACATTGGCCGGACCGAACAAAGGAGATTCGATGCGCAAAGAGCGAGAAAAAGCCGGGCGCTCTCGCGAAGTGCGTTACGGAGAGACGAAAAGAAATTCTGGATCGTGTTATTTTATAATCCACGTTGTAAAAATCATCTATTGTATTGCATTTAAGTTTGTACGAAGATACGAAGAATTGTGAACTCTGTAATTGTTAAAACAATACAATTGAGTAAATGTTTTCTTTACAACTTTCATTGAAGACTTAGAAAGTTATTATCAGAAGTTATTTCACAACAACGATTTTATTAATACATTTGAAAAGTATCCAACTCCATTTACTCGCTAACTCTCTTTTCAGGTGGAATACGTGAAAGTGAATGTGTTTAATATTTACTTAATTAAATAAGATTAATTATAATTGTCCCCCTACCACATTAGAGTGTGTGCTTGTTTCATCCATGATTTGAAGTAATTTCCCAGATCTATAATATTTATTAACTCCTCTATAAGATCAGCAAGTAATGCAATTTTCAACATTTTTGTTCACCCCAAATATTGTATGAACATAAAAACATTAAAAGCACGGGGTTAAAATTTTACTTCTTAACGACTTTTTAAAAATACATTTGTTAAGCCCAAACAACCACTTTGAATAAATTTCCAACTCCCAGCTTTGCCAAGGCGAAATCTTTTAAAAGCTCCCAAAACAAACTCGCTATTTTACTGATGCTAAATAGTATCGACTTCTCTTAGAATTAGCAGCTACGAGAAGCTTATACCCACGTAATTTCATCAAATATTAGTTTTAAATTAAGACTTCGAAAATACCAATTTGTTAATTAATCATATCTAAGATATTAAAATGAGCATAACCTTAAGGAAATACTTAATTATGAGCAATTAATCATCTAGCTCTCTATGGCAGGCTCTTTTATCAGTCTCTAAGCTAAAAAGAAAACGATATTGAATACATCTCGCAATCGCATAAAAGAAACGAGAGTTATAATGGAGTGGGAACGAAAGGGAAGGGATTCCCAGTTGCTCATTAATTATTTTGACGTTTCTTTTACCGTACGACCAAGTCCAACACTAACTCCTTTCGTAGCGTTTCGCTGCCGAATTAAAAATACAGAGAACCATAAATAATAGGTTTTACGAATTACATTTTTTAGTAGGTTTATTTAAAATGGCGAGGCATTGTAGTTTAATTAATGAATATCAACAAAGACATCTTCATTAGCAAAAAACTGTGGTGTACAATAGAAGTTCTAAATATTTGAATTTGAAACTGCAATTATAAAATGAATGTGGAACGTCTAATATGGGATGAAATAGAGCTTCAAATTGGGAACAATGGCAGACTATGACATCAAACAAAAATGTAATTAGTGGGTTCAACTTTAGTATTTTATGATAACCAATGAATTTTTCTGTAATAATCCAGCGCTTTATACGCCCACTGATGTCACTACCATTAAAATCAAACAAGATGGCCGCCAGTTATGTTTATACTGCTTTTTGCGAAGATGAAAATATCCGTTTTGCTGGGGGATATACATTATTTCCCTTTTCTTAATAAGCTATTGACTTCCGCTTTATCAAAACTTTGAAAGTACGAGTAAAAATATTTTCCCTATACACACGTTGTCCTTTTATTTTGTAATCTTTCCATAAATTCACCAGAGAGAGAATATACCTATATACCGCAAATCATATATGAAATTCTGATGATAGTATATAATAAACAAGAGTCAGGTGGAGACGCTCGCTCCGCTCGCTTAATTATTATTCCTCATAATCATTCACCAGATGGAAACATCGTCATAAATACTGTCAAATTAAATTAATTGGAATAAAGTGGCCTAAATTGAACTAAATATTTCCCTCTGAATTTCGAAATGTTTTAATATATAATTCCACTGTTGCATCGTTTTTGTTAGTTTCCACAATCAAAGTTGAACAATCTCTATCTAAGTTTACGAGGGATGTTCGCTACTCTTTATAACATCGGTGGAGGTGCCGGCTTCTATGAAAACGTGCCAACTTCGTACCCAACCATCCCTTATTTCCGCAGAAATAAAAAAAAAACATATTATCTCCTCCGTAACTTTTTTTCTTATCATAAGACGTTCTTTCCACTAATCTCTTTGAAATGAGATCCGAGGGAACGTTATCATCTTTGTCAGGGTATTAGAACACATCCCCGGCCCGCCAAGTGTGTCGAACTGCCGATTGCGAAGAGCGCACACGCCTATTGTTTACAAGCGTAGTGGCCATAGTGGAATCCTAGTGACGGTGCTAATAGACACTAAAAACAATCGGGTGCGAATAGCCAGCAGAGACACGATGGTTTTATGGGGGGGCCACTGTCACTATCGGGTGGAAACAAAGTTGCACCTCCGTGCAATATTCAATGAAACAACGCTTTGTAATTCAAATTAATCGAGCTCATTAGGTCAAATTGTTAAATAAAGCGTTCAATTGATTTAGGTAGTGACTAGTAGTAATGTGTTGAGTTCTACTGACTTTGTTCGAACAAAACTTGTGTTTTCTCAATGATTTTTACAAAATGTAATTCAAAGCTGGCACCATATTCGTTTTTTTAGATCAGCTATGCGAAAAATAAGTTTTCACAAAAGAACGGACGTTATGTTTGCACGTAACGGATAAGATTTAACTTATATATGGAGGTGAATTGATGTATTTTTTTAATGTGAGAAATTGCCCTGATTTTCATGAAAACTGTCAAATATCGCCAAAAAAGCACAAAATAATAATTGTTCTGAATGGTGTCATCAAGATGGGGGAAACAATGAGGGATTTTTCAAGCAAACTATGAACTACATACATTTGTAGCCCAGACATCAAGAGATCAAAATAAGATTTAAAAAAATGTGTAACTACGATGTTATTCTTTGTTGAATAAAAGTACTTTTATATCAACAGAGAAGAAGTTTCTTTGATGTCTTTCAATTATTAATTTGTAAAATAATGTAAATACACTTCAATGCAAGATAATATTGCAGGGACAATTGCATTTTCTTTTAGCACTGTTATTTTTATTATTAACAATGGAGTACACTTTATTTAATGGATGCTTTATCGGTTGAAAAATGTTGAAAAGGAAACATTTAAGATTGAAAAAACACGCTCGCTTTCTGAGCATTCTACTTAAAAGAACTTTTAGAAATGACTTTATTATAAAATAGGAATATAAAAATTCTTTGTGGCACTTTTTCAAGTGGCTTTTTATCCTTTGCCGTCTTCTATTTTTTCGCACGCCGCCCTCCGTTTTTCTCATTATTCTCTGTGTGGTGTTTTAAGTCTAATGTTCTCCGCAAGTTGAAATACTGATGCAGCTCCGAGTAAGATGGTTCGGAACATGAAAAGGGCGGACCTTGAGAAAGTTTCGCACTGTATAGACGGACCCCTCTAGGCTACCCCCATAGCGGGAAGCAAACAATGCACATGAATACATCGAATAGAGCGAAAACATTCCTTGGAAAAGTCGACTTGAGAAAATATAAAAGAAAATAAACAATGTTCAATTACTTCAATTTCCGTCAAGAAGTTGAATGTACTTTTGGACTACGTAAATGTGTTTGAGATTTAAATGAAGGAAGGTAGATGACGTAATAAACGTTTGGTATTGTCGGTTTAACGGATCGGCAGAATAGTGTGATAGATTAGGAGAAGAACTATTTTAGAAGTCGTCTGTCGTTTTGAGACTTGGAAAGACGAAGCACCCAATGCAGAGTAAGCCACTTTGTTGAATTTCGATATGGATTATGCATTTCCCGCAGATGGTTAGGTAAGATGCAAGCAATACTTACAACAACAGTTATTACAGCGCTTCAGCAGTCAAAATGATCCATGTACGAGCTCAACTTACCTGGAAAGAATAAGAAAACCAGGTTAACACACCGAAGTATTGTACATCATTAGCATACTGTGGTAAAATATTTTTAAACAAAGTATTTTTTAAATCACGTTGCAATGTGTAAAATGTTGAATACAAGAATGCTGGAATATAGAGCTGCATTGCATACTGTTTCCGTATAATTCAAATTCAGTCGATAAATTAATTAAAGCTTCAAACATTCACGAAGTCGATATAAGTGCGCTTCAAATCAACTTGATGCACTTTACATAACATTAAGTTCTCTAACACTATACATTGTAACAACAACTTCATGAGATTAGTAACACGTAACCCAACACACAATCAAGCAATCAAAATCACCCACAACGATCAAAGTCGGAAACTCCATCCAAACGATTTTCATCATTTTTGATCCCATTTTACAAAAGAGCTTAAAACTAATTTCGGCAACTTGTAACCTAACAAAGCCTTCATCCACTTAATACAAATTTCTAGTCTTAAACCCGTGGGAGAGGTTTACTTGGTTCCAGTGTTTCTGTGTTGTGCTGTGCTGCTTAGCATCGGCTTTGCTAGGTGGTTATTCTGTCCGCCCAACACGGCTATATAAATGGAATTATAGGACCATATAGCAGGTGTGTGTATGTATACCTTCCTCGGTTCGTTTTAATGGTAGATAATTAGAATTTCGTTGAATATTTTCGCGCCTCTTCGTCATTGCTAGTATATATAGCTACATATAAAATTTTGTATGTGCCGTTTCCAAAATTCATAGTTAACTCTTAAATCTTCGCAATGTCTCGGTGTAAAAGCTCACGAAATAGCAATTAAGTACAGAACAAACATCAATTTTGCAGTACTTTTCGAATAAATTACATTTTATTACACTTTATATCGTACGAGTTCCAAAAAGTAATGGCCCGTATATCACTTTTCACGCTGGCGCAGCGAGCGTCATCATTAGACTTTTACGAACACTGTCAACTGTTTTTATTTTTATGCGTTCTACATACCACATTTCTCAGACAATCCTTAAGAAAATGTAATCACTTTGATAAATATATTATTATGACTTAGACGGGCATGGAGTTTGAGATATTAAAATCTTATACTCTATGGATATTCACAAACCTTCCCCATTTCAGAATTTTCTGATCACAAACCATTGTAAAACGATATTACATAACAACCTATATAGCTGATTAGTCCTATACCACACAGCCAGTGGAGAAAAGACTATTCCAGCACTTGCCTTTATTTATACATGGTAATGCCTACCTCTGCGCGCCTGATTCGTGACGCATTTTCGTTACATACTTGTTTTATCCTAGCAAACAGTGACTGGGCGCTGGCAAATTAGTTTCACTACAAATAGAATATCATTTTAAGCAAAACGTACGTCTGTCCTAGACGTAAGACAACGTCAAACGCTTACTTCCCGTTTCCAGAGCGACCTTGTTCGTTTTTCAATACGGTACACAAAGAGAAGTTTACTAGCACAATATATTTCGCTATTTTCACCCTTATTTTGCCGCCTCCGAGCGCATACTCGTCAAGAACCTGACATTAGATTGCTAGAGCGTGAACTCCATGCAGATAGAATGAAAGATGCGGATGATTCTGACAGAGCAAATCCCGCATACGTCATCAAACCAGGGGAGTGGAACGAACCCATCTCCTTTAATACTTCGTTTTTATAGGTTTTGGAAGAGGCTTTACAATCTTTGACCAAAAGGTCGCTACACTCAATTCATCCCTACTTTAGTGGAGGTTTTCTATATTGGATTTTGGTGCAGGAAATTTGATGAATAACTTCTAAATGAGTTGGAGGAAGTTTGAATCGAATAGAAATATGTCATATTTGAGGGAAATTGGAGGGCTTTTCAGCTGTGAATTTCCCTCTTGTTGATGAAAAAACAATACCATGAGGAATGATCTTGAATACTGAGTTCCTTCTGGCTGGATGTGGAATGAAAATGTTCCACCTGAGCTTATGTCAAAATAGAAGCAATCCAAGTGAGCAGACACTCATGAAAAGAACAGAGAAATATTAGTTTCAACAGCTCGAAGCTTCTAATCTTAACGATGCATTTGAAAGCTTCTCTGAAAATGGAAATTGTGGCTGCTGCTTTTTGAGCTCAAAATATGCAGCACAGAGATTTGATATTTATTTTAATTAGTTCATATATCAGCGCAGCGCAGAATTTGTTCATTGGGAAGACATGTCGGTTTATTCCAGTTATATCATCCAGTTTAATCAATAGCCGTAAAAATTTTAGTAAATAAAATTTTTATTATTATTGTTTAATAATGTGATATTGTGTATACAAATTATATCCTGTAATTATAGGATAATAATTAATAATCTTTGGGCTAACCCGATTTCAGCATTTCAGATATTACGATGAATACGTAACGAAAATGGGTAAGTTAAATAAATAAATATTACAAGTGGTGTCAGAAGTTGGACAAAAACATTCTTGTTTTAGATACACATCTTAGCTAGACCAACAGAGAATATGACGTGATATTGTATCTAAATTAACTTGTCTGGGGCGTTTTATGAGCTGTTCCATTACATAACATAATACATAGTCCTCGTACAATTGCAAAACATCAATTAACTTAAACACATGAACATGTTCGTAACATGACTCCAGTAATCCTACTTTTGCTCGAGCTTTCCCATCAAGTTGCGATCTAAACGGCAGCCGCAATCACCGGCTGACTTTTGTTCTTCTTGGAACAAGAATACATCCGTAACTTAGCTTAGTCGACTCTCCAATGTAATTCACGGAGGATGCGCCAGGGTCCATTGAATTTTATTTATTATACCGCAATACAATGATTTTCCGAGAGAGCCAATAAAAATAAACGTAAGCTGTTTACAATAATAAATAAAACTCTTGAATGTGCACTGGAAAAGTTTGGAAATCTATTAGGTATCTATTCTAAAGTATAAGTCAGTACTAAGAAAACCATGAGTCAAAGCTGACTGTAACCAATCACATTTCTGGAAAAAATTTAAACAATGTAATGTAATGTGTGTAATTTATGCGTATGTAAGGAATGTAAATCACTAGTGCATTCCTCATCACAGTAAAGAAGACCAAATCCAAATAAAATTGATACGCTTTCATGTTTTATCCTGCATTAATTTTGTGCACCATGTTTTACCCTAAGTTAGGATGTAAGTACGAAAGCTCTAAAATATGTGGACTCTAACGTAGAATAAAGTTTGAGCTTTAAGTTGACAATCGCCTCTGAAAGCTTTTATTTATTTTCATGTATTGTAAGAAATTTCTTTTTCGAGGGCCCCAATAAAATAAATTTAATTTGATGACTATAATCAAGAAACTCTTTTTTTTTATAGTAGGGGTTTCAACGTTTATAGAGTAGTTCCCCTTCTCTCCCAAGTAGCAATTATCTTGAATATCTCGTAAGTCAGTTTGCTGGAAACTACCACCACGGACGATAAAGTAACAGCGAGCGAGCCAGCGTGGAGGGTCGGTTAGTAGTACCGCAGACCACCGCTACAAGTTACATCGCTGGCGTCGAGGCGAACCCACGTGACGAAATTCAACCCCGGACGGTCATTAGTTCGATGCTAGAGGGGGGCTGGAATTTCGACCGGGTTACTTGCGAGAGATCCTAATGAAAATGTCGGCGACGAATCATTCTGGGAGCCTGATCGATGCCGGCTGAGATTGAGGAAATGATAGATGGTTTGAATCAGATGCGAACTCGACACCTCTACAGGAAAGGTTCTTATCGTACAGTATTTTAATTACGAACATGCGTCGTGCTCATCCAGTTACAAAATAGAATCAATTCAACTGAAATCTACTCGAGGACGTGTAATCCGATTAGTGTCCAAATTGAATGTACTTTCGGTACAAAAGATTTGCGCCAAGAAGGCGTTGTAATCTACCTTAAAAAGTTACTGAATATCTGCCTACATATTTCTTTAGAGAATTACGAGTTTGTGCCAAAAAAAATAATAAGGATGAGGCGATCATGAAAAAACGTTGAATTAAATGTCACGTCTTAAGTCCCAGGCCAGAAACTTCCGTCTTGATACGAAGCCCCAAACCTGTGATAATTTTAACAAAAGTTTACTTGGATTCGGTTGAACCATTGGACTTCGCAGTGGACTTTTTTTCAAACACAAACTTGTAAAATGGAAATCCCTACACCAAAAAATTGTTCTATATATGAAGATTTTGATCATAACCATTAATTATAGCAAAAAATAAGTCGTTTTAGTCCATCATCTTGGTTTTAGTTGAATTATAACGTTAACCTCGCTAAACTTAAAACTGATTATTGTTACTTCTGATAACGGATTCCTGTCTGAATAAGCTACGACCTCACTGACATTTTGTTTCTGGCATAAAGTCGATGACACAATAATTCGCATTTGTTTACTCAACTAACCATTTCACTACAAAAAACGCAATACCTGTAACACGAGTCACTACGTGATGGGTTGAAATTCCGTTTAATTTGACCAGACATGAATGCGCAAAGCAGCACCGCATCTTACGCCCCGCGGGTGTACACGCGTGCCTTACGCCCACGGGCGTACACGCACCTCCTAATTAGAGCTGCGTGCCATCACGGCACCTCCACACGGGATATTTCTCATCTTCGTCGTGTCACTCAAAGTCATCGCTGAATAAAGAATGTTAGACATCCTAATTATAAACACAACGCCTAAAGCAAACCTTATGCCTCAGTGAGTCTAATTTTACGCTGATGAGATTTTACTCTATGACTTTATAACGGGTTGGGTGGGGGGTAGTGAAGGGGGTAAATGAAAATGATAGCTCCTTGTAATTTGTCTCTTGGTTTTCGTCTGTTTGCTTTCTACAATTCTACCAGAACGAGCTAAAAGTTTGATAAACCCAGAATACGTGTTATTTTTTATTCGAAGCAGCCATTGTTTTCTTATTTTAGATTATGGTTGTATGATTATTATAGTATAAGATCACACAATTCTTTCGTAAATACGATGTCCTTTTTTAATTATCATTATTAAACAAAAGATACATGTTTCATACACATCATCTTAGACACTACGAAGTAGCTCATCTGTGCATCAATAATATTGCTACTTCCACACACTTCAAGTAATTGTGTCAAATCATAACACTACACAAACGCGTTGTGTAAGCGAACAATGTTTGTGCATGTAGTTGACATGCTGAGCAGGAGTTGCTGATCTACATACTGCTGTATAAATAACAGTTCATAATTTCAAGTCATCAATTTGGGGTGTATTGATATTATCTATAAATGAATTTTGCCATATATTTCAGAAATGATAAACAAATTCTTACTTTCTTGACTGACTTAGAGAGAATAAATCTACATGTCTTCAATTTTGGTATCATTGACCATGAAAAATGTCATGTTGAAATTGAAATGCAGTAACTTAACATTCCACCATGGACATTCCAATGAATTTAGGAGAGATTATCGAGCCTAATGGTAATTTCACATTTAAAAATTTGTGTTAAAAGCATGTAAAAAGAAAAATATGTTTGCGATGTATTCCCAATAAATACTCTCGAGAAATGATCCAGTGTCAAGTGAGCTTCCGCGATGAAAAGCATCTTCTCAGCTCGATGTGATATACCGCCAACTACCACAGATACCTCTCCCTAATTGTCAAGGTTTTAACTCTTCTGTTATAAATTATAATACATTTGACTGCGTAAAAATGTCGGCCGAATGCCAGCCAACGATGTGTACTCTCCTCTCTTACTGGCACAATTCCTTCGCTCTCTTCACCGCCGCCTATAGTGGAATCCTACTACGGTATTTCGTATCACGTTGTTTACAAGGCGGTGAACGTGGAGACTGTTTTAGATTCGAACATCTTTGGCACTCCGCCCACAGCCTGTTAAACTATGCGCAAGAATAGGCCGGAGTGACAATTCAAATAGCCAAGGGAAATCTTTTCGAGAGCCTCACGTATTGCGAGAAAACCACTAAAAATCAACGTCAATTTCGACCAATTATTTGCTATCATTTTATTGCTTGCTTGGTTGTAAAGGATGTGACCGGAACAAAGATTACAAAACCAATAATGATGAGTAACTGTTTTTGTTCCATAGAATAACAAACTCTAGAGCAAACTATTGTTTTAAATCCAATATTACATACTCTGGGAGATTTCTGATAGAATAACAATTAGATTTGAGCTATCAAAATGCATACCCTATATGTACGAGACAATGCTTTAATGATATTATACGATATAGGTTTCTGAGAAGATTGATACTGATAATGGGGAATGATAACGCTTGACGAGATGTCCCGTTAAGCGAGCACGAACGACTTGCAATAGTTACGTGAAATTCAAGTGATTAATGATTTTCCTGCTGTACGGAACAAAAATAAAGTTGACTTCATTGTAATAATATCTTATGAAAGTGTACTTTAAATAAACTTCCACCGTCTACAATTATAAATATACTTCTAAGAAGTTGAAATCGTCGTTAAAATACACCATGTATCAATTGATGCATTCGAAGGTATAGAAAATATTAGAAGGAATGAAATATGTACCATAGCACGAAAGAAGTGTATTATGCTTAACCGTGAATGATGTAGGTATTTCAAAAGTTGCATGTCCTAAAAAATGCAATACATTTATTTTTGTTTGTTGTTGTATGTTACCTAGATTTCACGCAATTCCTCATGAAAGAAACTCGATTTGAGCGAACACAAAATAGATTGTCTACAATAGAAGATGAACATCAGTAGGTTGTTGGAAAAGGAAAATAAACTTCAAAAGAATGACGAAAGGGAAGAAGAAAAATAAAATAGAAAAGTTGCGGAGGCTGCGAAGGAATCTTGAGATGGCGAGAAGGGTCATTGTATTGGGAGTTAAGATAAGCGAAAAGGTTTTCACCGGGATAAGGAAATTCTACATCTCTTTGGCGTAGAGATTTTCAGAGAGACGTGGAAAATAAGTCAGTTGAGAGACAGCTCTAGTGGCTGTGTAGTCGGGAAATCGAATGTTAAAACTTCCCAGCCAATTTTACACGAATCTAAACTCATTCCTATGCTTCTGTGAAGATTCAACAAAACTTTTTTCACTTCTGCAACGCAACACGTTGTGTGTCGTAAGAAAGAGTCACTGGGCAGCGCTGGCGTACACATAGTTATAAGTTTCTAGGGAGATGGAGATGACTTCCATTGTATTTCTTCTTCGTTCTTTCGTGGATGAACTTGTTTCGCGTTTCTCCGGGATTTCTGGTGTCGCGTCTTTCGAAGCATGTCCAGACATCTAGGTATCATCAGCTTGGGTTGGTTGTAATATCGGTCCAGATCCTTATTATTCTACTGTATCACTTAGCATTTTCCGTAAAAAAAAAACTGTCGCAATAAGAAAAAAATGTAGTATACCATGAAAATTTACAGAGAATGGTGGTCCCCGAGATGTACAGACAAGCCGCAATGATAAAACCAGTCTTGCAAATCACCCCTCTGTATACAAATATCTGTATTTTAGGCAATTTATACTACTTCTGTGTACGACTGGTAGTCGCGATAGGGGGTAAGTTTTATCACAACTTAATGAGTTGTGTATACGTACACTCGACAATTCATAAAACGGTATTTAAAAGAAATGGATTGTCTGAAAAAATGTGATGGCATCATCTGATGAAGTCTATACTTACTCGTCATCTACCTCTAGTAGGCGAGCTCTGATTTCATTGATAATAACAAGGATTGATTGTCAATGAGCCTGACCAGCAGCCAATCTGTTTCGTTCAAATACCGTTTTATGAATTGTCGAGTGTACTTCCAATTCGTGTCACAAAAAAAATCGCTAAACTCAAATTGTATCGTTCAAATTCTACTTTAAAAATATTTTCATCAAGTTATTTTGTATGCTGACTTTTAAATATCTTTTTATAACGTATCAATGTTTAGTAATCATGTTGCCATGTTATTTTGGAAGTAAAAGTTGTCAGTTTCAGAGACGCTGCACGCAGGTAGCGTTGAATCCAATCGATTCGATAAAATCAATCGAAAAGAAAGACTCCGAAACTTCTGCGTAACATCAACATCGATAATTGTCTAATCTAAACTTTTCCCACTGAGTTTTTCTTCCCTTAAACGCCTGAAAGATCGAAGGGAAAGTTTTAATAATTAATGCTATTGGACGGCAGCGCGCTTTATCGATGGAAAGCATTGCTTTCACTTGTAATTAAATAAGACCATCAACGTGTATGCGAAACTCAGGTTCGAATTCGATAGAGAAACTCTGAGGAACGTTTATCGAGGAAACGACGAGGAAAGTTTAAGATTAATCGCGATCCAATGAAAGACAATTTATATCATTCCTTATCAGTATTTATCACATGATAAACATTCGGAATTCGATTCTTTGTTTGTAATTGATTTTTAGCAAGATTTGAGTTGATAAGAAAGATTAGAAATTATGCTGGGGAAAATATTTTACATGCACCTGGGAACTAAAAAACACATTGAAGAAAAATGATAAAAACGTCGTCAGACACAAGGTATTTACGGAAATCGAGCCTGGGCCTCACCAATGACAATAATGCATCAGGTTTCCAAGTCAAAAATATATCACACAAATACGATGTGGATAATTCCTGATAAATTGGAATAAACTATGTAGTTTCTTGGACGATACCGTTGAGCTACATCTCAAACTGTGTTGATGTATCTAACTTATCATAACATTTTTTATAAGAACGGGTTGCGCTTTCAATATGAAAGATTTAGAGACACTCTCTTTGACAAATTGAATAACTTGTCAAATTCAAATATATTTTTTTTTTCTTTTATTACATTTCGCATCGAAAATATCTCGTAAAGGTAAGATTGAAATGGCTCAACTCTTGCTCTCACAGCCCAATGAAGCATCAATGATGAAAATATAAAACCCCTTGCGAGAATCCGCATAAAACAAATCTCAAATTGAATTCAAAGAGAACAATAAAAACGTTTTCCATCCCCTCCATCACCCCAACCCCTTGATGTACGCCATTCTTCACTTTTACGAGGACAACCTGACGCGTAAAATTATTATGATCTACCTTGAAACGTGTCTTTCGAGTGGGTGGGAGTGGGGGGGGGGAGGGGGTGAAACTAGGTTACACATCCACGAAGTGATAATCGTTCATCACAGATTCCAAGCCGAGCGATCAAATGAACCCAGTTCGAACCTCGAGTGCGATCACTGGATCTGTTTTATTGAGAAGGGAAACCGAAGTGATGGAGAGAGGCGGAAATAGTCGAAGTTCGGTCGGTTTTAAATGGTGGTTGGATGTAGAATAAGTGTCCAGACAGGATGGTGATAAAATTCCACAAGTTTTCCTGAATTTTTAACCGAAATTGTTCCAATGATGTGTTTCATGTTGTGTTCAAGTCATCGTTTAACGCTGGAGTTTATCAATTACCGTCCATTTTGTTTTTACCAAACCTCTGATAAGTTTAAACGTTACGGAGAAAAGTTGAAGTTTGTAACACTTTTAATAGTGTTTTAATCGCGCAGAAGGATTGGACGGTTTGATTTGTGAACAATCAGGTAAAAGAGCAGAGAAGTTTTGATGTCATGTTGAAAGAGAGATGGCGTAACCTTTCTCAATAGTTCGGGCAATAACATGACGTCATAATAAAGAAAAGTGCGTCTTCAATCATATTTTTGTCCTCGATACGTCTACGAATTCATCATGGCATTTCCCAAAATATCTAAACGTAACTGACTTACATTTTTACTCAAAGTTAGTAAGTTAAAAAGTCTTCGATAAGTTTATTTAAATCGTTATAATTTGCTCATCACACTGTATACCCACAGATTAATACCCATATTTGGTGTAAACACAGGCCTTATCGATTCAAGACATAATTAAATCACAGTGCAAAGTGTTGATTTGAGTTAACATAACGTCCCTTTGGTCGCTATTGCGTGAATTTAATTATTTGCCTGCTATAACAATCTACCTCTAACTCGGCTAATGCTAACCCTACTTCCTAATACAGTCCACTTCAAATACCGCAGAGTCCACACAACGGTGGCGAAACATTCAGTCATCACGCACACAATACCGACCGAGCGACCGAGGAGGGTGAACATGACAGTCAAACTTTTTATCGCTTGGGAGCGCAATTGTCGAGAATTGGATTTGCTATCCGCTAAGCTCTTGGCGACAGAACGTTTTGAATTCAAAAGAAAGAACTTGGCATTTTTAAATTATATAATAGTAATTTTCATTTTAAACGAATTTCGTGATCATCTTGTATGGTAATGTAATGAGTTCAAAAAGAAGAATTTAATTTTTGTAATTTTGTGCCAATCTAGTGGAGCGGTCGCTCCACCCAGCCAAGTCGTACTATACACTCACAGCCACTCAACATACCGTAAATGCCTAATAAACTGAGGAGCAGACCAAACACTTTTACTGTAAGCAACAACATGGCATTTTCGGCCTACTGGATCTCAAAATTGGTAAATCTCACATTGTTGCGAAATATCTTAATTTCGAGCTATGGCCCACCCCACTACATATACCAAATTTGGGAACAATAGGTTATGCCATTTGCGCGCTAGAGGACCGAGAAAACAGTGAAATTACACCACTTTCTGATTCTGAAGATGATGATGATTCTGATGATATCACGAAACGTCGCTATCACCGCCACAGCCTAAACGGCTGAACCGATCGACCTGAAATTTTTACCACATGTGCACTTTTGGCGTCTGAGGTGCCTTTTTATAAAACCAACCGGAAGCCGCCATTTTGAAACCGGAAGTGACGTCATAACTCAAAAACGTCTCGACCGATTAGAACGAAATTAGCGCCATTCGATTTAGATGGTCATCTATATGAAGTATCAATAAAAAAAATATTATTTTCTTATTTTCTAAACCGGAAGTGACGTCATAAATACGCAATATTTAACTTATTTCAACAAATTATACTTAAAATACGTACATAATTAACTTACATTGTAACATAGACAATACAATTTATATATTCAAGGTAGCAGTGTTCTCGGCCGCCATTCCTGAAACCGGAAGTGACGTCATATATCTAAAACGCCTGTACCGATTGCAACTGAACTAGCTCCTGCGTATTCATTCTGCTATTTATTTGAAAAATCAATTGTGAAAAATGAATAAATAAATTAATGGTACCGGAAATGGCGGCAGGAACCACTAAATGAAACCGGAAGTGACGTCATATATTACAAACGGCATGACTGATTTTACGGAAATATAGGGATTAGGAATTCAGATGGTCGTTCATGAAGGTATCAACTAGATAAAACTAGATTGTTTTCTTATTACCTATACCGGAATTCGGCCGCTATTTCAAAACCGGAAGTGACGTCATGTATCGAAAACGGCTGGATCGATTATAACGAAAATTAAGCTATTCTTCTTGGATAATCATTTTCATCTTATACCAAACGCAACTTTTCATAGTAACCAAATCGGTTGAGGCGTATTTTTTTAAAGAAATTAGTCCCTGCTCGGACATGTGCTACAAGCTGTATGAATAAACTAACAAAAGAAGTGATATCCCAGAAAAAACACTCCGTGTAAAAATACCAGCCAAGTCTCTTTAACTATAAAAAAAAATAGACGAAATCTAAAAATTCAGCACTGAAAAGGAGTGATATCAAAAAAGGAGCCAAGTCAACGAATTTTCCAAATTTTAATCGTACCATTGAAATAAAAATATCAACCCCCGAGAAATACTTAAAAAAAGGACTTGGCGCATCGTTTTTTTAAAGACATTTTTCTATTCTTAAGCTTATGCCACTCACATACTACGTAGTTCAGAAATGCCTAGAAAAATTGGGACAAAACTTTCAAATTAAATATTGAACATTCTGTAAAATATTTTAAATTTAAATATAAGTACGCAAAGAAACATAGCATTGTCTTACAAGCAATAAATACAGAACAGTTGTGTTTGTGATTGGTAGGTACCTATAGTTTTGTGGGTACATCAACATACCTACTACAGCATTATACTTTGAACCTTCTCGCCGTGTAATTAATTGCTATTAATTAACATTTTATACCAAAAAAATTCATAAATTACATAACGTATTACTTTAGATAAAAATCTAGTCAGTAATTATTTGAGCAGCATGGCTCAGTGCACTAGTCACTTATACAAATCTCATTGACGGCCTTCTTGTAATGAGCGCTTTCGCTATTTCCCTCAGTCACGATATTGAGAAGTATGATTGATTAATATGACCCTAGAAATAGTGGCAATAACGAATAGACTAGGCCGCTTCCGTTTATTCGTTATTCGTTTATCCGTTTATTTCCTCTGAATATTGACAAAATACCAAAACTGCCAGTAGGTAAGAGTACTAGTTATATTAAAACGTAGTATGATTCGTCGATAATGAATGTGATAAACTCAGGAAAATATACTTGTAGAGTTCTTCCTATACTTTTAGGATAGAAAAGTGTCTTTAAAAAAACGATGCGCCAAGTCCTTTTTTTAAGTATTTCTCGGGGGTTGATATTTTTATTTCAATGGTACGATTAAAATTTGGAAAATTCGTTGACTTGGCTCCTTTTTTGATATCACTCCTTTTCAGTGCTGAATTTTTAGATTTCGTCTATTTTTTTTTATAGTTAAAGAGACTTGGCTGGTATTTTTACACGGAGTGTTTTTTCTGGGATTTGGTACTACTTACAGTTCCACATGCATAATGTGCCAATTTGAGAATAACATTTAAATGCACACAATCGCTTAGCCACTGCGCAATGACAAACGAGTGTCGTAAAAGTAGAAAGAGAACATTCGCTACCCACAAAAAGAAACGATGCGACATCGCTTGTGAACAATGTGGTACCAGACTGCCTATCGCCGTAGCTCCTCACGATTTCTCAATGTAAGATCCATCTACCGTGACATTTTACACTGCAAACGCATTCGATATAAATGGTTGGGACTACGAATTCACAATGACATTTGAATAAGAAATATTCGTACCATTCTACTGGAGTGTTTACATATGCCTACACGGAAGAACTGTTATAAATCAAACAAGGCACAAGAGGGGCATAGGTGACAAGAGAAAAATGGTGACGTGACCGAATTCGGCTTGGAGCACCAATCTATTGGATTTGGTAGTTCGGTATGGAAAATGCTTTCAGGCTATGAGATTTGATGTTGAGGTGAAGAAGTTGAAAGAAGCGAGTGCTATTTGCTTTTGGCACTCGAATATTTCAAACAATGTGCATATTTTTAAACAGGATGCCATGACAATTTTGCAGATAAAATATACAATTAACAAAAATTAACATAATTTTGTATTTTCGTGTACTCACTGTATCAAATGTCGACCTCATAAATAGTATGACACAAACTGACAATATTTTTATATTGTATGTAGTATTACTCTAATAGTTAAAATTTTGCCCGCTCTATTCGTAAACAATTTACTGGGTTGCATTACTATTGGACATTGTCAGGTCAATGACCATTTATACATTAGTTAATAGTTAGTTATCCCCTGACAATACAGTAAAGTTTTACTGCTAAAAATAATGAAATATATTAATTATTCAGTGAACATAGTGCCCAAAGTACACGGACTGTTTTATATGATGGCAGTTGGCAATTTTGCAAATTGCTTTCGAATCGCTGAGGTATTTACTCATTTGACCCAACTATTAGAGGCACTTGCATTGCAACATTGCTACACTTGTAGATATTCATTAAAACTGTTTAAATTTACAATTTTAGTAATTAATCTACTAGTAAAAGTAGGCAATAGATAAAAACAGCTTGGATTTGAAAGTGTGGAGCCACAAAGTAGCATGCTATTGCATTGATATTCATTATATATTGATATTCGGTATAACTTTATCTAATTTTTTTCGAAGACATCCACATTTTGTCTCTCTGATGAATGTTTCTTCAAAATATACGACATTTATTGAAATGTATAAAAATAAGTTATAAAAGTTTAGTTTTCTTTGTAGTCAGGAATATGTCAGTGGAGACGGAATAACAGCAGGACCGGCCCCTGGCCAAACCTTGCTCTGCGAAAAGCAACACGATTCCAAGAATATTTCAGAGAGTTGAGCCAAATTTCTGTGATCTATGTCGTGATATCTAAAGAATAAAAATGACGGGTCATATTGTATGTAATATAGGACATGTCCACATTTTACTTGCAAATAATTCTTTGTCAAGGATTAGTTTTGCTATTTTTTTATTTGCGTAGTTGCGTACAAAAAGGATGAGTGGATATAAATAGCCCCGAAACGTCCACGAAGGCTTAAATGGTTTTCAAGTTTATGGCAATAAATCTAACATTCGAGAAAATCTCGACTTTTTGTTTTCACTTTTGCGGTAAAAGCTTAGAACTTGAAAGGGTGAAAGCGCTGTTTTGGTGTCTTGAAAGTAATACGTAAGACAGATTGCCATGTAAACCAAGTGCCCTCTTTGTACTCAGAACTGCAGCTAATCGACCACTTGGAAGAAAATGTATGATATTAATATTTTCTCTGGGACCGATTTATCCCCTCAATAATGATTCGGAATTTAGTTGCTGTGGGTCTGAAATAAATAAATCATGTAATTGCTAGAGGAAAGTGTACGTTTTTTTTTATCATGCGCTCCTATTTGATTTTAAGTATGAAAATCATTTAGTGTAAGTCCACAAAGGGTGAAATTTGTTTCATATTTTAACATTCAACAATGATGTACGCTCCTTATATTTATCACATGTTTATTCATCTTGATTACCTATTATTCCACAAAGTCTATTACATCGATATCCTACCATTAATCGCAATATTAATTTAGAACCTACCAAATGACATTCCACAAAGAGTTGTCAGGATTTGATATCGCAAAGAGCACACACGTAATGTCAGCAGTAATAAACTTTAGTTTCATAATCTCTATTCCGGAAGTTCAAATGAGACCACTAACGATCCAAACTATCAAAACTACCATCGTAAACTATTTTAAACAACATTATAGAATATTATCATATTCGCTATCTATATTAAATAGAATCTATAATAATCTGACATAGTAAAACAAGATCTAAAGTCGTATTTAAATTACAGCTTTAATTCCATCGTCTATTAGCTAGCACATTAAACTTCTTTGAGACAATGAAATTACAAAGCAAGTAGATACCTCTGGAAGAGGCGAGAAATCTCTTGGGGAGTGTCTTGGCATTTGCAGCTCCCTCTAGCGTGAAATCTTGCATTCACACGATGAGCGCATTATGAGTCTGGATTCGATTAGATCTTCAAGAAGGAGGAAGCTTTAAGATACGCGCCATTGCTGTGAAGTTAACAGATAATAAATCCTAGAGGGAATAATTAGGCGGAGAAGTGTTCATAATTACGTCTAGGCGGTGTTAGATTGCAGTTGTTTGAGTATTTTAATTATTATATTTAGTTGGTTATATTATATTATTAATTAGACATCATAAAGTAGAACATTTCTGTTCAAACTTGATACTTTTTTATGATTTATGAGTCTTAGTATTAGAGCTACTATTAGTGTAAATCAGTAAATGATGTTTCCATTTTAATTTAGTGGAGAAGTCCGGAGGTGATAGGTAAATATGTGACGTGACATGCTGAGGCCAAGCCGGTATTTATGTTAGTATCATGTTTTGTTTGAGGATTTGGCTTATTTGTATGTGGTGTGTATGTACCCTTAACATACTCTACGATAGGTAGTTGTCATTATATACTTGATAATGGCAACAAAATGTGCGAAATTTGTCCCAATTTTCATAACATTTTGTAAATGACATTGACGTCAACGAATTTCTTTTCATAAATGCGCACAAATATCCCAAGAAATCGAGTCTTTTGTGTGTTTTCCCCTCCCCTCTAAAGGCACAGAAAGCATAACTCGACAGGACGTCGCATCTTTGTCTGTACAAGACATTGTCTCACGCCGTTTCATCGTGTGTTTTAACTACGCTGAGAAGACAACGACGGAAGTGATTGTGATACAGAATGGATGAAACGACACATCTTGACTGATGCTCGTGACGCATGCGCATTGTTGCAGATACATCCAGGCGACAGGAGTTTACAGTTAGCTCGAGATCAGATAACTTGTCAGTGGCAAGAGACTTGAGAATATGCCGTCCTATTTGCTTATGTTTTACTATACATCTTTTGTATAGTTGATGAAGAAGGGTGTCAAGGTTCCATTTTGTATTTGTATAAATACAAAATCAATACATTTTGTAATACAAATTTGTATTTTATTGCTGTCAAATTCACTATACAGACAGGTATCGTAATTACCATGTCATTAAACAATGCCATTTGTCTTTGATCAACAAGTTTACAATAAATATGAAAAATATCAGAATAAAAAAATAATGATGTAGAGTGGAAAAGAATTGCAAGCACAATAGTTCAAGAGTCATCTCTGCGGACGCAGCGTACAGGAAAAATAAAGTAAGTACCTAAATTATGGATTGAATACAAATTCAAATATGAATTGTTAATTTTGATTTCTCAATATTGAGACATTTGTTAAAACACAAATAGGTATTTTAATTTTAATTCTCAGTTGATGGCCAAATATGTAACTTAGTTACGTATGAAACAGAGAATATCTACCCCATGTCAATCATAAATCCAGACAAATAATATATGCTTGCATATTTATGAGACCATAATAAACAATCGAACTAATTTCCAAATGATTGTATCTATCAAACTTGTCACTTAGTTGAATTCTGCGTCCAACCAAGTGAATTGATCAACATTTATGAAGTTCGTCTCTGCGAGATTATCAGTCTAGACTTTCTCATACACATAGTTTGCCTACATCAAGTCTAACGATATTGAGCTCCATCGCAAACAAACTTTAGTCTCAATATAAGAGATTTGTTGGAGGATACTGAAAATGAAAATGTGAAATCTCTGCAAAAGCTTACAACAAAATATATGATACATGAATAATGTAATGGGATTCCCCATTCCCTTTCCCGTACTATTTCTTTACTCTACGTACGTAAAGCCCCACTATCGTGAAATATATAATATTCCCAGTAAGATTCATCCCAATTGGGCTGAAAGTTGACTTTAGCTCCACAAGCTTGCTTCAATATTGAAATACTAAAAGTTAGTTGGGATAGCCTAAGGGACCTCTTTAGGGAAGCACAGACTATTTCGTTTGCTTAAGTTGCATATCACTTCAATACAGACGATGATACATTTGGGTTAAATAAGCAGTTGGGACTTATCATGTAACAGTGATTGGTAAATGAAAGCGGAACGTATTGGTGAGTCTAAAGAAAATAACTTGATAAAATAAACACAATAAAATGAAGGAAAGAAGAGTAATTTACATTGGAGTAGCAACAGTTTCATAAAGATTATGACAAAATACAATTCTTTGCTGACTTTGAAACAAAATATTTGGATTAATTGTCCAACAGAAAACTCTTTTAATGTCTCGTTTCTCAATAATTAGTTTGGATGTAGAGTTTGGATTAGTAGTTTGGATGTACTAATATTTTCTCTTTTGAACGATTCATAAACTACATTTATTTAAAATCTCGATAGTTACAGTAGGCTTCATCAGGAGTTTTTGACAGTTGTAAAAACAAATATAACAATTGAAAAACATTTTTCAATAAGCTTACAAAATATCAAAACTTAAAAAACTTTACAAAGGTTACTTGATAGCAGAATATCAAAATCAGTATGGTACGCAGTTTAATCAAAAAATATGTCACAGTTATGATGTGATTTTATAAAATAAATAACATTCATTCTGGTACATAATTTGTTTCATAAAACATTTCTGTGTATTTCTGTGTTCTGTGAATATCTTTCTTATGCACCACTGTGTATTTAAAGTTTACAACATGTGTAGAAAATTAAGTTTGCTACTATTTATAGGAACATTGTGGCTAAACAACTCCATATGATTATCCAGAACAATTAGCATCTCAGTCTTCCTCTCTGATCTTCAAATAGATTACTCAAAATAGCAACAACGAGAGAGCGGAATCTTTGACACAGAGGGAAGCTGCAGAGAATTGTGTTGAAAAACTGTGAGAATTACCTGAGTGCAGGGTGAGTAGGGGCGAAGAAGACTGTGGCATTGACTGATGGGGGCCATGGGGGACATTTCGAGAGCGAGTCAGAGCAGAGAATCATTAGGCGGTTCCACAAAAGAAGAAAGATATTATTTAAATCAATTTTGATTACTGTTCGCAGTGGAAACAGTATTCAAATCGAACGCCAAGTTTGTCTTTCTGTGATTGTGAAGAAAGTATATAGTTAAAATATCAGTATTACAATCTCCAGCCCTGGACTGGACATTCTGTACTAACGAATAAAATTATTCGTAAATAGTAATAATTAGTTAATTTTTTGTGAAAATTTTTATTTTTTTTGTCTCAATGGGTGCTGTAAGAAATTTAATTTTAAAAATGTGCTAAGTGATAAGCCTAAGTTTGTCTTTTATCTAATCGTGATTAAAATTTGAGATGAATTGGTTAACGGGTATGGTCTCCAATCGTACCTATAAATATAATGAAATTGCAAGCTAGATCGAAATAAACTAAATACGTGTGAATACGAGTAAATTGAGTAAATTTTAAACTAAATTAAGACTCGAATAACACACACAGGACTTTCACTGGTACATAATAATGTTGCCCATTAGATATACATTACATATTATATATTACATATTGTAGAGTTCATTAGATATGAGTGTTCACGTGAATTCAGCCTAATTTTTGTTACAAAGAACAAAAATTACTTGTAACACAAAATAATTGCAAATAAATAAATAAACAAATAAATAAATACTGATTCAATGACCTGTAGTACTGTACATTAAACAGTTTAGTTTTTTTAGATACATTAGATCTATTTATATTTAGGTAGTTCATAATAATAAAATATCATACACACCATACTTGATAATGCCAAGCAAACAATTAGGTCTACCTAACTATCAAATAGTTCCTTTACCAACACAAAACAATCTAAAATTATCCAACATGTATTAAATGGTAATTTTTTATTATGTTTAATCTCTCGGTGAACTATAACTACTTGTACACTAGCGCATTCTAGTGGCATTCTCATTCTACATGTAAACCAGATCATTCCTTGTCTCTAGAAATGCTCACTGCAATATTCGAATTGAATTATTTCCTCCTCCAGCTTCGACTTACGCTAATTACATCGTCCCCTGAGTACAATTAATTAATTAACGGCAACGGATGACGAACAGTGAATAGGCAAGAAGGAATCTGGAGCACTGGTCTAGGAGCAGATTCTGGGGACAATATGTAGCGAGCTAGTGACTTCGAATTACATCACTGAAATAATCAAACCGCAAAGTAGTTTAATATAGTTCAGGTGAAACTAATCACTGAGAGCTATTTAATATTGTATCGTGTTCGTATGAATAATGATGTCAAGAGAATACGGAGCTCATGGGATGGTTTAAATACGGGGTTGGAGTTAGATGGAGGGCATTTGCATGAAGAGCAGTAGATTAATAAAATAGATGTTATACAAGTGTATCATATGGTTGACAAAATAACAAAATATTGCAGTGTTTTACAGCGTTACTGGAGTTAACGTTTTGATGTACAGACACAAAAATCAAAAACAATTTGTTGTAAGGCGTTGCTGAAAAATATCTATAAAATTTGATATTTTCCAACAATTATTAATGTATAAGCAATATTTTCTTTGGTTGATGCCCCTTGCAGATTTGTGCAATGGCGACTCCGAAAGGGGTCATTTGTCTACGAATAGTAAACACGATAGTAGGTGAATTCAGCCTTCGTACGTACAAAAAACAAAAATTACTTGTAACACAAAATAATTGCAAATAAATAACTGATTGAATGTAATGTAGTACTGTACAATATTATACAGTTTAGTTATTTAGATACATTTAGATCTATTTATATTTAGGTAGTTCATTATAATAAAATATCATACACCATATACTTGATAATGCAAAGCAAACAATTCGGTCTACAAAACAATCAAATAATTCCTTTACCAACACAAAACAACCTAAAATTATCCACGTTAAAATAAACGGACATATAAACATAGTTCATAAAAAGGAAATGCTTCTAAGTTCGCTATGTTTGATGTGAAAATGGCTATTAAAATATTGAGACATAGAATACATGTAGAATATCACATTTCATTCTACTCTGAATTAACATTAGCACTCTCTGTAACTCAGCTATATAAAAACTTTTTATCACAAATGACGTCGCTTTATATTTCATATTTTATACATGAATACTAAAAGATAAAGTTGATTTTGAACTGAATTGAATGGTGAACTGCAAACAAAGTGCACGATGGGATGTGTTTGTTCGTTTTGCGATTGTGCATATCCGTGGTGCACAAAGTTCAGTTCAGACTGAATTGACAAGTGTTCGAAAATTTCAAACGATAGTTGGATTATGTTGGACAGAAAATCAATGTGTTTCACTCATGGCAGGGTTTTAGAGCTTGTTTATTAAAATATCGAACTTGTCGGTCAACTTTTCATCAACTTTATAATCAACGCGATTTTATTCAGGATGTTACAATAATATGTGTGTTTTCATTTTTATTTTGTAAGGAAGCTGTTTTCCGCATTTGTGTAAACTAACAATGCAGAATGCAGACGGTATGAAAATGTCACCTATTTAAAAGTTTACATGAGAAAAACTAGTTTATTGGTTTTGGATGCATTCACAGAGGTTATACAAACACGTGTAATTCATTTGTGACAAAACATATTCTTTAACAAAAAATTGCGTCGCTTATGTTTTAAAACGCTAACTAAATAATACAAATATAAGTACCGATTGTTACAGGTGAAAATATTTTTGAAGCTTGTTTCAAATAAGTTGGTTGCAACTGACAAATTTAGCATAGAATTTCGGTTACCTACATGACAAAAACTTTTTCCATCACTGAAAAGTTTCCTTAAATTTTGCAAAACTAAATTGTAATTCAAAGTCACACATCTACCTATTGATTACTAGCTAGAACATTATTTGAAAATGATTGTTGAATTATACGAGTTCGAACCTTTAAGGTTGGCACTCGCTTCCTCTATGATCATCTCGATTTTCTGATCGTGTTATGCATGGATAGTTCCCATATAAAGACCAAGAGGGTAGAAGCGAGTTTCTTCCCTCAACCTTCCTATCACTACTGTCATCATTGGCCTAGTTGCAGATTCCATTTAAAAAAACCAACGAACTGCTTTGAAATGATTACCATCATCCATTTTGAAACAACATCCACACATGACATCGTCAATTAGATGGTTTCCTAGTAGCATTCTTCGTGAAATGTTCCATATTTCAAACTTGAGAAAACAAGAACCAACCGCTTGTCACATCGTCCTCCCTCTTGAAACCGACACAAAACAGATTCATGGACACTCGAATGATGTGACCCAAACTGTGACTTCTTTCAGAGCTCTCCGATTACCTCAAAGCCGGTAATTTACCGGTCAAACCCCAAACATCTCGTGGTTTACTGATTAGCCCTGACGTCCGCCCCTCAGAACTAAAAGCAACCCCCTCCCCCGCCCTCCCACACGCTGAGGAGTTACAGATGACTTCTGGAGGAGGGGGGATGAAAACCAGAGCCAATGAGACAGATCGTTTTGACATTTCCGATCCATTTTACCGTCTAAATCGTTTCGTTTTGACCTGACCGTTTTGTATCAGCCGAAGGCATGGAGGGTTTTACTTTGACTGATATCAGTTAAGATAAGGTGATAACAGTTTTATGGCAAACCTGTGGCCAATATAGTGCAGGTTCAAGTGTAGAAAAAATGCTTTCCGCTCGATTGGAGTGCCGAAATTGATTTTTTCATAATTATCGATTGTTTACATAATTCTTAATATTACCTGACGTGCCTTCAATTTTTTGGGTGGCCATCTTGGAAAATATGGCGGAAAACGTTCATTTTACAAATTATTTAATTGTTGGTAGAGTGAAGGTTGAAAAATTATGAAATAATTCACTAAAACTAACTCAAATATGGGGACTTGAAAAAAAAATACACCGTGAACGAATTTTATTTTTTCATTGTTGGAATTGACCAATCACGTTTCTGTGTTTTTTTGCTCTCAATTTATTATGAAACGCGTAGACTTAGACTAAAATATGTAGAATTAAAATTTGTAGACAATTTCATTTTGAACAATATGCGTTTTAAAAAAAATTATGTTTTTTTAGAAAAAAACTTAAATTTTTTTTTAATTTTTTTAAATTTTTTGTTTACGGCGTATTTTTTTTTTCAAGTCACTATATTTGAGTTAGTTTTAGTGAATTATTTCATAATTTTTCAATATTTCCTCTACCATCAATTAAATAATTTGTAAAATTTACGTTTTTCGTTCGTTTTCCGCCATATTTTCCAAGATGGCCACCAAAAAAATTGAAGGCACGTCAGGTAATATTAAGAATGATGTAAACAATCGATAATTATGAAAAAATCAATTTCGGCACTCCAATCGAGCGGAATTACATTTGCTCCCCTACTAATATGCCAGGAGGGACATATTACATCTTTGCGGTTCAAAAAAAATATTTTTGTCATGTATTTTTGTCTGAAGAGGGCAGGGGTAAATATCCTGTGTTTAACAAAAATATAATATAATACAATCTATACTAAGTTGATAAAATTGTATTCGATCATTAAAAAAAAAGGTTGAGAATAATTCGAATAAAAGATAGCTGATTTGGCACATTGGTTACTGTTTTTGTATCGATTACACTTTTTGATATTTTGTATGGTGGGGAAATTTGCATAATGGCCCAAATATCATAGCACAAATAACGTGAATTTTTATAATAAGGAATGCCAAATGAATTAAATTATGTGGATGCATTATTAATTAAAATATAAAATTTAGTCTAGTATATTTAATATAATAAGTGGGTAAAATATAAATAGTATATATCTTGTCCCATCGTAGTCAATCACTTATAACTATAAGAACCTCCATTCTGCATTGAAGCCGAGAACTATCACTCCCAGACAATTAAAAATTAAAATTAAAAACTAATTTTATTAATAAATAAATATCTATAGGTATAATATATTCGTGCAGTGGAAATCTCACTCAATAACCATTCCTCAAACTCGGTCATGTTGCTCTCATTCGGTTTTATGCAAAATTCTCCTTTCCCCTGCGCTCGGCTGCGTTAACGAAAAAGAAATCCAACGACAATTCCACCACCTGAGCGGGCAAAAGGAAAAAAGGTCCCCAATTAAAACTCTCTAGCTTGAATTTCATTGGCTCGGATGATTATTCATTGAATCAAGTCGCTTGGCTTGAATTGAAATTCTGCTCGACAGTCCAAGTAGAAAATGTCAGCTTTTTAATTACTCCATTATCTGATGGTTAGAAGTTCACTCGAGGTTTTCAATAAAATGAAATTAAACTACATAATTTAGTTACTGTGAGTGACAAATCAGAGTTCTTCGTATTCCAGTCTTCGTGTTCGTTACATTAGATGTCATATTAACTTGGAGATGCCACTTAAATGCTTTTCCTAACCACCAAACATATTTAAACAGTAGGAGAATTTTTTTTTCATAGTGAATTGAATTATATGCATAATATACCTGATCACAATACCAGTATTAATTCACACATTAATATCATCTAAGATTAATTGGGAATCTCGTCCATATTTATTTGTGTTAAAATTGTCTTCGTATTGTCTTCTGGGGGTAAACTGCAGGAAAAGTCACTAGGTAAGCATTTTCAATAGATTTCAGTAGAAGAGCCGGATTTCAGTTTGTATCTTCATTTCAACTTTGTGTCTTTGATCGATCAAATAATTTTTAAATGATTTTAGTGAGCTTTTATGCATCGAAGAAATAAGTACTGAGAAATATATACGTTGCAATATACCGCACTTCCTTATAAGTAAATAAATAAATCGACTTAACTTTGTGAATAGCAAATTTCAGTCTAAACTTCCACATCATTCCTATATCATTTATCACAATTTGCGCACAATAGTGACGACGCCTGTAGTTTCATTATGGCATAAAATTGGTTATAGTACCATTCTTGCTACCATTTCCCATAGCTTCACATAAACAATTCCCATAATAGTTCCTCGATCCCCCGTATAGCCTTCCCCGAGAGCTCTTTTGGCTCAGTTTTCCCTAAAAGGCGTTCCATCTTTATAGTCTTCAGCAAAACTCGATTCCTTAACTCTTTCAAACGCAGGCCGAGGTCCCCCCTTCGAGCCCCGCGTAGATGAAAGAAACGCAAGAAACAAAGACGCTGGATTCCGACCAAAGACAGAGCGAGAGAAGAAACGTAAAGATATCTCCCCCCCCCCCTCCCGACCCCCTGCTACCCTGGATCACCCCCTGGACTTTCTATTTCACTCTCGTAAGACAGGAGTTGGGGGGGGGGGGGTGTTAGAGGATAGGGCCTGGTGTGAGAGGAATATAACAGTTCATTTTATATGGTCACAAACTACTGTGGGTATCCGAAGAAGAATGGCTTATATACAGAAAGTGTTGGACAGTTTTTTTTTTAGAAGAAAGTTTGTTCTGTTTTTAAAGATCGTATAAATATGAGATAAATTGAGGTTTTAACGGATTTCAGTTTGGATTGGGTGAAAGACATTCGAAGATTGCAGAGAGTTTTCTTTGGGAAGCTTTTAAAAATGTCGTGCGTTACCTTATCTCTAAGATAGGGAAGATTATGTCAGCTTCAAGGTAAGCTTGCTAACAGCTGTAAGGATTCGGTAAACTGTATTAGATATACAAGTTATATGATGGTATGATTTTGCTCTTGAATATCCCACGGAAAATCAAATAGATATTTACCTTTTTGTATAGTACATTCTATTTAATACATCATCGTAATTTTGTCCTGCTCATTTGTAAATTAAAACGTGAAAAACATAAATTGAAATATACACTATGTTTATCGAAGGATTAGTGCCAATATTAATTGTACGTTTATTTACGGGTTGTATTCAAAACTAATTTGAAGCCTTCATTCAAAACTGTATGTTGTGCTTCAGAAAGATCATGACAAATAGCACTTGGCTATTTCTGTAGTTCCATGGATGACAATTGTAACACTGGTATATTGTTTAAAGAGTTGCAGTGATTTTCTAACACGTTCTCTGTCGATCAGCACAACGTTTGGCTGACAAATCACAGGTTTACCCGATCATCACGTGATATCCCACCGCTGCCACCATTTGTGACGAGGTAACGTATCGCCGACACTTGGCGCCATCTGCCGCCAGACAATAACTGTTCGCGGCGTCAGACCCGACGAATGACGTCATTAATCTACAAGCCGGAGAACTACAGTAGTTTCCAAACTACGAGAAAGACGAATGCATGGAAATTTAGAAGATAATGGGTGTAGAGATTTAGTAAGGAATTTCTATAAACTGGTTATTCATAAAAAGTTTCATTAGACCACAAGATTCAATTACTTTTTAAGATAAAGATACTATTTATTTAATAAAATGTACTACAAGATATTAAAAAATATTTATGTATCTTCCGAATTTTCTACTCTTGCCAAAAATGCAACGAGAAAAGAGAAAATATTTTATGTTTTATTCATTGAAATATGCCCTTCATCCATTTTTAGAAGTCAAAACTTTACTATGTCCAGATTTATTTACTACAAACTTAAAGGTAATCAATATCGCATTTGGGTAAACGCAAACACAGATCAGTAAGTGCACCAGTAAAACTAGGAAAGCGCTCTGTGTAACGCGTTGATGGCGCGTTGATGAGCGAGCCTTCGTACTGCATGCGAAGTTTGCAAGTTTCTGCTCTCAGTCAGACCTTGGAAAGAGCCGGAACGAAATGCGTCAAGGAGCGTGAGAAAGTGTCATAAGAGTACCGTGGTGATGCCAGCTCAATAAAGTAAAGTAGGGTATAACAAGAAAAATAATTTTAATTTAATTTTAAATTCTCGCCTCAATTATGAAAATCAGTTAAAAAACTGCATATATTCCAACTTTCAATAATAAATTGAATCAAAAGTTAAAAATCTCAATGTATAAAATATCTAGCAAAAGGAAAATTTTTAATTTTGTTAACAAAAAACGATCACTCGAGAATATGACTCCAATTTTTATAAAATTTAGGTCACGAAGGAAATCATAAAAGTCATGGAAGAGAAATCTAGATTTTAATAAGATTACGAAGGTGATATGTAATTGGATTAGTCTCGGTTCTGGTAATTTCATCTTCTCGATAAAGCAACTACCCCTCCGTGTGGGTGGTGTGATGGTGAGGGGTGAAGAGGGGGCGAAACAACAATATTTTCACTACCCAATTAAGCTGACGGATCGAATGCCAATCGCTCCGTTGCTCAACAGCCCACGGCATTTCCGAACATAATGGCAACCATCACCGCCTACTCGACACGGAACTAGGAATTGAACCTTCTGATTAGAAAACTTAAATTTTAAATTTTAAAACTAATGCTTCAAAAAATAGTTTTCTTTTTGTTTGTGATTGTTTCCCATTACAGATCAAAAGAAGTAACAAATGAGGTCAGTTTTTGACAACATATTCATTACTATTCAGTTTGTCTCCCTTCATATTTCTAGCAAGATCGGTCTTTTCGTTTCACCAGAATATTGATGTGTTGTTTATAATCCGCTTTACTGATGGATAATCTGATAGAAAAGCCGTTTGAAATACGTGGTTGGCTTCAAGCAGAGTTCAATGAGCGTTTCCCTAATGAATTATCTGAACATACGATGGAGTTTTGTTAGAAAAAAATGTTTTGTTTTCATTTTGAGCCTACATTGCGTATCATCCACTTTTGTTTTGATTTGTGTTAACTAGAAGGAAAAGTCAAAACTAATTCTGTACAAATCAATCAGAATATCAATCAGAATGAATTAATTTTCACTCACTGACTAAAGTCGACGACTTGAAGATACTAATTAGTAATTACAGCGTGGGTTTGACGCCCACTGGGGGCACGAATAATGATCCAGAGTACACAGAGTTGAGTTCAACATTCTATCACGTGATAGATTATTTTTCAAACTCCGTTCATTGCAGAACGTTCATTCTCTTTGTTGTAATATTAGAGAATAAGCGTATAAGTATAGTTTTAAGAACGTATACTGTTGTAATTTTGACATTTGTATCCAAAAAGGACAAAGCGTGTTTTTTTTGGAAATGAGAGAAATGTACTGTGTCAATTAGCAGCCTCATTTTGGCAATTACATTAAAATTTCAAAAACATTCCCACAATATCCTTAAAATTAATTAAAAACGTATTTTGTATACTTAATTTACAAAGTTGTGAAGGTAGTAGCAGTACGCTGTTTTATTTTCTTTTTATTACATATTAGAGGTACGCGCATAATTTAATTAATTATCTAATATGCGGAGCCCTGAAAGCTTTGAGGATAATCCAGAAAATATGAACGAAATGTGAAATAATTCCAACTAGTTAGTTCAGTACTGATAATAATGCACGCTTTTTAGAAGTCACTTTGATGGAACCGCGTTATAGGCACCTTTTCCGAGAAACATAAAATTAGCTAAGATATCTTTAATTACATTAAATGGCTTGACTCGTTTGTAGCCGTAAAGAAGGTGGATTGTTTTCAACATTGTTTTCGTGCAGATAGATTTATCTAATTTTATTTTGAGTCGTTAATTTGGATTAATTACCATTTTTACCTTCAGGGCACAAATTGGGAATCCCAATCGTTTTATTCAGCGAACACTTTCAACGAATCATTAAATATTATCATTTATACGCAGCACCCTCCAGCCAATTTCCAAATTATTTCACTATAGGTAATTTCTTAATAGTATGAATTTTAAATCATGAAACATTTTTAAATTTAAGTTCTTGTATACAAGATGTTTTTATATTTAAATATGTGGGTAATTTAACCCAGGAAAATTATTTCTTTTTTGTCTTCTAGGGTTCATTTTTGTGGTACCGTCTTTCACAGAATCATTCAATTATGAATCATACACACAACACCCACTAGACAAGTAGGTAGCTGAAATTTGCACGATTCCCAGTAAAACCACTGATGTAACATAATTCTTGAAATCAGTCGCGTGATTAACTCTGGTAGTTATTACTTGATTGGAGTTGATACGAGCACGCATTGTCTGTGGGTGTGGTCCATCTGGGAGGGAGAGTCAAGCTGTCAGACCATCAGCTGATTGCCAGCAGTCACGCCGTGCTGAGGGAGGTGGACGGGGTTACACTTGCTAGCTCTGACCCTCACACCTCCAGGAACCAGGGGTGCGATCATATAACATGTTATCGAGTGACAAGATTCTCCTCTCACCCGAGAAGGCCGTGAATAACATTGGGCTGTGAAAATTGTCACATGAGAACAAAGATGTCATTTTATATGATCTTACCCATGAATAATTAAGTCAAAATATATAATTGTATACTCGAAGCTCTCTTTGGTAACAAAATAATATAATTCAGTAATTCAGTGATGCTCTTTCTGCGTAATATCTCTCTTTTTAGGTATTTTGTACGAAATAGAGTCAATATTGTGTATGATTATTTTTCACAATAACAAACAAAAATATGAATTTAAAAGTCCAAAATCTATAGAACGCAGTGTGGATTCACTTCAAAACGATTCAAGGTATTTTAAATTATATTTGGAGCCTGCTAACATTTTGTTTAAAACTCCGTATGGTTTCTTCCAATGTAGTTCGCGCAGTGTAATGTGGACTTTCTCTATAATAGCGTCTGACCGGTCAGCAGCCGTGTTAAATCTAATAATCAGGTCCATCTGAACTGAGTAAACTTCGTCTGTGCTAACACGTACGTATATAGAGTCTAAGTACACACAATTGCTGGTAAATTAATGTCGGCTTAATCGATTGTAAACGCAGGAAATGGTAACATGAAATAATAATGCAATGTAGGAACTAAATTAGAGTTTCAACCCATTTGACCAATAAAGTGGTTTCCAAATGACCTATGATGGAGCTTTAATTTGACCCATGAAGAAGCTCAAATGACCTACGAGTATGAAGAATCTAAGTTATAATCGGGTATGTTTTACATTAAAGTCACTAGATTTGAAATTTAGCTCATTACAAAATTTTACAACCGATAATAACTTTTGGATAAATTAAAAAATAAATGATAAGGAAACACAAAGAGATTCACTCTCTAGAATTTGGCAGATTCAAAAGATCAAAGAGACGCTCAGAATCTAAACATTGTGAATTAGAGGCTAGGCATTTCTTTTAAGTTTGGGAACGAAAATTATTTTCTACGTGCGAAGTTGCTTCCGAGAAATTTGGAGAAAAGAACCAAATGTAATTAATTCTCTATCTATCGGACATAACCTTAGAACTTTAGACAATTCCCAATAATATCAAGTAATTTCGAATTACAGATTCTTTCCTATACCGAATTTCGTAGGTCGAAAGTTTTCAACTTGAAGATAGAGCTTTCCTTTTCCCGTAAAGTTGAGGTGATTTTCCGGGGCCCGCGCGCTCGTTTGTTCAACATAAAACTAAACTTCTTTTATAAATCACGTCTCGTACTTTTAGTTCACCTCCAGCAGAGTTGATTGGTGGACAAGAAAATAAAGAATTTACTCACTCTCCAAGCTTCACTTTCATCCCTAATAAAATGTGTTTTACTTAAGGATGCCCAAATAGAGGACTCCGATAGATATCTGAACAAAGATGCTTATTTAATAGATAATTTCCTTGTGCACCATTTAAACGCAAGAAAAAGTGGGATAGCCGAACTAATTTCGAAGATATGAGAAACTTTATAAATTTGAGTTAGTTCTATCTCTATCATGGCAAGTCGAAAAAAACACAGAAATTTTCCTACTAAATATTAGATTTAAACCTTTTCTGCCGATAGATTTTTCCAAAAACCAATATTATGTGTATTAGACATTCGGGTATTTATTAAGATTTTTATAAATACACCTACCAGTACGTTTTTAATAGTTAGACGCCAAATTCTAAATAATTTTCCTATACCTCATCTGTTAAAATTTTCTCATATTCTGTAGACATCATATTGAAAACTCAATATCAGTTGAGAGTTGCAAGTTACAAGACATTTGATGAAAACTTTTACATAAAAATAGAGTTGAAATGTTGAAAAAATTAATACAAATTATAAATTTCAACAAAAAATATTTCCGGAAAATCTACTTGGGCATGCCTCCTTAATAACAACAGTTCCTCGTTTACATGATTGATTTGTTAATTACTTCGTAATTACATATCATCAAATAAAGAACACATGTATAATCGAGCAATCGTATAAAATATTCGAACTAGGAAAACGCTTTATGTACCGCTTATATAAGCGACATTCGTATTGCATGGGAATTAATATTCGCGTGAAAGTTGCTGCTTTATAGACCGCGGAAATAGAGGAAGACAATTTGATCGAATGCGTCAAATGAGTGTGATAATTTGGTGTTTGATTTTTTTTGAATAAATTTGAAAGATACTTCAAAACAATCTTAAATGTCCGTAAAATGTCGATTACTATTGATGTTCGTTACAGATTTGACTGAAAATTCTCTACAGCACCATGCAAAATTTGAAGTTAATTCCATTTTTAATTTTCAACCAGATGATCATGAGCTCGTTCAAGAACTATACCTGGACTGCTATTATGACATAAGTAATAATTGTGTTCAAAACCTCAGAACACAAACAAAAACAATAAAAAACAAACAAACAATCTGAGAAAGTACCATATAAGAGTACCGGCACTCGCGCTTGCTAAATTGGAAGATTTTAAAATTCATCCGAACACCACAGGAATCAAATAAACTTAAATAATTATTTTCGACATCGAATTCAGTTTGCACAAACTAATCTTGAGTCTGTTAAAAATGTTCGCGATGTGGAAATGAGCCTCTGCATATATGGATCCTGTTACTTTATCATTGATAAAACAATAGATTTCACTTGATTTCGCATTGTCGAACATTTTCGCATGCAGTTTCGATTCGAGAACAGGCAAACACACATAATTCAAATTATCGTCATCTATTTCAGCAATTATATTTTCATAAACATTTTCTTATACCATAATCAAGTTTACTTTGACTTCTCTAAAAAGCAGCTTATTAAGAAAATCTCGACAATAGGTATTCTTGAAACCCTACGACGCTAATGACACCGTCACGACGGTTAAACCGAACGACGCCTACCTGTATATAGCGACGCCTCGGGCACCGTCGCGACGCCTATATATCCTCGTCGACGATGAACCGACGCCAAACGAAACGAGCGAATTTTTTTATCTAACTGAAGAGATGAGGAGAAATGAACCCCAAAGGCGACACTCAAAAATAAATATTAGAACAAAATGATGGAGATACGCTATAACATAGAAAATAAACAAACACAGTATGATAGAGGTGGCTTGGGCTTGTATTTTACCTTTGAGCATAAAAAAGGAGTAAGCTAAAACATACAACACTCTTTCAAAGGTTAAAAGTTAAAAAAAAATCTAGAAGTAAAATTACTTTTTTAATGGAATGTATGTATGAGTTAATAGAAGATTTTCACTTGCAATAATCGAAATTACTGTAAAAAAATCTATAATTGAAAGTGACACATTAATTAACTAGGAAAACGCTCAGTGTAACGCGTTGATGAGCGAGCACAGAACATGCAACATCCCCATAGTAACGATGCACGACACGGCACAAGACGATTTTCTCTGCAATTTTTCAATCTCCATAATACTCTGGATGAATAACAGATCCATTGTGTCGTGAAGTCTTACCTACATACCTTCTCCAGAAATCTTTTGTGACATCCCATACTAAACTCGTAAAATTACAATTAATACTTGACTGATTGGGCTTACAATATGTAAAATTTAATATTAAGTTGGTCTTGATCACCATGCAAAATTTGAACTTAATGTGAACATTTTGATTGTCGACCAATCAGAAGACATTATTTAAACTTAAACCAATTAGAGGATTTGGCCTTCGTACTGCAACCGATTTTATGCGCTAGCTCAAAAATGCTTTCATTTTACTGTACATTGTGGATAGCTTGGCTGCTCTACAGGCCTTGCCTTGGAACAGAAGCTTAAAGAAGGCAGGGATGACAATTTAGTATACATTTTTCAAGATTATGGAATAAAATGACCTTAAAATGACAAAACTTTTGAAAATAACGACAGATTAGACTGAAAATTGGCAAAAATACCTAAAATGTTGGTACCAATGACCACGCGAAGTTTTAAGTTGATCGGTCAATCTGTTCTAGTTTAAATGTCAAAAATCACATGAAAAATGGTTTTAAATTTGAACCAATAGGAGGATTTGGCTGAAACTTTTTATGATTGGGTACAATGTTGGTTGCAATGTTTTTGCCAAATTTCAAATTGATTGATGCAACCAATCGAAAGATAATTTTTTTTAAATTTGAACCAATCACGGGAGCCCGTTCAAAAACGATCCCAGGGACCGCATAGAGTACGTTAGTATGTGTACAAAATTTCAGATCGATTGCTTGATCGGTTTGATCTCGGCAGTGCCGACAAAAAAAAAAAAAAAAAAAAAAAAAACACAGAGAAAGTGCCATAAGAGTACCGTGGTGACGCTCGCTCCGCTCGCTCAATAAAAGTTGTTTACAATCGTGATGTGTTCTATTTTTTGAATTAATATGTTTTCATTGTCTTGTAACAGTTGTAAGAGTAGATAGTTGTCATTTCCAATACTTGTTGGCATAATTACGCTTTAGTCAAAATTAATTTGTATTATTAAACTATTGGGACATAAAAACCGATTTCCATCACCAAAGAACCAACTTCTTCAAATTAAATTATCGTAAGAACTTTCCCAATCTATTCATATAACATACACCATGTCTCTTTTCATACAAAATTCTAGGTAATCTTCATCAGCTAATGAAATTTTAGATTTTACCTGCTCTCTTTATGTAACATTCATTATATTACTTTGAAGTCTGTAGTTTTCATTTATGTTGCTTCATTTTTAATAAATCCCATTAGGTAAAGAAGTTTAGAGTGATTGATCAAAGTAGTTGGTATAACAAAGAAAACACGTAGACTTCTTTTGCACCGTGAACGTATCTCAACTTAGTCAAGTATCAGCCACTTGTGTTAGACAACTGTCTGGACTCTGGACAGCACTTTGGCCGTCTCCCTCAGGAGCTGACATCCTGGAAGGTGACATGTAATTAGCACCTGACAGGGAATCCCGTGTTGACAAACTGATACCCCAGGGCGTTGTGGGGGGGGGGGGGGGGGGGTCAGCCCTTTGCTTCATTCAGTAATGGACCACCGGCGCAAGCGCACTGCACCTCCACCTAGGGGCTTAGCATGACGTCATACAGTAATGACAAATGTATGTTCAGCTATATAGTCTTCGAGTGTAGGAGGCGTCAATTATTTAAAATAATTAAAAATATCATTAAGTTTCTGAGAAAATTATCTGATTTATTTATGAATATGAAATGCCCGCGGAAATGCCAAGGTGGTCACCGCAATAATATGAAAATTATATACCTATTCTTACAGTGAGACAATATTTTGGATGGTAACAAATGACTCGCGATGTTGTCTACGCAAAGCTTTCTATTCTATGCCCGTACAAGACACAAAATAATCGAGATTTTATTATTCAATTAAATTTCAGTTTACAAAGTTCTTAGATATAAATATTTGTGTAGAGAAGTTGCTAAAAACAACAGAAACAAGAAAAAATTCATAAAACAGTATAAATTAATTCAAAATGAAATTACAATTCTACACAAAAGATGTATACAAAAAATACAAGTATGCATCAGATATGCAGAAATAATTGGTTTCAATGACAGGAATGATTAGGCTACTTGTTCATTAGGTGAGTCATTATATTTTATAGTAAGTAGGTTTATTAAATTTAGAGAAGTTATAAAGAAATACATTATAATTTTGATAGATTTCACATTTTCTTATCGATACAAATCAGTACGAGTTTGTTGAAAAAGAGTCCTTGATTGAGTTACATTGTTATGTCTTTAAAACGGATATTTCGCTAACCGTTTATCACCGTTTTGATTAGAGTTTATGTGAACGTCGACGTTATTGTTGAGTCGTTTCGTCGTTTAGCCGACGGTGAAAAAAAGAGATAAAAAGTTGAGAAACATCTCGACAAAGACTCGAACTTTAAATTGACTCAATTTATTTGAGAGACAGCGAATTAGTAGCATCACATTCAAAGATACATCGAGAAAAAGAATAACGCGTTTAAAACAAACAAATCGCGACCATCAGATCGTAGGACAGTTGAGAAATGAGGAACAATTAGAGCAGACAAAAAAGTTTTTATTATATGACTTCACGGGAAAAATCGACGAGGTTTGGTTTCGTTGTCAATTTATAAAATTCTCTCCATCCATTTGTAGATTTTTTTTATATGTGACTCATGACTTTTGCCGATCACCAACGAACCAACATTGGAAATATCTTTTATGGGAGAAGTGTTTTGACTTTTCAATTGGATCGCTAAAGAAAACCTCTTATGAAATTTTAAATTGTTCATAAAAGCGCATGAAAAAATATGTATAGTTAACAATAAAATCGTATCTATATCAGCTGTATTAAAAAAATATTGAACTTATTATGAAATCGAAATGGTAATGGTCAATTAACATGCATTTTGTAACCAAAAGTTTTGAGCTAAAAAAATTATAATAATTTAGTCTAAGAAGTCTTTCATAAGTGCGTTCCTATGAAATGGGTTCTAACGGCCCAACAATTGCTTTTTAAAATCGAAACCATTTACCACACTTGAGTAGGTATAACAGGTCGTTGCCGGATCTCATGGAGTTAAAATATAACAAAAAATACAAAGTCGATCAAGTTATTATTAATTACCCACCTAGAGACAGGTCTGTAATTAATTATATTGACTTTACCTCTCTCAATCGAATGGGTGGTCGCCAATCGAAGTAGTTTTTATTAAGTAATAAAATACATTTAACTAGCTCTTGGACTAATTTTAGGTTACACTACTCATTTCAATTTAAACTATAAACCATTTCTAATGAAAATATTGGAGGATACGTTCGCATTTGATCAAATTAGATTGTCAACTTCTGAGAATAATGCATACTTTAATTATCAACCTGATCACATATTGTTAACTAGCACGTTAGTTTATAACTCACCGATATTACAAATACGAGTGTTTATATTTACGACCGATTTGTTCGACAATTGTCTGTGGAATGAACAGTAATAGATTTCCAGAGAACCAATGCCTAGCTAATGAGCATACTCCAGCTACATGTATTTCACTTTATACGTAAAACAGCAAAAGTAAGTTTAAATTACTCTTCAGTGCTGAACCTAGTCATCGTACAGGTCACTGATCATGTATTGTTAAAATTAAAACGGATACCTGTAAGCAGTGCAAACGTGACGATCATACCTTTTTTAAAAGAGTATTGTACCAAAAATATTCCTGTACAGCGATGGTATTAGATGAATAGAATCATGAAAGACAAAATACGAGACTCAATGTTGTAGAATAATTTATTAATATATAAAAAAGGGATATAAATTAAATAAATGTTAACTTTCATAAATCATAACTAACCCATTGTGTTGACAATTAAACATTACCGTATCCATTTTTCCGCTCTGTAAAATATTCTGAATTCATACCCTAAATTTATCCCACTTTAACCGAAACCAGCAGCCCCATTATTGACCCAATTCTGTAAATCATCTCAGCAATAAAACATCCCAACCAGTCATCATTATGTTCAATCAACCCTTTCGTGTACCAAACTCGCTGCATCAGTTAAAACAAAACAACTATTGACTAATCAATAATATTGACATCATTGAATTCAAAGCAATAAATATGACGATGTATTGACTTTGAATCTATGTTTGTAGGCTTCCAATAAAATTAAGTGACACATTTGGGAGTCTCTAAACGACCAACAGCCTGTAGCGTTTGTGGGCAATATAACTGTAAAAAGCCAAAATGAAGTGGTTTATTAATAAAACGATGTATTTGAATGTGCTAAAGTTAAATGCATGATGCTGATGGCAAATGAAGTTTAATTTGTAAAAGTAGAAATGTATTATACTACATTTTCATCATATTGTAAATGACGCTGAGTCAACAAAATTATCATGAACAAATTAACTTCATATCGACGATGAAAAGTTGAAATTATGTTAACTTTGAATAAAGTGTAAATGGTGAAACGTCTAAACTAAACCGGAATTTAATGGTTTAAAAGTTATAACAGTAGATATCAACGTTTCCGTTGTAGCTAATCAAATATTAATGTTTTAATTTAATTTCGTGATATTCAAGAACAAGTTTCGAGTAACTCTGCTAAACATATTATTGTGTGCTTGAGAAACTATCAGGATTATGTAAATGTGTACATTAGTTGATTGCAATTGTGATATTCACCTAGTAAGTTATAAAATACATATTAGGTAATTTCAATCTCCAGTTTGAAACTTTTCCTCAGAAACTTTAATATGACTTCAAAATAATATATGCAATTATTATAAAAATTATTTTAATTTTAACATCGTTAATTCCCAAGGAATTTACCAACGACTCTAATCTCAGGTACTGATCAAATCTGATACGATTTGTCATGCAATTCAACACTAATCATAAAACAAGATCACAGATAAAAGATAATCATCATATCAAGTTATTACATGAAACCAGTCCTATAAGATCTCCATTTTAAACTACTGTTCAGCACTAAATATCCCTCTGAAACTGACTGTCATGGCAACGTCCTCCGAGATTCCGTTGAGATAAACCTCTCTCATCGTGCGTAAATCTCTCTCTTCACATCAGGCAAAAGGCAAACGCCTCGACGCCGTCTAATCTCTCATGCAGTGTGTAGAAGGAGAGCTGATAGCATGAATATCCTCAGAGATCTGACCAAACCATTGACCATCACTTCGATATTTCTTGTATTTACCTAATGTATCTATCTTATTAGTTAAATACTTTATAAATACTAAAGAAGTAAAATGTACTTTAAAGTCAGATAACTGAAAAATTTTATATCATAATGAGAATCGTGTAAATGGTATTCATATAAACGATGCGAGTACGTTTAGAATATTATAAATTTTTATATATTTCAACGTGTTTCATTCATGAGATAAAGTGTTTGGGTGTACCGGATGGATTATAAATAGCAATGATTGACATTTCGACATTTAAAAAATAGATTTTCCAAAACAACAGAGAGTCAACAAATAGATATAATTAAAACTTGAGTTAGCAAGGCAGCGACACGAAATACTGATGTCTTGTTTAAAGCTATCCAAACTAGAATCTAATATGTACATTTTGTTATTATTTGTGTTGTAAAAAATTCGCAGATTTTAACTATTTATATTTTATTTCTGACATATGCAATGTTATATTTTTGACAAAACTTATTTTCCTGTACGTTTTTGCCTGATCAAGTTAGCTATCGCGTCTTAAAATTTGTTTACACTAATGTTATTGTCCATAACAACGGTTGCTACTCTATTAAAATTGAAGATAAGAGAATGAAAATGTATACAGGAATCACCCCCGCAACAATTACAAACTTATTGCAATATCGGCCATATTTCTACCCTCTCGCCGGTCATTGTTGTCTCTTGTAGCAAATTCAGACAAAGATTCAGCTCCAGTTTCCAGTTAATCCTCTTGTAGAGGACGTCGGCCCGACAATGCTCTAATATTACTGCACCAAGCAGGACTATAATCTTATTATTCTATTAGCTTAACTATATATCTGAATTCAAAGAGAGAAGAGACTTTGACATAACTGCTCTCTATGTTAATTTTCTGACACCATCAGAGCTAATTATAATGCTGGTTTAGTGGTATCCTATAGGCCCGGTTTTGATGAGGAGTTATTGTATGGTTAAATGGATTCAGAACATAAAGAACGCATTACTCTTAAAGAAAGATGGTTAATTACAAGGATTAAAATGTTGACAAGTTGGTAATTAGAGAATTAGCTTCAAAGTCAATAAAATCATTGTCGTACGCAATACCATTATTTATTTAAACTATCTCTGATATTTTTTGTGTTTCTTTTTCCGATGGGTTGTCTAATTTTTATACAACTTTTTAACACTAAAGTAGATTTATTATGCCCTCAAAATATGAGTTACAAGAGTTTATCACACTAAAACTATTTAAAAAGCTTGGCTTGTTAATTTTTGCTCTCAAAGAATTTCAATAAAAAAAGTTTTGACCGTTCTTCATATAGCAAAAGTTGTATGGATTATAGCTGTCATATTTCAAAAATATAAAATTCGCTATTTTATCTGAGATTTGCAATTTGATTTTACTAGTGTAACATGAGCTTAACATGTCAAATAATAATGCTATGCTAAACGTCTAAACGTATGAAGTTATGAAAAACAGGTATATTAAACAGACGATAGTGTATATTATTTAGTGTTTAATAAAAACTGCAGTACCTCCCGTGTTGCATGTATGTATAAACTGCATCGGTGGCATCTGACAGCCAGGATTATGTGCTACGAAGTTGCAGTATTATGTAATACGACTGCCTTGGGGAACATTCGCATATCATTTATCATATTTATCACCTTGTTCAAATACACGGACATATTTAACACGGTGTAATGTTAATATTCGTAATAATGTTAACTATGTTGCAATATTTGATATGTGAATGCGGCACCTCCACCAAAGTTCGAGTGGATTTTTCGATGTTTTCTGAGATTTATTTCTGGAGACACTGTGAGTCCCATGGGAAAGAAAAGTTGGACCTTCAAGTTGAAATAGTACATTAATTGAGTATAGATCCAGCGATTGATATCAGAAAGTTCGAGCTTTTGGGGGCTTTTTGATCGGGCCGTTTATGTTTTAGATCATTCTTTCGTAATAAATTTCATTTTTACACTTCATTGGATACCTGTAACGTTTCTTTATTGCATTTTGCCATTTTCGTTAACCATTGAAGGTAGAATATAAAATGGCAGATATCAATAAACTTTTCTGTGTAAACCAATCGTTAACCAATACAAATTGTTAAAATTACTAATTTCACATAATCGGGTTAAAAACTGTAGTATGTTTAAAAAATGTTTATCAGTAATCAGAATTACATTTATCCGAATATGAATATATACAAAATAAGCACATTATAACTAAATTTAATTATTTTCCTATACTAGTTCTATTTTGTTCACCAATTTAAATGTCAATATCAAATAGTGTGGCTCAGAATAAACGGACCGAAACTGTTTTTCAAATAGGACAGAACTACACCAAAATATAACACAGTTTAATTATGAATTGCAACATAATTGTCTCCCTTGTTTGAACCAAAGATCCGGTACATTTCTCTTCAAGTCGCGTGGGCAGGTCACGTGTGACCCGAGTTCTCACGTCAAACACGTGGCACATGCTCTGTCGAGCAACTCGCAAGGCCGCGTGAGTCGTGACTCATGAGTCGTGAAGGAGCAAACACAACTCTTGCGTGCATTAGGTGCTCGCACTCGTAGTCAATAGTCCAGGTGCAAACACAACTCTTGCGTGCATTAGGCGCTCGCACTCGTAGTCATTAGTCCAGGTGCAAACACAACTCTTGCGTGCATTAGGCGCTCGCACTCGTAGTCATTAGTCCAGGTGCAAACACAACTCTTGCGTGCATTAGGCGCTCGCACTCGTAGTCATTAGTCCAGAATGCGCCCAAATCGATTAGTGAGTCGAATTCTGTACCTCAGAGGTAGAAGGTCGGAAGTCCATTTCAATGGTTCTTCATGTGAGTTCTCCGATCATATTTGTAATGGTGACATGAGTCATTGTGTATGAGAATTCTTCAATATAACTGAATCTGTTCTGTTGACATCAGTCAAATGGTATTTGAAAGAGCTTGAATTATCATTCCAAAAGTTTATTCTATCTGATAAAACGAGGAACAGATACATTGAGATCCGAAACATGATCAATTCTTCACCACTATGATTTATTTAACCTGCTATTTTATATTTAAATTGAATAATTTGTTTGAAAAAATTAAAATAAGAATTAAAAAAAAAGGAAGGCGAGCATAACATAAATTGTTTTATTAAAATATAGTACTCATAAAAATTGTATTGTCCACCCAAATTAAATCATACGCATTAAATCCACAATTTATTATAATATAATGAGAGGATAATAGGAAATTACTCTTAAGTGAATTCAAGTCAAGTAATTGTGCGAGTAAGCACTTGACTCTTCAATAAACGTGCTCCACCTTTGCCAGTGACACGAATTTGCCTACGCCTTTAAGTAGCTCTGCATTTGCATAAGAATGTGTACACCTGTGTTTGTATTGTCTCCGTAGTTGGTATTCGCTGCATCGTGGTCTGTGATGCAACACTGATCGACTAATTGGCGAACATGCACTCCAAGTGGCGGTGGTTTCAAGGAGGCGGTGGGAAACGTTTGACTCGTGGTGGGCGGTGGATTATTAGATCATTTGCAAATGGAGAAGGCTGTGAGATCATGAGGAGGATTTTCATGTGACCTTCGTTTGATGAGGAGGAGGGAAGACTTATATAGTATTGTAGATTCAAAGTAGGTTTTACAATGTTTTTGTTAGTGTTTGTGGTGACAAACATAAAGTCATTTATAATTCTATCAAAATTATTTGAAATTTTCTTTAAAGCTCACAAATTATCTAAAAATAATAGACAATATAACGCAAAATTGCGATTAAAATCAACCTAGAATTCTCTGCAACGACAAAAGTCCACAAAAAAAGTATTATTTTTTACAAAAAGTCCACTCGCGTTATTACTTTTTTGTACATTTTTATATAATTCTTAAAATCATGGAAAACCAAGAAATATTTCAAGAATTGGATCTTTTAGCTGGATTCCATTCCACTTCTATGTGGTGCAAATAGTACCTAATGCTTCTGACATTACTGTCGTTCTCCATTGAAAACTAATATTAATTTGAATATTGTGAGTTGCCTAACGATGTTCGTAATTTTCGCGGGATTTGTTTAAAAGCTGTGTCAATAAATGTACCTACATTAAAATTAGGTATATACCTAATCTCTCAAAGTTTAAATATGTGTATGTATTATTCATTTTGTATGAAACATGATACATAATTGATTTTGTCAGTTTTGACGCTACAGTTCAAATTTAATTTGACAACGTGTTCGCATTAGCACATTCTATAATGCTTTGAATTTAATAAATTTCCTCTACCTTGAGAAGAAATTCAGACTGCGCAATTTCCTTCCAAGGAGATTGAAGCCCGTGACTTACCTGAAACAATGAGAAAACAAACACCGATTAATGAAACTCACTCATATTACCATTTAATTTTCCAGGCTATCCGTTTGAAAACAATAACATCTGTTGAACTTTCTTTAGAACAGTTAATGAGTACCATTCAACTCTGAATCCATTTAATTTGTTGAGATAGCGTTTGATCGCTACCCGAACTCACCAAGCGGTTTCTCGATCTAATAAATTCGATTTCGCGAGAGTCGAAGCTGGCAGAGCACGCCAGTTGTGTAATTGAATTTATTAGACGGAAGTTCACCTAGAGATTGTTTGTGCAGTCGCCATTGGGACATCGTCCTTACTTCGACGAGGGAAAATACGATTCGGTGTAAATAATTTAGTTTCTTTCTACGGCTTGATAGATAAAAGTTTTATCCCCCCAGATGTATTATAAACAGAGGTTGTGTTCCATTGGGGATATGTGCAAGATGCATTAAAAATAAAAGTGGCCGGAGGAGAATCTCTCTAGCCACGATACGATCAATTCAGTATATGTGGTTTCATTATTAATCTATAGGTGTGTATTGGAACATAAGTGCAACTGATAAAGCGAAAGAACTCCGATGTCAAGATTTTATTGAGAGAAAGACGAGATCGTTTATTTGTTGTTTTGTTTTGTTTCATTTGAAATTATCACTTTCTAGGTTTTCTACTGATAGAAATGTGCATGATAATCATTTGTATTAATTTGTAATGTTAATATTTCCCTGTTCTTGAATGTACACATGTACACTTTGTGTACACTTTGTCCTGTCCAATTATCATGTTGTAGTCAAACATTCCATATTTGTATTCAAAGTAAAGAATTCGAGATTCAATGTTGATCACGCTTCAGCACTTGAATCAACAAACAGCAATCAATTCAATACATTTACCACATCGGCAAAACGGACGTTTTATACCACGTACTTCGTTTCTAAAGTTGTAGATACTTTTACTGATAATGACTGCGACCTTCAAAAGGAAAATGAAAATAACACGAAAGTTCAACTTTGCTGAAGTGAAAGTTCTTCCCGCTCTCTTTTCACTATCGGGAAATTGTACTGAAACAACTATTTCAAAAAAAAATACTTCAACCAAGAACTAAGTTGACATTTTCTTATTTAAAAAGAGATAAATTGCTCGTATCGATTTCAAACTTCTCCAGAACGGCATGAAAATCATCATTTGGAGGCAGAGAGCAATACGAAAAAACCAATTAAGTCGCTACAAAAACTGCTGGAGATCCTCAATTTAATTAAAAAACTGATTTTTATTTACTGCAACGCATTTGAATGAAGCTCTAAAGAGCGACTTCCAAGTGCATTAACTCTAATTGAAAGTGACCAAACACTTAGCAACTCTGATGCAATTCTATTTGAAACGATTTGAACAGCTAAGTGGCGGCAAAAGCAATTAGCTGAAAGATTCTTTAACAAGACGCATCGCTTCATTACGTCCACATTCAATGAGTCTTTGAAAGTCATCGGTCATTATCATCGAGATGATTGATCGATTGATATGACAGTTAGAAGGAAGAGCATCTCTTTGACACAATGCTACCGTTATGTGTAGAGGTCAAGGAGATTCTGTTCAAATAACCTTCATGGGAGTAAATAGTTGTGTGGATTGCTTTTAAAATGTGAACAGAAGAGTTACTGTGAGTTACCTCAGGTTTTAGGCACCAAAAACGCCTACGCGGTGTAAAGTATTTTAAACGCCCAGTATTGTAAGGTTTCTGGATATTTTATTTTGAATGTCAACAAATTATCACTTGAACACGTCTATACAATGAAATTTATTTATACTTTATTTTATTGTAAAGTATGCTAATTAAATTAAAATATATAAATGTGTATGAGTCAATATATGCATAAATAGCTGTACGGAATCAAGCAGTAGATGAGCGATAGAAAAACTTCACTGATGAAAATCAAATTTATACTTTTTTGCACATCCAAATTGAATTGAGAAATTGTAAAATAGTAGGCAAAATTACGACACTAAGTATCGTTGCATAGGGCTGCATTGCGACCAATCAATGAAATCTCTGTCCAAGAATCGAGCTAAAATACTTCCCAACTTCCCAAGGCGCAGTTCATAAATACAGTCGCAAAAAAATTCGCTTAGATCCGAAAAATCACATATTGCCTCGTGATTGAGCGACTCCATTTTGCATATCCAATATGTCATCAGAGGGAGATGGAAAACTGGAGACAACTTATACACATCCATTTTTATCTACCACCCTTCAAACCAACCGCCGCCATTTTATCTCTCCAACCATCTGCTGTAGACAATGCAATGCTTGCAAACAAGCCAGTAATGTCTGCTTTCCCAACTGTATCACGCATCATAATAGAACAGATGTAGTAAGGATTTTGTAAAATCTTGTCACGCACTTATTGGGTAAACTGTCACAATACGTGACTTGGTGACGGCTAATATTTGCGGTCGGGGCGTCGTGATTACGTCACGGCGTCGCGGCGATGTCAGTTGGGGCGTCGGGACGGCTGTGTGGCGTCGTGTGTGGTTGAGGAGTTGGTAGAAGTGAGTTGAGACATGTTTTGTTAAATCACATCTTTTATAAATCTTCAGATTGATTGTAGTGAGGGATGTAAGCACAAAAACAGTGCAAAATGTGATACTAATTTTTCCTTTAGCAGTCTTATAGGAAATTTTCCGCTCTTTCTTAATTTCGATATCCTCAAAAAATCGGGCGGCCATTTTGGGCTCCAGGGCTGTTCAAAGTGCCAAAAGGAGTGTATTTCAGTGAAATTATAATACTTTGGTCAATTTATTGTTCTTTTATAATAAACGATGTGTCAGGAAGGTACTATAAAAAAAATAAAAATTCTAGGTCTAACCAAAGTTGTATTTATTCAAGAAATTAAAGATGTCGGCGGATAAGCTCTAAAATGCCAGTAATTTTCAGGGAATTCGTTTTTCAAGGTTGCAGTTGCTTATGTAGGTTAATATTATGGACCTTTATCTTAAATATTGATGGATCACGAAATTCACCCTTTGGGGGGTGAGGGGTGGAGACCTAAATGTTTCGATATCAGTAAAATAAACGAATGTAGATAGGGACTAATAATTTCTTGCATACACTAATAAAATTGTGCTCTGTTCGAAAAAAATCACAAGATCACAAAATTATGTCGCCACCTTGAATGAGACGCGATTATATTTAGTTCTTTTGTGCTCAGCAGTTCAAAAATCATGATAAATTAGCTGTTTTGGTCATCCCTTGTTCACTGCAAATGTATCGAGTCACCGCCTCCTGAACTAACATTACATGCTAAACTCCCTATCTTGGGACGTTTTTTCAATACAAGAATGCAATTTCAATGAGAACGGTTGGAGATACAGAAAATATGCAAATTACAAATTTAATTATTAGTATTAGGGCTATATTTTATGTCAAATAAACTTTTTCGTAGTGCTTATAAAACTTACTAAATTTTACGAAAAATGAAAAATAAACTCTTTTTATCCAAGATGGCGGCATAATTTTGAGTTCTCGTTTTTTTTTTTGAAGAGAGCACATTTTCTTTAGTATTTTCAAGGAACCATTTTTCTCTAGCTAGTGTGGGCTATTGTACAGATATCAAAACCTTTAGGTCTCCACCCCCCACCCCTCAAAGGGTTAATTTCGTGACCCATTGATTTTTAAGTTAAAAGTACATAATATGAACCAACATAAACAACTGCAACCTTGAAGCACAAATTCCCTGAAAATGGCGGTCATTTTAGAGCTTACCCGCCGACATCTTTAATTTCTTGAATAAATACAACTTTGGTTAGACTTAGATTTTTTATTTTTTTATCGTACCTTCCTGACACATCGTTTATTATACAAGAACAATAAATTGACAAAAGTATTATAATTTCACTGAAATACACTCTTTTTGGTACTTTGGACAGCCCTGGAGCCCAAAATGGCCGCCCGATATTTTGAGGATATCGAAATTAAGAAAGAGCGGAAGATTTCCTATAAGACTGCCAAAGGAAAAATTAGTATCACATTTTGCACTATTTTGCCTAATGTATGTGCTAACAGCCCTCACTATTGATGTTTATGATGACTCAAGATGAAAATGGATATTATTTAAGTTTTAATACAACACCTTAACGTATATTGAAGAATGAGGAGTAAAAACAACATTAAACTTGAGGAATTTCAGTTAAAATATTTAAATTTATAAAGTTCAGGAAAAGACTTGATCCTGAATCCCGATTCAAAAAGTTTAGCATAATATAAGAAAATTAAAGATATATTCGTTTCTGAAGATTACAAAATCATGGTGTGCTAATATTGAATTTGTTACGTACATAAAGATGGCAAACGATTTATTTTAAATTGTGGCAAGTATTTACAGCAAACATATCTCGCAAGAAATACGCGTATATTACTCTCTCTCTCTCTCTTCTTCAATTTCTGTATTCCACTCGTGCACGAAAGCTGCAGACTCTATAAAGATCGAGAGAATCTCAAATTTAAAAACTTATAGCTTATCCCATATCCACCAAACTGCAATAACTTTATCGGATATAAAGTTATACACAAAATCTCGCGGCCAGGACTTAAAAAATATAGATCTTCCATCTTTGCCACATGTTACACATAGCTCAGCTTATAGGACTACGCATGTACGGTCCACAAAAATGTATATCGGACCCGAAAAAAAACTTCAAATCAGAAGTAAAATTTACGGCCCATCTCAAGACGCAATAATACACCAATATCAAAGTGAAACATCGAAACACGGGAAGGTTTAAGGAGAGAATCTATAGGAGAAGGAAGTGAAGATGGAGCTAACAGGAAAGAAGAAACATATATGGAAAGACAACTTCTAACATTATTATAGCTCGTATATATTTTCCTAGCCATGTTTATTGGCCTGCCCCCCAGCGGGACAACATTTGGGGAGTGGGCCTTTAGAGTAGTAAAGCATGTTATCTCCTGTGAGATAAGTTCCATATGATCAAATGACACAGTTTATTTAATTTTGTGTTGGAAATGTCATCAGTCATCGATGTCGGCTTTACAGTTGGTTGGGCGCGTGATGTGAAATATCAAAATGAAACTGAATTACATTATGATTTTATGTGTGGGGTCAGAGATTCTTCGAAATATAATGCGAACTGGATAAAATGTTTACATTTTGTGCCAAGTTCTCTTGTTATCTGAACGAAGGTGTAAATACGGATTATTTGATACTTCCAAAAATGAAATCAATTTCATCTTACGTAAAAGCGCCGAATATAACATTTGTTCATTTAGAATATCATCATTTCCATGATGTGATAAAGTTTTGCCGGGTCATGGCGTGGGTTCACAATCTAGAGGCCATCTTCTTAATCAGAATCAGTATTATTTTTACACTTAAAAATACATTTGTAACTTGGAAACAATTTAATACACCACATAATCCTGGGTATATTTTTTATAATTTATCAAAACGTAATTTTAACGTCAAATGGCGTCAGCTTGTCGATAGAATCAATGGTTATTGACAATGAATGTTCTCAGAATAATTCCAAATGATTCTTGTTTTAATAACTAATTAAAATACCAAATGACTTGACTCGTTTTACACCCGTACAATAAATGTGATAGGATCACGTAAACGCATTCGTCTAACAAAATTACATATAAATGTAGATATTTTACCATTTGTATTAAATTCATGTAGTTGACCTCCAAGCAGAAGCGCATGTAAAAAATTTAATAAAATAAAAAGAATGATACTGGGAATACTTTTCCGTTTTTTTAGAAAAAAAAAACGAGTTGGTATCATCTGGTGGTGGTTTGTATGAGCTTCCAAAGTATGTCCTCGGTTTGTAGGGAATTGGTCCAATTCCTTCAAAATAAATATTTAAACATGGGTTGTCAATGCACCAGCACTTGTCAGAATCTTCGAATTGTATACATGTGATTTGTAAACCCACCGGCGTCCCATCAAATAATAACTCATCTTGTATAAAAAGGTCATCATCTCTGAATCATCTGATGGTCGGATGTCTTGCTACTTGCTGCACACGTGTGTGGGCGGCCATCACGTGACTGGCACACGTGGGCAGTGGGAAGCACACGTGGTCACGACCAGGTATTGTTCGAGTCACGACCGAGGAGGATCGAACTTGTACCCGCGAGGAGGAGGCTGTGCTGGGAATTACTCTCCAGAGATCTTTCACATGGCCTTTCTTGATGGAACGAAGAATAGTCATCGTCACTATAGGATATTAATTCGTGTTATTAGTAGAGGTGAGTCGAAAGTTGACATTTTCCATGCATATTTTTCCGGAATTTTGCTAAGTCCTTCTTTCCTTTTTTATCCATGTTAGGAAAGTTAATTGTCCAATTTGAAGGGCTCAGCAGAAATATGTAGAAAACAGCAGAATTATTTTAATTTTTCAAAATAATTGTGTTTCCCGCCAATACTGTTTAAGCGCAAGATGATGTGACTCATTTCTTACCATTTTATGAAAAAAGTAATCAAGATAATGAAAATAAAAATGCACTCACTTTAGCCGATTGGGAAATAACTTGGTAACCGTTGGCTCAAAATGACGCCAAATGTTATCATGGCAAACCAAGATGCAGACAGACTTTCCTGAGGTCGAAATCACAGCTTTCAACACGTATTGGTCAATAACCTGACCATGAAAACACAACTGGCTAAAACAATTTCAATATTTTAATCAAAATTTACATAATTAAATCGAGTTTCAATGAAGAATGTATACATAAGAAACATAAGAAGGTGCGTTTTAATAACAAGTAATAAAAAGCCACTGCATTTTCATTAAGGTAGCTAAAGGAGTGTCCAATTATTGTTGTGTGAAGACATTTTAATAACGGGAACACCCTTAATTATTACACCAACCTGTTTGGACTTTTTATTTATTGTCTTCACGTAGTTTTCCACGGCTCTGGCGCTACAAGGACTAATTACATTGAGAATTAATTGTTGTTTAGCTTTATGATTATAGCCAAGAGTGGGAAACAGAAAAGTGGGTGTTTTTGGAAGAAAGCCCGTATAGAGGAGGACGCAGAAATAAAGATATTAAAGTAATAAATCATGTGGAACATATTAAACCGTCTCGCTGATAGGAGAAGAATAAGAAGAATAAGATGATTGCTACAGACATGGATGCTGTAACAGGGATGAAAGTACGAAGAGCGAGAGATATGGCAATTTTTTCTCTCCCAGAATTTCAACAAGATCAAAAACGTGCACCTTTCTGCAATTATAACGAAATAAGATAAGGTTTTTTTGAAAGGGGAAAACTGCCTCTCCAGGCTGGATTTTTAAAATACATATTTTAATGAGTTTTTGTGTATGGTACGTTAGTCACGATGCCTATCGGGAAAAACAGGAGAATAAATATAATTAAAAGCGGATATTTTATGCTTCCAGATTCGCGTTCTGTTTGTCAACTATTTAGTCGTGTTTTAGCTTTCGGTTGTGAAATGTTTACAATAAAATGAAACTCTTTGAAGGTCTTGTCTCAACTGAGAATCGAACTCAGATCCTTCGGAAGATATAATATAGAAGATCTCATAAGATAGTAATTTGTAATCAATCACGCAATTGTAGTATATGTTATTCAATAAGAAACATTCGTTATTTATGAATCAAGTATGTTCATTTCTCTTCAATTATTCTTTCTGCAAATTTTGTAGGGTCGTTAGCCCCCTGCGCCCTGAGAAGGACGATGTGACATTCCACAAACCCGCCTCCTCGAAAGTCTGATAGCAGGTGGAGGAAGGTCGTCACACTAACCCCCAAACACTCCAGTCTCTCTGGTATACAACGGCAGCAACTAGCGAGCCAAACTTGAACGGTCACCCATCCAACTACAGGCCGAGATGCTGTGATCTGACGAGAAAAGTGGTATCGAATACGGGGATAGTCGTTGAGTTAGAACACAGTATTAAAGGGACACAATAAGTTATTCCAACATTCACCCATAACTTATTCCAGTTATACATATTAAGATTGCTTTATTTCAAGAAACTTGTACCGATCAGAATATCTTTGATAAATTATATAAAAAGATAATTGATCCCTTACCAGGTGTAACGCATCATACTTTAAATTTAATTTTGTTCAGAGACACCGTCGTCTCCTAAACAACCCACATTCTCTAAACTAGGCACATTTTCAACTTTATCGCAACAGGATGATATAACTAGCTGCTAGTATATTCGCAACAATTTTTCAGTTTTGCATAATTACGAAAGAAAAATCCCCTGCGAACGAACTTGTGTCCGACCCGCGTGTAGAGTGGCATTGTAATGGATGCTTCTATTATTAAAACCAAAAACTGAAAAGTTTTAAGCTCCGTCCTCCGCCACACGTTATATATGGAATGACTTTGCAGTGGTGCATGGACACGTAGTTCACATAAAACATCGAAACTGAGCTAGGGGTAGAAATGAGAAGGAATACTTCAAAAATATGCTCGTCATTATGCATATAAACAAGTTGGACAAAAAATTGCTCTTCAAAGGAGTGTTTCAGTTGTATTATTTCAATCGGATACAAACTTTGATGTTTGACTAAAAAAAATAGGAAAAAGCTCTATACGCATTGATAAGTGAGCCTTCGTATTGCATGCGAATTAATTAAGGTGTGAAAGTTGCTGCCTTGGAAATCGTTAAGAAGACAATCTAATTAAATGCTTGAAAGGAGCAGTGATCACTGTTTTAAAATGTATTTAAATACATTGGACAAATATTTTAAAACAGCATAATGTGTCCGTATAAAGTGTCAATAAATCTGAAGTTCTTGACATATTTATCTGAAAGTTAAAAAAAAACTTCACACGTTCGCCCCAATGAATGAAACATTTGAAGTTGATATGTCAAACATTTTAAGTTTCAATTATCAACTTCACAGTAACTTGTCAAAAAACAATTCACGTGACCGCTCATATGGCATTAGTGTGTGTGCAAAATTTCAGTTCGATCGGTTGAACAGCGTGACCTGGAAAGTGCAGACAAAAACAGACAAACAAAATACACAGACACAGAGAAGAGCCATGACATTCGCTACCCCCGCACAATAATGTTAACTAACTCATAGGACACAGTTTTCATGTTGATTGAACGATAAACGAGTTGTGATAAAATTTAAATTTCACTGAATGAAGTATAAATATGACATATGAAATCAAATTAGTTCGAATATTTAAAACTTTTTATTAGATTGTTAACTTTTTCATTGTTTATTGGATGACCGGTTCATAGGTCAATTTAAACTCAATCGCAGCGTTTGAAAACCCATCATCAGAGAGAGAGTTTTAAAATACATTTGTTTTTCTTGTCTATCAAGATTATTTTGATAGGTACTCAAAACTATTCTAACATTTCAAAAAGCTAACTTGAGTGACGGATAATTGTCTTAACTAAAGTAATGATTCTTTAACTCTAGTTTCACTGTAATTTACAAAATAAAATCCAACATAAACCCGTTAGTTCCACAACATAAATTGGTAAAAACCGTAAATATTTCATTTGCATTACCGAGATGAATCAGCAGTTTTATGGAAGATAAGAACGGTTTATGCGTTTTAATAAAAGTTTACGCCAATCCTAAACAACTTTTGAGAGCTTTATTTAGAACGTTGAATCATGTTATACCATCTGTAACAGTAGGGGAATAGAATCTACATAAATGGGATCCATTTCCTCGGGATTCGTTTTGAACAGCTTAAGGTCAGATTTGTTTTAAACTGTCACAATTATTCGAATTATACCAATTTATTAATTTATACAAATGTTGAATGTATAGGATGTGGTGTCTTGATTCACTTGATTTTTTTTAAATTCATTCACTATTTCTCAGGACAATACAGTCGAGAAAAACTTTTGCAATTAAACAAAAATGTAATTTAAACAATTAAGTACTTTTGTATTGTTTTATTGCTTCTGATACAAAAGTTTATAAGTCGATACTGTCCCGAGGAAGATTCCAATAAACAAATCGAAACAGTTGACTCCAAGAATGTACAAAATAAAAATAAACAGGGCGCAATTGACCCTTCTAATACATAACTTTCATATTTGAATATGAAATCCAAAACTTTCATGTTCTTAAAACACTTTGAAGCTCGGTCAAGCTAAAAGGTTGAGCCTGTTCCCTTCTAGTGTCAACTTTTATCATCTGTTAAAAGAATACGTAGCCCAGGAAATAGAACTTTTTTATGTATCCCTCGTGTCTGACTGGTGTGGAGGTGCCGTGATTTCAACCACTGCCAGTTGTGTGCCGACAGCGTGGTACAGCGTGGTATCCATCCAGCAGGCTGTGACTGACAGCTGAGACAGGTACAATAAACAAGTAAATCATCGATCTGCCTGTCTGTCTATCTGTCTGTATATCTGTTTGTCTGCTTGCTGGACCAGAGGTATTCGCAGAGGACCAAGTGCCCCGTGTCATAGCAGTGTTTGTTTTTATAAAACACGAACATCCTATTTAGTGACGAGGGTTGAGAAATCAACAGATTTTGCGTTGGAGAAGAAAATAAACTGACTTCCACAAAAATACTTTTTATGCATTCAAATATGTTGTTAAGAAAGTTATTGATCAAATATATAATTAGTGTAACACAAAACGTAAACAATAAATTCAATGTTGAGAAAACTAACAAAATTTTCGTTTTCCGTGTCCGATTTGTCATAGAAGCGTAAAATTATAATTAGCTAAAGATTATGAGAAAGTGACTTTAGGTTTAATCGTGGGCAGAAGATCAGGTAAGTTGACCAATTTACTTCGTGTTGAAGACGCAAATATCGATAAAACATTTTGTATTAGATGTGTTTTGTAGAATGAAAGAAAATGAATGCCGAGAACAAGAGAGCCATTGAAAAATTTGTCTTTTCAAGTCTCTGTTCTAATTCTTGTAATAAGTTATCGTGAATGCAATTTATTTTATTTTTACGAAACACAACGCCATTTTCTAGATAATTGGTTCAATCCCACTTTCATCCGCTCACCATATAAACTCCATTAAACTTTTCATTTGTTTTCCGTGTTGCTTCCCTTTTTCACACAGATTTTTCAATTTCAAGAAAAATCGCGCTTGCATGTGTTTTCGCTTTTGATATTTTTCTATTTGTTTTCATTTTTCCGAGCAAGTGGAAACCGTTTTTCTCGTAGTATTACAACAAAGACAGTATGGGTAGAGATCCAAGGAAAAACAAAACTTTCCGCCATTTGGTTTCGCTCCGGCTTTCGCATCTTGAGTTCCTCATATGTTCCGCGACAAAAAAAAGCAAACACATAGAAAAAGAGAAAGAAGAAAAGTAATAAAAAACGTGTTTTTTGGAACGGGTAAAATGTCACGGAAAGTAACAGAAAACATACGTCCGTCGACGTCGCTTTACATCACGGTTTCATTTGAGTGGCCGTCAATGACGATTCGGCTATCAATTCGCTCAATCCCAATCGCGCGAGATGTGTTCAACGTTAAATCAAAGAGTTTTTCACGACGTGTCTCAAAGGCGTGACGACGCGTTGTTCGACGTCCCGACGTCTTGGGAAAACAAACCGACGGTGAAACATTTCGATCTTCTAGGCGTCGTGGAGAAAGAGACGCCGCAACGCTTCCGTGATATACAGACGTAAAGGAAACGAGGTGGAAAGTGGTTTGTAAAGACCTCAGTGTCTCGTTTCGTTGTATATGTTCTTTTTACACCGCGAATCTGGTTTAAAGATTTGACACTGATCTTGAGTTGATGGCATTAAAACAAAAGGTATACTTTAATTATATTATCTAATTTGATAATTGCTGATCCAGGATGCATTTTTTCGGGGGGGGGGGGGGGGGGGGGGGAGGTGATATTCAAGACGATTCATTAATAAAAATGTTGTGCAAGTAACACCGTACTTTAGTAGAAAAAAAAATGTCATCGATAGGTATATTTTCTCATAAAATTTTGATTAGGTATATTTTGTTTTAAAGATAGAGTTATAAGGGTTTGTAAGAGTTATAAATCAGGTAAATAGGGATTAGCAGAGCTGAAACATATTTGCTTCAGATTATTGAGAAGCGTATTTACAAATTAAAATTTCCTATTTCGACTTGACTTTTTTCATACAAAAAATAAAATAGCAATTCGTTAAACTTTTGCATGAAGAACTGAATATGTTTTTATTTATTTTTCATAATTGAGCTCACAAAGCGACTTCGAAACAAATGTTTATAGTTTCTTAGAACTGATCAAAGCTTCTTGTATTTAGTAAGCAATCTACTTATAATAATACCAGGAGAAACTGAAATGAAATATATACTGATTATTTCTACGACAAAGTTAATGAAAATCTTCAGAAGGAAAACTATTGAATAAGGTAATTAAGATATCAGTTGTAGTCAGTTCAAGTAAGTTCACTTGTACATTTATATAATTCCAATATCCGAATGCTAATTAAAATGAAGAAATATTAGTTTCGTTTGATATTCTAAAACTCCGTATCTTTCAACTTGCTGCAATTAAACTGCGTACTGCAGATGCGAAATCTCATTCACCGGGTGAGGCGTCTCGATAGCATTATCAAAAATATTGCATTCTTCAAAACTCAAAAGAATATCGTGATTACTCCGGAGAAGATTGAGAAAAGAAGATACCCAAGTGTTTAGGCATTATTTGAAAATAGGAAAAGTTTTAAAAGTTCTATCAAAAAATAAATACTTATACGATGTTGACGCTGCGTTTTTTCATTATAAGAAAATTAAATTTCCTCCCTTTTAAATGGCCGTACATTATGGCTTAAATTTTGGCGTAAATTGAGAATAAATTTGTATTTATGTTCATGAAGTGTCACAAATGCATAACGAATGTTTTAGCACGGTTATTATATTCAGTATTCAGCTCTAAACAAAACATGTACTTCACTACGAGTTAACAGAGTAAGTTCGCATTACACTGTCGAAGATTATAGCAATTCAATGTATACATCCACGCTATCAACTTCTGGTTGATCAGCTTGGTTCTGCACATGTGCAGTGTCACATTGTTATGATTAAGTGACTCTGCGCATGAGCAGAACCAAGACGACCAACCAAAAGTGATAAAAAAATTCTAACAGGCTTGACGTTAAAGACTGGTGGATTAACTATTCAACAAAAATAACGCGGAGAATGGAAATTTATTAATATGTAATTTCTCTAAGATTCTAAGATAAACTTTTAATTAAATATATAATAAAAATAGGCCAGCAAGGCAAAATTCCAATAAACGGAGAAAAATTGAGACATCACAAAAAGCTCTTCTTACATCTTTCTAAGATTTTTTTTATATAAATGAAGTGATTCATATTTTGTGGCTTCTGAACCCGAAACTCGAAAATCGCCAATGAGTCCAGTGGCATTTCGCCCCTGTCGAGTTTGCCAAGTGAGGGTAAATAGGGAGATATAGGGAGATATAGGGAGAGATAGGGAGATGACGATGATGGTAGGTGAGAAGGAGGCGGTCGTGTCCTCTTAGCAGGAACCTTACAATGATTTTCCTCTCGACTCGACCACGAAAACTAACAGTCATGAAGGAAATCCGTTTTGGGGGATTCCCCGATGTCATCAAGCGTATTGCAACCATTCGGCTGCGTGGTTCTAGCGCCCCACTTAATATTCCATCCCATTCTCCTGTGTAATTCGGTCTCATCGCAAATGAACAATTCATCCAGATAATGTCCATGAAATCCCGCCGACTTGCATATGCATGTATGCTCGGTCATATAATTAACTGCTGCATGTGGGCCCCCCCTCCCCCGCGTCAGGGGGTGAAGATGGATCCTGGAGTAAGCCAGCTCCTGTGGGACCCTGTCGCAGGGAATTACTACGTCATTATCTCCTCTGGTTCGGTGACAAACTCTCGGGACGCGGGATAAAGTTAGAAATCCTGGCTGGCACGGGAAGACCAAGGAATAACGCCCAGGGGTTCGTGTTTTAACGCTGATATGTTGGATAATCCTGACCAGAGAGGTGAGTATTCACATCCTGTCCCTTATTAGAAGTTTCACTTTTCTACATCACTCATTCACTAATTGATTACAGGTAATCCATCACCCAGGTATTATCACTTATCATCAGTTATCCATTCGTACAACTTTAAAGGTGCTTTTTATTCATACTAGCTTTTATCACGTAATATTTTGTTTTTGCTACATTATTATTAAATTCTCATTTGTGAAATTTGGTTTTCTGCCTCGGTAGCTCAGTTGGTAGAGCATCTGACTGGATATCAGAAGGTCGTGGGTTCGAATCCCACTCGACGAAAATCTTTTCATATTGCAGTTTGTATTTATTCACAAAAATAGACAACATATTCTTTTTCTCAAAATTAAGAAGGGGCAATTTTCATTCTCTAAATATACTATACTCTTAAAATGTGTGATCGCGAAATTTTTTTGGAAAGTACATAAGCCAATTAACACTTAAATTCCTCTTCTATTCATAATTGTTCATTTAAGAAAATGAATAGATTATGAAGTAACTAGAATTAATTATTGTAGAGAAAAACCGAACTATAAAATCCACGGTTATTTGAATAACCTCAACTTGACTAACTAAATCCTCGCCAAGTCAACCAAGAGGGAATGTGGATATAATATACATAAAAGTGCTCATTGTTACAATTTTTTGACAGCTTTAAAGTTGTCAAAGTCCAAACTAACAGACAGTCTCAGAAACAAACAGTCTCAATCATTCAGGTTTTTCGGACTTCAAAGTGGGCTTAAAAACTCAGATATGCCTCAGGAAATGGAGCACATTGATGTAGATTTAATTCCCCTTCTCTCCTGCAAATGTACTTCATCAACTGCACCACTCAACTAAGTAACCTCTGAAAAACTGACCAACATTGATATTCTACAACTCATGAGTGATTTCGTTCCATTCGTTTTGCTTCACATTTTGGAACGAAACAATGACTTACAATCCGATTAGCAATATAATCGAGTGCAAATGGCAGAAATGTTTTAATTGTGTAGGAGGGAAATCTCTATCGATGGATTCACAAATCTCTATGGAATTGAAACCTTTAAATCTGCTAATATAAAACAGATATCATGGGGACATATTACTTCAGCGGATATTGTATTTTAATCCAGTTTGTAATATACATTGTTAATTTAATGAGGTTATTACTATACATTATACAAGTGGAGGTGCCATGTTTCTGGAATACACCCGGCACCTCCACAAATAAAGTAAGACAACAATAGCATTAATGCCAATATTCTTGTATTATAGTCAAATTTTATTAAGTCATACACTAACTAGTGCCGTTATTGTTAATACATATAATTTATTTTATTTTTAAATACATAAAAAAACATAAATAAATACAAAAAAATATATATATAAATAAAGGCAAGTTTAAAGAAACAAAGAAATAAGAAACAAGTAAACCTGCCAACTGACCTAGTCTATATAGACAGCACCAATAATTTGACGCATCAAAATAAAATTATCCCGGTCAATGAAAATCCCTACGCTCGCCTTCACTTTTCCACAAAACGAAAAGATTCTCCCCCCCCCCCCCCTCCCCCCCCTTGCAAAAGTCAATCGCACTGTTTGCCGTTCATCTCACATTTATAAGGGCTCTAGTGCTGGTCTGCCATTCCACGGGCCATTCGATGTGCAATACGCACCGTTCATTTATATTTCATCAATCACCACACCAGCGAGTCGGCACTGGGTGGGGAGGGGGGAGGGGGGAAGGTTGCCCAATCATTTATTCATCGGCTATTCGGGAAAATAACCACGCGCCGACTATACAATCGGACCCGAAGCCAAAGCCAGCGACTGAACTTCGCGCATATATTAGCAAACAAGAGTTAGTTTTTAGAAGGCTTTAACTGCTCATCAATAACTTAGAGACTACTGTGTCTCTTCAGTCTTCCATGGAGCCAATTGTATCACGAAAGAGAGGAAAGATATTTTTTGGTGAAAACAGAATTTTTTTATCACAGCAAAGAATTTAAATACGAAATTGAGAAAAGGTTGCTGAGACGTTTTTGTGGAAGCTGGATTTTTAAAATCATGAAAATAATGTATATAGAAAGTCCATTTCAATGATTCTTGAGGTGAGCTCAAAAACAAGTGCCTTTTAAAACAAATGAATGTAGCACAAATATTTGGCCTTTTTATTTGGCAATTCACTTTGGAACGACAAATCAAATTAATACAATCTATTTGTAATGGTGACATGAGTCATCGGGTAAGGGAATATTTCAATATAACTGAATTTGTTGACATCAGTCATAACTCATAATAGCAATTGATTCCAAAACGTTCTACGCAAAATCGTTTAAATGGACTTCCGACCTTTCTCCTCTAAGGTACAGATCTGATGAATCCAATCACAAATAAGACCTTAGTGGTACCTAGCCAAACTGAAGATAAGACACTTTTTCTAAGGCCCTGTTATACAAAAGTATCTTGTAAGGTTTTGTTACTTCTGGAACAGCTAATGAGAATGAATACAGTTTATTCTGGTGATGGGGCAGTTCAGTTGGGTGACAGTTTGTCCACACGAAACGTTTGTTCACTATAAAAGGGCTTTTCAATGCACCGTCATCGGTTAGGTAAATGACCGAACAAATTTGTAATGATTTGGAAAATCTGTCAAATACGGGTTTTGTCCTGACAATATTATGTCGGAAACTCGTCAGGATAATATATGGATCATTGCCAAATCATCATTGTAACTTAATAAACAGTATTATTGTATTGTCTTGTTAACAGTTACTATTGAGCATGCAATTTAATTGTGGCTAAAAAAACTGTTGTAAAATGATCTAGATGCAAATTGCAAATCCATAACGACATATCTGCTTTTCATGTCATTCATCAAAATCTTACTCAACTCATAATCATTCCAGACAACTGCATACAGGATGCATCGCTAAAATATAAAAATAAAATCAGAGAACTCATTGAAATAATAATGCATATTTTATCGACATATGCTTTTTATGCTATCTCATTTAACAGGACCAAAAAAAAATCTCCGCTCTTCTACAGGAAAGAGATATCACAATTAGATTTATCGGTATCCGTAGTTGAAAGGCAGCGCCGTGCCAAAAATGTGCACAAAACAAATAAATTTGTCATTTTGTATCCCGCTGCTATAAAATAAACGTTCCGACGCGCATCTCTGCACGTATAGAGAGATCCCATTTCAGAAATAATATATGTGACGTTGTTAGGTTTGACAGTGCAATTCTGCTCTTGCACACAAAAAACGTCAACAACTCTATGCATTTGTAAAATCTGGCACACCATTCAAAATTCAAATAGCTGCGGCACTTGACGTAAAACTACCTTAAAGGGATTCCGTATACCATGTGACTGATTTTAACCACTTTTATATCCTTCCGATGTCATTTTTTGAAAGTAGTCTTTCAAGAATTTCAAAAAGTGAAGGGAAGAGATAAAAATAAACAGTAGGTTTGAAATACGAATTACACTTATTTTTATTCCTTATTTGATATTTTTGCTGTTGTTTATAGACGGTTTGACAACTAGGTAGTTTCTATCTGGGAACGATTATGGGGATGATTGTGAAATTATGGTTATGACTGAGGAAAACAAGGTGGAATGAGACGGTCGTGGCCTATTAAACCTTCCCATCATTTCCGTCACGACTGAGGAAAATCACGACAAAACTAAGTTTGCAGGATGGGTTCAGGAAGAGAACTATAAGGTATCTGGAGTACAAACATTATGTTCAGCTTGATAGCAACTGAAAGTTTAAAAGTATCTCAAAAAATAAGTTTTACTGTCCTACCAATCATAAAGTCCTCAAGTGCATTCTGAAATCAACAGATCATTTTCAAATTATTGTGCTTTTTAAAAATGCCCCTAAATCCACATTTAGCAAGTTAAACTTGAGTTAAAGTTGTGGTTTTAACCTGTATCAGAAAGTCAAATTCGTTTTATCGATTTACTCGAAACCAGTTTCATGTATGTCCAGATGCTTTATGGTTTGTTCGTCAGTATAGACATGAAAAATACAATCTAAAGAAAATCGCGATTCGAACTAAGCTAGTAGTACATTTTCCATTACTATGAAATAAAATGTACATTATAAGAAGTTCAGACCAATATCTCGGAGTCGCCATTGACTATCCAATCCTCTTAAATCTCACAGAAAATCTCGGTCAACTGTAACACTTCAACCTGTAATATTTATTTTCCCGTCTTTCATCTTGAGTTTTCACACCTTTGTACTCCGGAAATCTGGGTCTCATAAAGAAAACCTTCATTTAACAAACCTCGGTAAAGAATGGAGACTGACTGCATGTACTTTATGAGTCCATGGCTTTTGACGCTCCAGACGACCTCTCATTTTGCCAAGGAGATTGCAACTTACTTGCTGTTTCAGATCTTTCACTATTTGTGTGGAAAAGAGTATTTTTTTTATGTGCAAACAGTTTTGCAATTTCAAAGAATATTCTTGAGCTTGGAGGTGTGGAGATTCGGTGGAAGTGGAGGAAGGTGGAGATACGTAGCAGTTGGACGAGGAAAATGGGAACGAGTGACTGTGAGATTCTACATTTTCCTACGCGAGAATATGATACCTACTTCATCCATGATGAACATTGATCATTGATTGATTGGTTGATTGAATAGTTGCAATAGGAAATAGGGCTGAATGCTGAATTGAATAGGGCTTGGATATTACTTCAAGCACCATTTTTACAATAAATTTATGTAAGATTTTATAACGGAAATTTGAGTAAACTATATTTGATCGTTTAGCTACAAATAATAGCACCATTAAACAGACTTTAAAACAAATAAAGAAGTAAACATAGAAAATAATTTATAATCTTTATGATTGAGGATATTTCTTGAATTATAAATCATCATGAATTAGATTTACTTTGTCAACCTATTTTCTTTAAAAAAAAATATGAATCACACGTTTTCTTTTACGTAAGCTTTGCATATCCCAAATCGTTTGGATTACCTTGCTGTCCAGTTTAAATTCTCGCAGCAATATGTAGTGCAATGCAATGTAGTAGCCGCAATATGCATCAACCCATTTGGCAGTAAATTCCCTCCCAAATTTCATTCCAAATTCCATCACAAATCTCTCACAAATTCCCTCCCAAATACAGCAACGAACAGTAATGATTTTTATCGAAGTCACGCGTATAGTTTCACTACAAAACCAATTTCAGCCAACAAACGAGCGCCCCTAAAGCGTCTATTGTATATCAGTGTTTTCCTAAGCGGCCATTTTGGAAGAGATTTCCTCACCCCCGTCGTGATCTTAACTACCCTATTAAGGCATTACAAAGTCCTCAAGGGCCACCCCCCGAAAATGGAGGTCACGCTCCTCCATTGTCTATCAAACGTCCATCCCCTTGCTATGTAAAGCCACTGGCTATGTTTATGCATGAGGAGATAAATATGATAAACTAATCATGGTGGCTTAACTACAAGGCGCTCTGTAAGTCTCTCCTAAGATGATTGAGAAACTACATGGTAAGCTGTGTACAACAACTATGTTAAAGGGGCGAGTACGATGTAAGTTGCGGAGGCGTTACAAGAAGTGAGTTGCACATTTTATCAAGTGAGAGCGCCACAGTGTTCTGATTTGTTTTTATCACCTTTCGTGTTCATGTTCAATATTTCTGGCTTGGATATTTTCTGTCCCTCCAGTGGTCTATCTGAAGAGTAATGTGTTTTCCGGTATATGTGTGCAACTTTTGCTCGTAGATTTTGATTTCTTCGTATTTTTTTCTTTATTTTTAATGTGTTTTACACTTGTGATATTGTTGTCACTCATAATACACCTACTTCAATGCAAGTTACTCAAATTTCAGTTATTTGTCACTTAGTTGTCATTGTGCTTTATTTGAACTTACTTAAACTTACTTTGTTTAAAACATTGATACAGGTAAATCAGACTTGAACCTAAATTAATATTAAATAGAAAACAACATTTATTTACGTATTAACATCCTTGATATTAATTCCACTTGGCTTCTGAGATATTTAAATCTAAACCATTTAAATAAACTCTATGTTTTTATTCGACAAATGTGTAAAACGCCAGTCGCCCCAAAAGCCACTAACATCACTGTTTCCACAATTTCCCATGTGGTCAACGGTGAAATAGTTCAAATTTAGACACAAAGGTCAGCTAGATAGTGACAAATGTTGTTTTCTTCTCTCCATATTGGAGGGTTGTGACCCCCGTTTTTCGTGGTGTGGAAAATATCCGGAAATATTCCCTTCAGTGTGGTTCTACACGACCAATGAAAACATAGACAAATAAGTTATGACAAGCCGTTTATAATACTGTTTGGTTTGCTCTGCAAAAAGAAGGGCAGAGTGGGGAAAAAACCACCCCGTGGTTGACCTTCCTACACAGCGTATATTTTACAGCAACGATTTGGCAAACAAATCATTGTAGAAGACCAAGAGAAAAAACACACTTCAGTTGGGTGGAAAAGTCTAATATGCAAAGTCTGGAAAATGTAGAAGTGCTAATTGATCAACTTCAGATTTTCCGAGAGGGAAAAAGCGAAGGATAATTTGATATTCTTGAGAGAAAAATAACACTTCGTTAGTAAACGATCTCTTAGCACTTTTTGCTAATTAACTAGATGTCGCTATTAATTATTACATTTATACATAAGCATCCCCGTGAATAATTGTTTAATTTCATCACTTTTGTGAACAGATTCATGGAGTGCTTCTTCAATGTCGAGAAATTGTTTTAATGCATTTTTCATAATGTCACACATGGATACGTCCTACATTATCTGTGTCATCTCTTTGTAATGTTTTTATCTAAAAAGCAGCAAAATACGGTTACAGTTATATCATAGAGTTAGGTAACTCTATGGTAATATCATTGAAATAATACAAATGAAAGACAAATATTTAATCCACATATATTTTATTTTCATGCATTCAACATTGTACAAGAGTTTGTTAAAAATTGGATAATTCGTAGAATTTGAAAGTGTAGAAATCTACACTTGTTCATGCTACATGTAGCGTAATGAAATTATACGCTATTTTCACAGACGCTGAATGTTGTTATATCACGTGTATGCAATTTTATACAACTTTATACAAGAAGAGTATAAATTTATACTTTTAATAAGTTTTTGCAATTTTCACAAAATATATTTTCTTGGATATGCGGGACAACTTGAAACGAAATTAGTTTGTCCTCGGTATACAATTAACTAAAAAGTGGAAACAAAAAGGACAATGTATCCAGAAGGCCCAATGGCCACTTTCTCGAGTTTACGTTTTGACTAGATGCATACTTTTGTAATCACGTATCTTATCAAGCCCTATTATTGAAGTACTTAGCCTCATAAGTTTAAGCTACAGTTAACTTAAGCTCCACTTCAGAAAAACCTCAGGCTTAATTGACTGCAGTTTTGTAAAGCTGCACCGCAGTGTATAATGGTGACACCTCATTTCCCGAAGTGGAGCTTAGCTAAACTGAAGATTAAACTAATGGTAATGTGGCCCCTTACAAAATTACTTGGATGAAGGATGAAGGTAGGCAGATGAAATTGACATCGAGTACCTAAAAAATAATATGTCTTATTTCTATAGTTGTGCGACCAGTGAAGTCGTGAATTTGATTTTACTTATCGACAAGTTTCCGTTACTTCTCTGACTCGACCTATTATTTTGTCAATAAACAATAAGACATACAAATCACAATGGTCGGCAAATCAATGGGACACTCGTGAAGGTTCAATCGGTTATTAGAGGTCATCAATAAAATAATCGAAAACTGTAGCTATTTGTTGAAACGCAAACTTAGATTGACGTGTGTTTAAAATTGACGGGCTGAAAGCTGATGAGGTTGATTGGATTTGAAGTGACTGGCAGTTTGGTTGCATTCCATTTGGTAATTCTCAAGTCAGGAATGGATTCAGTTACACGGAATCCACGATGACAACTGAATTTTTACTCCGTGGTTATTGAGAGAGCGGAGATCGGATTCTATTTGAGTTTTTTGTGATTTTTTGTGGTGTTGCACTAACTAGGATATGAACCGGTCTAATTATTCAATGGTTCTGGGAACTCGGAATATTTTTAATAGAGTTCAAAGGTTTTCAATATGTAATTTTCACATGCATTGAGGAAATGACGCAATTGCATTTACGATGTTTTATAAAAAAAAGTTTTTTAAAAAAAATTATGTAGTCTGCTGGAAGCCATTAAAATGTAAATTACATTTATATTTTCAGTTCGTCATTTGATAGGTTATTCAAGAACAGACATTAAAATACGTTAGTCATCAATAATTAAGAATATTTATGTTTTCTAGGATTATATTTTGTAAATAGCAGAATACACTAGCATACTTGAGAAGCGTTCTATTCCGAAATCCGCGAATAGAAAAGAAAAAGATACACACAAAGATATAAATTTAAAAAATATATAAAATCATTACCGAATATCATAACATTTATCACAAGATAAGGTCCACAAGTTAAAAGTCAGACGTAATAACAGGTGTGAATAATCTAAAAGTATTGACTTTTAAGCTTTCAATTTTATCGGCCAATCAAGAGGTTGGTAAAAATAATAATGAGATTGGACATACGTAGTTACTAAGTTTCATCTTGATCAGCGAACCATCTGACGTACACGCCAACAGAAGGAAAAGTACAACAGAGACTGCAAAATGCGCCGTGTAAACGTTCTGTTCATTTTCCTCAGCAACATTTCATCGTTTAGCTGGAACACAATTTTCATGCGCAGGACAAGAAAAAAAGCGTATGTATAGTATGCCTGACTTAAGCAAACACATTTACAAAGGTCCAAACAATATGAATACTAGGAAAACGCTCAGTGTAACGCGTTGATAAGCGAGCACGGGTACGTGCAAATTCTCGAACCGGAAATGCGTACACAACGCACAGAAAACATATACATCCATATGGAATTGATTATGATATCAACTTAAAAGTGTATGCTTTTCATCGAAACTTTAAAATAGCATCTAAGCACCTGGTTCATAAAGCAAATCAGAATCAATTTTCAATTGGCACTGGAAAACATTCATTTCGATACTTCATTACTGACAGATATTAAAAATGTAAATAACTTCATACGTTCTTAACTGATTGGGATGAAATTTTGTAAAATAAGAGACAATATTGGTCTTAATGATCATGCAAAATATGAGTTTGATCAGAATTATCGAAGACCGTTTTCATTTTTCAGCCTATCAGGAGATATTTATTTAAATTTTAACCAATGAATCTGAGTAACGCGTTGATGAGCGAGCACGGATACGCGCAACACCTCGAACCGAAATTCTGTCTATCGAAAATGTCATTAAAAGCCAATAATTCTAAAATTTCGCCACAGATTTGTATAGAAATCTCAAAACATTCCTAAAATATTGGTCCAAATAACCATGCAAAGCTTTAAGTTGATCAATTGAACCTTTATGATTGAACTGTTCCGTGTTAATTTTCAAAAATCACAGGATCTCCTTCAAAAAATATACCTGAGACCACTCATATGATATAAGTGTGTCTACACAATATCAGATCGACTGTTGAACGGTCATTATCAGTTTCATTTGCGTTTGAAAGTTTCTGCTCTAACTACCTTGCCTTGAACTGAAGAGTCGAAGTCGCCGTGAATTTGACAGCCAACACGCTAATAGTCCGTAAAATGTCAATAACGTTTGGATTTAAACACAGATTAGTATGAAAATTGTCAAAAATGCAGATAATGTTGGACCCAACCATCATGCGAAGTTATAAGTTGATCGTTCAATCGGTTATAGTTTAAATTTCTAAAAACACAGGAAAGATGGTTTTAAATTTTAACCAATGGGAGGATTTGGCTGAAACTTTGTTTGATTGGGTACAATGTTGGGGGTAATGACTTGTCAAAATTTCAATTTGATCAAAACAACCAATCGAAAGTTAATTTTTTTTAAATTTGAACCAATCAATGGATTTCAAAAAAATTAGGGTCTGCAACAATCAGAAATGTTACGTACATGTGTGCAAAATTTCAGCTCGATCGAAGAAAAACTCTGACCTGTATATCGTCAGTAACAGAAAAAAAAAAAAAAAAAAAAAAAAAAAACAGAGGTCCGTGCCAAAAGAGCCAAATGGAGACGCTCGCTTCGCTCGCTCAATTAACCCGCTTCGCTAAAAGAACAGACCATGTGAAGAGCGTCTTCCTAACAAAACATTTAATCTCGCTGCAATTTTATACAAGATTGGCAACATAACTAGGTATTGTGCCAGCTATTGTGTTCCATTACATTGTGCTGCTGTTGCATCAATATCACTGCGGGATGTGTGGTACATGTCAGTGGCGGAGCGGGCTTGGCAGAAGTAGGAGCAACATACAGTCTATTCCATTTCAAAAGGGGAATGGAAGTTCCAAGAAGTTCGCAATTCTCCCACAGATGGCATAGATTGCAGTACCACTACCATAAAAATTTTGCTTTGGTGATTATCACTCATGTGTTGAAACGACCACTAGATCTTTCAATCAGTCATAAAATAAATAATTTATCACTAGTTGCCATAAAATCCTCTATTTAATAGCCTGGGCTAACATAATACATTTAAAAAGTAATTTAAATCTGTTGTAATATGTTAGTACTTTCTCAGCTAAGTTGGCAGACATGTTGTTTCTCTTGTCTTCCTTGAAGGCGGGAAACAAGACAAGAGAAACAACATGTCTGCCAACTTAGCTGAGAAAGTACTAACATATTACAACAGATTTAAATTACTTTTTATACGTATTTTGTTAACCCAGGTTATTAAATAGAGGATTTTATGGCAACAAGTGATAAATTATTTATTTTATGACTGATTTAAAGATCTAGTGGTCGTTTCAACACATGAGTGATAATCACCAATGCAAAATTTTTATGGTAGTGGTACTGCAATCTATGCCATCTGTGGGAGAATTGCGAACTTCTTGGAACTTCCATTCCCCTTTTGAAATGGAATAAACTGTAACTAGGTATTGTGCCAGCTATTGTGTTCCATTACATTGTGCTGCTGTTGCATCAATATCACTGCGGGATGTGTGGTACATGTCAGTGGCGGAGCGGGCTTGGCAGAAGTAGGAGCAACATAACTAGGTATTGTGCCAGCTATTGTGTTCCATTACATTGTGCTGCTGTTGCATCAATATCACTGCGGGATGTGTGGTACAGTGGGCTGTAAGAGTTCGTTCGGTGTTTCCCATAAGAGCACCATGTATAAACCGGTAGGAACACTTGGAGGCGGGTGTACATGTCAGTGGCGGAGCGGGCTTGGCAGAAGTAGGAGCAACATAACTAGGTATTGTGCCAGCTATTGTGTTCCATTACATTGTGCTGCTGTTGCATCAATATCACTGCGGGATGTGTGGTACATGTCAGTGGCGGAGCGGACTTGGCAGAAGTAGGAGCAACATAACTAGGTATTGTGCCAGCTATTGTGTTCCATTACATTGTGCTGCTGTTGCATCAATATCACTGCGGGATGTGTGGTACATGTCAGTGGCGGAGCGGACTTGGCAGAAGTAGGAGCAACATAACTAGGTATTGTGCCAGCTATTGTGTTCTATTACATTGTGCTGCTGTTGCATCAATATCACTGCGGGATGTGTGGTACATGTCAGTGGCGGAGCGGGCTTGGCAGAAGTAGGAGCAACATAACTAGGTATTGTGCCAGCTATTGTGTTCCATTACATTGTGCTGCTGTTGCATCAATATCACTGCGGGATGTGTGGTACATGTCAGTGGCGGAGCGGGCTTGGCAGAAGTAGGGACATCCACCCAATTCTCCACCGTAGTAGTCATCAGGGTAATAAGGTGTAATGATCATGCCAATTTGTTCACAAAAGATTCAATACTATACATCCACTTCGTCTGACTAATGATTTCTAGTACCACATAGCAATACATAGCAACCAAACTTTAATGAAATGTTCATAGAATCATCGAAGTACCTACACTGATTAATTTCAAGTAATTTCTAGAGAATTTCATCCTCAGAAAACATCCATGAGTTAATGAGTTTTCCATGAAAACTTTCTATAGGTTTCTCATCAACGCGTTTTCTGAGAGTGTTCTAGTTGTAGGTGCAATACATTTCTAGGCACCTGTAATAAATTGAATTACAAATATTGTATTACGACAGACAGACTTTTAAAAAAATTTATAGACGCGAAGACTTGTATAATTACACTACACTAGACATGTACTGTAGACGCGAACACTTGTATTGTACTACAGTAGACATGTACTACACTAGACTGCAGAGGTTCTCCACTGACGAATACAATATAAGCGACACGTCTCCTGCCTCTCGAATCTTCAACCAGAAGCAACGCCCGCAGAGATGCAGACGTGTGCTGAGTCCAAATCGCATTTCAAACTTCATATCCTGCCCACCCCACCCCACTCCACGACCATACCAAATATAAAGATATTTCATACAAAAGAATGGACAAACTTTCAACGTGGCTGCTCAATGAGGTTTTCGTTTAACTAATGTTAGTTTTAACTAAATGGTTAAAGTGAAGTAAAATAGGTTATCCCAAGTTGGAAACTCGATTAAAGTAGGGTTATAGGACTAGCTATGGTAAGCTTTAATGTGGGTCAGTTAACTTTAATAATGTTCGTGGAGCGGGGTGGGGGGGGGGGGGGGTAAAATCTTATTCAAATCTCTGGGTTCAAAGTTTACGACTTTGGTTTATTCAAATTTGAACATTATATTTATGTTAGTTAATTAAAGGGGGAAGAACCATTAAAATTGTAATATGTCAATAGCTCACTCAGCATATTTTTTGTATTATTTGTTAAAATGATAACAAATTTCAGCACTTCTATTAGGTATAACTATATATAACTATAAATACTCTTTTTAAATCGCTCTTTTCTAGATGTATACGAAAGGTTGATGTGAATAAAATAGCTATTGAGATAATGATTGGAATGTATGGGAATGATAGTAACTATCCCAGCATTTGCCTAGATATGTGACAAACAAAAACTCAAATCTCAGGGCGGTTGACTTCGAGGGGTGTCGAAGCAGGGTCCTCCAAAAGACGCTCAGACGAAGTATTCGTTCTAGATCTTCGTTCTTTTGTACACCCTCGTAAATATGAGACTCTGTTCTGATGAAACCCAGTCCATGGCGTCGAAGTGGAAGTTGAAGACGGAATACACTGAATATTACTTGGCAACGAAACATTTTCAACGAGGATTGCCACAAATCTTCGGTTTTCAATGTATCAGAATAGCACGAGTCGTTAGATGCATTCTTCGTAACAGATGATATTGCACATCAGACAAAGTGCATCCTGAGCATGAAGAAACATAAATCTACTATTGTCTTGAATATATCAGTACCAGAGCATTATGCTCGTAATATTATGTGGGGAATGGCTCATGGCAATTGAGTCTAGGCGGCGTTTGGTCTGTTGCGCAGTTTTGGTGGCTCTAAGAAGGGTCGCTTACCCTCAACGACCAGCTCTGAAGAAAACTAGAATTCTTAGGAATGATCGGAAAACACGTTGTAATTCAATTTTCCGCACTATATAATTGGAACAATCGGTGGAGAACTCACGATAGATGGTAATGAGATACGTTCTCTATCAAAATATGAGGCAGTGATATTACTTTCTTAAGTACCTATACATCTAACATAAATTAATTATTTCAAAATTAATTGTAAACTCGAACAAATTTAATAAACGATATTCGAAAGAAAAGGATTGGCTGATAAAAGGTTGATGGCATCATCCCATGAAGTCTGTATCTGTTTCATAGACAATAACAAAGATTGATTGTCAAGACACCTGACAGGCATCCAATTCGTTTTGTTCAAAGACCGTTTTTATTTGGTTCAAGTGTACCTTTATTTAATATATCTATACTCTTGAGGGTGTGTGTATAGCCAACGCATTTAGTTGTGATAAAACTTACCCCCTATCGCGACTACCAGTCGTACACAGAAGTAGTATAAGTTGCCTAAAATACAGATATTTGTATACAGAGGGGTGATTTGCAAGACTGGTTTTATCATTGGCTTTGATCACGACTTAATGCGTTGGCTGTACATCTTGTAAGTTCGGATAAAGTGTAGAAAAAAATATAGAAAAGTTTAGCTTTCGATATGCTAATGGCTGTACGGAAACACGTTTCATCGCGATAGTGGCGGCCCCAAGTGGTAAAAGAAAAAAGCCATTGGCAACTCTTAACTTCCTTCCTCAAAAATTCTCTCCTCACTTCAGCCATCCAGTTCATGAATTGAGACAAATTCACTCAAGTTCTTCGCGAAAAGAGACGTATTGACAAAGTTCTTCGCACAACAAACGCCATTGGTATTCTTGGTCATGTCTCCCCTATTCCCTGCGTCATTTCTCTTCCGTAGTGTTGACGCGGTCTCCACGGGGACTCGGATATGCCGGACGGCTAATCCACGGCGGTACCAGCTTAAAAGAGTTAACAACAACAAAAAATAACAACAACCCGACGACAGTGGCCAGAAGTTTACGGTGATATTTTAATTCACCCGTCATCATCATCTCATGGGAATTTAATAACTGTTTTCATATATCTCATGGTTCTAGTTTAAGGGGATTTGATACGTCGGTTTTTTTACCACACTCTACTTCCGGGGATATTAATGTTATATGTTGTGTTAACATCGCCAAACGTGTCCTGGGTTGCAAGGAGTCCAACATGATATTGATTTTCTTGTCAACTACTTTATGTACGACGTGAGAAGGGAAATAGAATCTACATAAATGGGCTCCATTTATTTTAAACCCGAATATTTTAAACCCGAATGGTTATAGTTTCCATCTGTTGTTCAGTGATCGTTACAAGATTTCATTGACTGTTTCCATTGTAATAATTGTTTTTTTATTAATCGATGGTTAACTCTTAATCAAAGATTGGTAAAACCGGGCCCAAGTGTTCTTAACAGATACAATTTTAGGCATACGGATCCTTTTATGTTCATTCAGTGAATGTTTTATTCCTCTGCTTTTCTAAAAGCATTTAATGTTATAATTTAAAAATGCGGGATGTGGTTCGAAATGATTCCAAGTTTACTCTCAGAATAAACAACACATTTCGCCGAAACAACGTATGCTCGTTAAATATGCAGATTGTTGAGTTACATTCGCGAAATGTTTGGTTAATTTCATAACATTCTGCAGATATAAATAAAATCGCTTGGTTAATAGATGCGGCGAACTTTCTTTATGCAACTATACTTTTCATTTTCAGTTGTCATGAAATGTTCCGAACAATCATATTCATATCATATTCAATCACCTTAACATTAACTGTGATAATTACATTACATCAAACCGCTTCCAAATTGTCTCTCACAATGTTACACTTGATGTTACGTCTTCGCTAATTAAGATCCTGGAAGCATTGAAAGTGAATATTCGTCTCCATGTCAGCTGGGAAGAATGGCGGAGGCTGGAGCTGGAGATTTCTGTCAGGAACAAGAAACAACTTTGCTCTGCGAGTCGCCGAATTCAAGGGAAGTTGAGAAAGTGTAATAAGTGATCCACGCGTCTCCTCGAATCTAATGTCGTTACTGCAAACTCGGTTCCAGATTAAAACTGAAATTCAATTTGGCCCTAGACTTCTTTTTTGGGGGAGGGGGGGAATTGACAACACGACGAAATTAAAGCAGAGATAATAGGTGTACAATAAGAGGGTTTGTTATAATTAAACGAATGATTAATTACGTATAATAATTAACAAGTTATAAAAAAAGCTCAAAGCGGCAAATTGCAATTGTAAGTGTACGTGAGCATTGAATGAAAATACAATGAACGTTATTTCTTTTGTCAATGCTTCGTCAAAATAGTGCTTAAATTCAAATATAAATTTAATGTAGATAATACCTAGCTTCAAGCAATTGCTTTGCCTAATAATACAGTTATCTGTATATTCTCCACGTAATTTAATATTCAATTAATGTAATCTATTTGAAATCGGTCAAATCCGGTCCATGACTCAAAATTAGCCTTTGATGTGGCTATTTCCATAACTATCTCAATATGCATCCAGCGACTAAGATGTACCTTCCGTTGCATCCCCTTCGAGAAACTGCAATTCCTTTGACCAAGAAAGTTAATATCGCTTGCAGACATCAGATATACTGCCTTAGATTTAATAAGTCTCATATTCTTGTTTTCTCTTATTGTTTTAGTGGTTGAGTTAACGAACCGTTTGAAATAGCAAAGAGAAAAATATGATGCATGGAATATATAGGTTAATTGAGTTACGTTACGTCGATAGAAGATATTCCGGTTCATCAATTACAATTTACCCATAGTGTGTCTTTTTTAATGAATGCACATTTTATTCGATTAACGGATTTTCACTTGTCGGGAGAAAATTGTAGTAGTAACGTGCATTAAGCAAATTGAGATATGAATAAAAATGGCGACGACGGTTTGTGAAAACAGGGAAATTAATTACCGCTTTACTACATTTAATTAATGATCTACGCCAAAATATGTAACAAAATACAGCTGGAGAAAATGAGTATTTTAATTTTCTTTGTGAGAATGGAATATGCATTCCGACAATTTAGCTAATTACGTCTGTGTGGCATTCATGTGCGATATTCCACGTCTTTTCGGGTTCAACAGAAAATAGCTTCATTCAATTGAAGGGAAATGCTCAATATTAAAGTAGGTGCTTGTTGAAGTGGAACTACTTGCGATGTTCTTGGTGAATGCTTATTATTTTTCAGAAGGGAATTTCTGTTGAAATGAAATTGTGTTGAAAAGGTCTTATTTGTATAATTCCCTCTCGACTGCACGTATCTTATGAAGATTAAAAATTTAAAATAATCCTCTATTCAGAAAGAGTTTCAGAAAAGATTTTCTAAGACTCGAAGTTTAATTACAAAAATCTTCATAACGAAAGCTCTTAAAATAAATAAGACTTTTATACTTACATTTCGTCCTTACTTTCGTTCAAATTAAATACTAAAAGGTAGAATGAAGATACTGGATCATGATTATTATCATTAATATTTTCAAGTAAGCACTCGATGAGGCTACTATTAATTTCCCGCAAAGAATAATAAGAATTTACCGAATTTTAGATCTTCACTATAATTTATTCTCGGTTTCGTGTACATTAATTTTTCGAGCTCCAGAAAATACTTTCCAAATTATACTTCCCATTTTGTTACAACAAAATCTTCACGCGTTTTCTAATTGATTTTTTTTTGAAGAATTAACTGTTTAAATCTGAACATAACCTAACTACCTAAGGTAACCGATGCTCAATTTAAATTCAAAACATTTTTAATTCTTTTAAATATTTTATTCAATTCGGAGATAATTCGAGTCTGAAAAGTGAAAATCCTATGCTTATGCATTACGACACCTCCCTATCACAATTTATATTTAAAAATACTTGTATCGTTCTTACCCTGTACCTTTCCCAGGGAAAACCATAGTAAACCTTAAAGAAAACTAAGAAAACTTGATACAAGCTCCGTAAATCAAACGCCAATAAAAATTATATGATTTTTATTACATTTTTTTCTACCACAAGGGTCTACATTGGAGCATTTAGATTTCGGTCCATTACCTCTTCCCAAGAATCTCTATAGGCTTCGTAATGTCTACTAGCAATTGTAACCTATCATAGAAGCCTTGCATTCTACGCCATTAACTACATAGCATATAAAACAGTTTTCTGTATAGCTGTAAGGGCATTTCTCATGGACAATTGTGTAGCGGCGACTTTAAAATACAGACTTCTCTCCTTAAAACGATACCATCTATTTCTACACCATCTAACCCAATGAGGTCGTTATGAGTTTATCGTGTGGCTACCAGAACTGTGTTTTTTATATATAAAATACATCACAGCCATTTGTATGGAATATTATATACGAGGACGATAATCAGTGGATTCTGAGATAAATTTTGAGATGAGTTTATATTTCACTTTCGCCTCATTTAAAAAGAGAAATTGTGGAAAAAATGGAATTTCGTTTTATTTTGGTTATCATCATAATTTGTATTCGGGTTGAGTTTTGAGTGTCAGACATTAACCTAATGTACAAAATTGTAAGAGATATTAGATACTTACTCGTTTTCTAATTTTCTAAATGAGCTTGTGGTTAGAGAAGTAACTCACCTAGAAGCAAAAGAAATAACAGAAATTAGACATTATTTTATCTTCATTTACGTACAATGGTCAATTAAATGTTAAACAACGTGACATACAATAATCGTTAAATAATTGTCGGTATTCGAGTTCATTAATTCTCCTCGTCCATAACTGTCAATTATTAATTACCATTATTACAGCGATCGTCAATTTATCATAATTAATTACGGCAATCAATATTTCAAAGTGGAATAAAAGTGGAAATTCGGAGCTAATAATTGTATTACACATTTTGTTGGATTCAATTTTGAGTGCCATGAAGATAATCTATAATACCCGCAATATAGATTGTGGAATACTTAGTTCATTTTCATAGAAAAGAAGTTGTGTCAGGCTAGTATTATTTTTTTACAAATTATTGAAATCTCATAGAAAGTTAATAATAAACATGTGTTTAAACTCTACTAATCAAATGGCAACACACTAGGGACGAAATGAGAGAAAAGAGTGGCATAAAAGTCAAATGGAAGGGGCGCCAATTGCTCAGTAACCGTAAAAATCCTCCGTGTTTAAAGTCCGCGAGAATTCCAGTAGCAATCAACCGGAAATAAAGTTTAACTCGTCATCGTAAAGCGAAAGTGAAACACCTTCAGTAAAATCTACCCCTTCAAAAAGCCATCTCCATGCAATTAATCTAACTCGACCAATGAAATGCACAGAGCGGTAAATTCGAAATGATTACAGCTTTGTTCGTCGTTCGATTTCCCTCTTTCGTTCGATCATGCACATCGACATCGGCAGATGAAGACCAATAGGGAAGTCTCGTGAAGATTTGAATTCAGAATAATATTTATTTTATGAAAGTTGAGATGTTGCTGAACACAGATGTGGTATTATTTTTGTTGTTGGACGAATAGTTCTCATGTAATTAATTTACAAAGTTTGATAGATCTCCTCTCATTTAAAAACAGGAAAACTGGCAATGACATCACAGTTTGCTATATTGCCATGGCAACAAGGGAATCCCCATGTCAACACAATGTTAATGACTTGGAAATGACATCACAGTTCTGATTCTTGTTACAGGCCGTTTTTCCCGCCAAAAATCCTATGATATTTGAACTCGATTTTTATGAATGAAAATTTAAGATTTCATAGGTAATAAGTGTATTTGTCATTATTATTTGTGTTTATTTATAGAAATTTACTAGAATAAAATTTCATGAGACTTCCCTATTAAAACAATCATTTGAACACGTAGAGAATAAGAGGGCCTCAAACCAGGCGGCCCTTCTAATTAATTAGATAATCTAATTGACAGTTGCTGGGGTATTTTCGTTGATTAGAAAGTGTCATTCGGTGACATTTTGGAACTTTCTTTGAAAGCAAAACATTCGATGTTTCGATCGTACACGACTATCGTGCTATAATAAGTATCAAAAACTATTTGAAGAGCTTGGAAAAAAAATTAAATCTACAAAGGTACCTACACATAAATCTTGAATAAAGCCCCACGGTGCAATTTCTTGTACAACTTCTTTTTCCCATTTTCCATCTTCCCTTTTTCATACAATTTTGTATTTACACGACGCAACTTTCTGTCACAGAACTGTCACAAAAATGTTCTAATTTCATTCAAGAAATGTGACAAAGACTTTGTCAAAGAGTGTGACACAGAAGTTGTTCAATAAATGTGGCCGTGTAAATCGGGCTTTCATCCTATACATATCTCACCTTCGATTCCTGCAGCCCTCTTCCTGACTCATGACTGAGGATATTAGTTGTTTCCCTCAGTCGAGAGGCAAAAGTGGATATATGTTCCCACTAATAGGCCAAAATTGTCAATTTCACACCGATCATCGATCATTACCTGATCCCAATTTCCCTATCATCATCATCATCCCCACCAATTTATCCGTCGCCTTTGGTCTGCTTTGCGTGCGACCACTAAAATTAAACATCACTACAATTTTAAAAAAGTGAACACACATTATTCATTCGTATTTACTCTCTTTCAATACAATACATTTTGGAACATGTTCATTTTCAATGTCCTTTGTAAACGCAATCCCACCATGAATGAAATTATTTCTCAATCTGCTTGCTCATGAACGCATTAAAACAAAACGATTCATCCGCAGTCATCATTAGACGACCAGTCAAGCAACTCTTGATGTCCTAACACTTTGGTGCATTGTACTTGCGGCAACGTGAAAGAAGAATTAGAATAAATCTCCATCGCAATGTGATGATGGTTTTCTGTGCGGTCCGTGGGGTGAATGGAATCAAGGTAATACAGGGAGTGGCGGAGATTTATCAAGAGGAGCTGCTAACATATCGTCCGGACTTTTCTCCTTCATCCATAATGCATTTATCACTCGAGATGGAAATGATTAGACAAGATCAGAAGTGATGATAGCTGACTGAATTAAATATAGAAAAGCGATTTGTTTTTCATCGGGTAGGTGGCAACATTTTTTAAATTGACAAGTTCCATTTTTGTATATGTAAGAAACTGAAACAAATCATGATTTATGGTTTAGCTACAATTATTACACGCCTCTCTATACCTATACAATAAAGTATGTCTCTACCTCAGAGGCAGAAGGCCCGGAGTCATTTTTCTTGGTTCTGGTCATGGGTAAATATTATTATATTGCAATTTACAAAATATAGAACAAGCATTGCAAATATAGTAATTTATTTTATTAAAATATGCTTGTTATTTAATTTTCCTTTGGTCAAATGTTATCCAGGAATTACGAGATTTTATTACACAGTTATATCACAGTAGTAATGTGCATGAAGATGAAGCACATACATTTGTAAAAATAATAAAAATAAACAGTCTACTTTCTATGGATGTAAATTTATTAAATGCCGTGATATATTTAAGTGTTTTAATAAACAATTTGATAGGTTGCTTTATCGGAGAACTTAATCTTGTGGTTCGAGATTAAGTAAGTAAGTCGTAGACATTGTCAAGGAAGACCTGAATGAATGTGAAGGCGCCGACAAAAACAAAGACTCTCGAAAAAAAACATCAATTGATTTGAGAAGGAATTGCGATGTGCGTAGAAACGAAATTGATACAAAGTGTCCAATCCGAAAGAAAAACTCGCCCCGTTTTGTGACATCGATTTGACGTGATTCGATACGAACCATTTCGTTTTCCATTCTATTATTTAGTATTGTGACATCCCGACTGTCAAAATGACACACCGTTACAGAGGTTAAAGTTCATGCATTCATCATTCTTTCTCTCCATGATTCATGGCCAGGTATGGGGAATTGTGCCATCATTCGAAATTAAATTACGGTACAAAATATCCTGCAATAAACATAATTTAAATTTTAAATTACTGTTTTGAGCAGGATTACCGCATTTTTTAATTTCCATGATGATGACGTAATAAAATATTCTAGTAAGGACTAACATAAAACATGTTGCTTCGTAAAAACCGGTAAAAACCAAGCGCGAAATAGTGGAAAACATTTAAAATTTATTTCTATTATTATCATGGCATTTTCCTCCACAAATGGTGTTCATAATTACAAGAGAAAGTATTCGGTATACAATAGGTATATATTCGTCGAATAAGTTCCGAATAAATACATCCACCGTAGTATAGATATTAGGAGTAACATTTATTTGAGGTTTGAAACGATTGATATTCCACGAGCGGCGTTATAAAAAAAAATATAAGAAACAATAAGATTTAAAACCCTTGTTTAGTATTTATACCGCTTAAAAAAAGTAAAACAAATTTATAATAAGTCGTGATCCTTATTAATTTATTTCACATCGATTTCCTATCAAGGGGGAGTAACACAATGAATCTGAGTCCAGTAATCTGTGCTCATTATCTCCACAGTCACAGCCCGCCCCTTACAAAGTAAGATGACCAGTGGCGTGCCGTCGTGTCATCCGACCCAGTCTCGACCCTCACTCGCACAGGGTTACACATGGAGGTCGCACGCCGCTGGCCAGTCAAAAGAGGTCGTTCACTTCTGGTTTCATCCGAAGAATGTTCACAGCGTCCAACGATTGGTCCAGTGGTACTTGCAAATACTGGGATTTGAGATTCTTGAATAGGCTAAAAATAGCATTTGAAAGAATAACGTTAAGGAGGACGTTACCATTTTTTGTTGGTATTCGTGGAATCCAATGTAAAGATTACTCATTCAAAATAAGATTTTTATAAAATCTGACAGGTCTCAAATCAAATGTAATTCTTATCTTACATCTCATAATATATTAATTTCAGGTATATTTCTCAATATTATCAGAGCTCTAAGCAAACAGTAATTTTCACCAATTGGGATCAATAAAAAATATTGAAACAAAAACTGCATAATCATGAATCAACTAAATTTGTAAAACGGCAGTCTATTGATTTTATCGAATCATTTGAAAGTTAACAGCTTACCATTAATTACAGATACCTAACCCATGTTTAGTATGATGGTCTTAGCATGACATTGAGAATGGGAGATTTCATATCGAAGACTGATCCAAAGATACATAACATGTGCAATCCATTTTGTTAATGACTCAACATAAAAACGCAACGCTTAAATAAGCAGTGAATACTTTTATCTACTTGGCATTTTTAATGAACGTGTGTTGTTCTGGTGAACCTTGGTAACGTATAAAGTATGCTTGCTTAAATCTTCTTTCATATTTTTATTAGTAATATGCACACTGGAAACTTTAATAAACTTGCAGTCAGGATGTGCATTTCATAAGCCAACTTGCCGTTTTCTCCAACGCAGGAAGCAGACAATAAGATGAAATTGGATAATTTCTTGGCATTGTTCTATACGAAAATTGTTTTAATTTACATTTAAGAAGTCTTTCCAGAACACATCTTTTCATTTTAACGTCACTTTGGTTTATTTGTTAAATATATTCTTTGTTTGGAAGTACATTTTCTATATTGTTCCGATATTGCATGAAGCTGTTGGCTAAAGGTGTTGGCTTGAAGCGAATATCTTGGAGAGCACCCAGAGTTCAAGATAAGATATGCATTGAGATTATCTTTTATGGAACAGCCAACTAGTTCCAAGGTTTCAAATATATTTACAACCTGGTGGAGACCATTATACTTTATTCTTTTAAACAAAGCTCATCGCATTGATTTGTGAAGAGCTCAATTTTTCAATTTTTTTATTTCTATCTTACGATGTTAATCGGTTGGCGGCGCCAAGTTTTGAATGTATTGACAATCGATTATTTCAAATTGGTAGTCCTTTTAAGGTAACTTGCCTGTTTGTAATCATGAGTAACAACTTTGCGCCTGGCAGATGGCTAAATACTGTTATCAAGCAGAGCTAGAGTTCGAGACCAGTGGCAGTTCTGGCCGTGGCTGGCAAAGATTATTTCTGTTCTGCTTAATGACAATCATGTTACACCACCACACCTACAATATCTAATAACAAATCATAAGCAAAATTCATTTTAATTTAAACCAATTATCTCTATATACATTTTAAGAATTCGTTAGAATGTTGATATTTGTTGAAGGGTCAGTATTTCAATGTTGTGCCAATTTTAAACAGTTGATTACTATAGTGCTATGGCAACAACCAATATATATTTTGTCTGGTTTGTTTTCGTATTTTAAAACAAACAGTAAATAAGCATTTTGTTCGATTAAATTGAAATGTTGCACAGTAATCAAGGCAGCTTTATTTATTAAATTGTACAAATGGTCAAAAACATCGGTGTAAGTATGATCAAAGAAAAACAAACATGTGTAATCAATGTTTCTTTGGATTAACAGCAATATTTGAATTGCACTTGTAATTTTTCAACACGCCTAAGAAAATTACAGACAAGTGTTTACTATTTGCTATCGTAGCGTTACATAACGCAGACCGCATCTCTAAGCATAAGACGTATTAACATAAGTACATAAGCCTTGGTCACCATTGTGACATCTGTGACATCTGTGACAGTGCCATTCTTCATTCACAGCAGCTCAAGGAAATCTCTATTCTTATAGAGCTTCTGTTACCACCTTAGTTAAACCGTCTTACCTCAACAAAAAAAAAGTTTAAGAAGGAAGTCAGAAGCAGAAAAATTACTTACAAAATAGTTGACAGCTTGAATGACAGAGATTAGTTCTTCTATCAAGAATTGAGATTAAAGACGTAATATCAAGAAATTAAAATGCCTGTGCAGGCAACGTAGTGAAAATTCAATAATTTTACATGAAATGAAGAATATAAGGAGAGACATTGAAAACGTCATGCATCGAGAATTTCGATTAAATATGTTACATTCATTTTCATTTTCTTTGGGATATTTCATCCTGTCTTGTTTTAAAAAAAAGTTGCGCCAAAGCTTAGAAAATCGTGAGTAAAAATATAGTTTATCAATTTCATCTTTGGAGCAAGATTTGATATTGAGTTTTGATCCGTGTCATTCAGGTTTATAGGCTCTTTTTAGACTTCGATACAAAAAATACATATTTTGATATATCTTTAAAAAAATTACTTTCTTTACATGACATAAAATCATAAAATAATATAAACAAGACTATTTAACGGCATATGAACTGGAAAAGTGCCTAAAAAATCTCGGAATTTCACATCTTCGCAACTAAGCTATTCAAAAGGCCGTATAAAAAACGTATATATTCAACTAAAAAAAAAAGCGGAAATGAAAAAGCATCTTCTCGCAGCCTCACTCTGTTGGACATATAGTTTTATTATACGCTGTTTTAACACGCTATATATTATTTAGGGCGGTGTAAAAGAGCTGTATATAATGCTGAGATTCATCAAGTGGCCGTCCGATACATTCTCAATCAATAACATGTGTTTGTAATACAAGTGCGTGCAACTCGAAGTACAATGACTAAATATGGCATCAGACTGCCAAGAGAGTGCGTAGAATGACAGCTAATATGATGCATGTGAAGACTTTTGACGCCGCACTCAGGGCCCTAGGTTTGTAAACAAGTGATTTTCATTTAGAATTTACAGATTTACGTTAATAAAATAATTAATTCATACCCCTTTGCAGAACAGTAAAACACACAATATAAAATGATACGTCGAGTTTAATAGGTAAATAAAATAAAATAAATTATTAAATAACATATAAAGAATGACTATGGGACAGTCAAATTATAATATTTTGACATTTTCATATAACTGTATGATTTTCACAAATAACTTTTTATTTGACAATATATCGTACATGTTACTATACAAAAAAAATTGTTTGTAGGTACCTACACCACATAGGTAAGTCCTGTTTCCAAATATTTTTTGACAACGTACACTCTAACTTGTAAAAACAAAATCAATATGATATGAAAATTGATTATTTTGACATTTTAATTATTTTACTATTCAAATGTAGATATTACTAAATAAACAAAAAATTTGTAGGTACCTACTCATTTTTTTTATTTAAACAAGACGTGTTTGTTTGCAAATGTTTTTGGACAACGTACACTCTATAATGTGTAAAAACAAAATCAATATGATATGAAAACAGAACCATTTTGATTATTTTCAGTGGCTACAGACGTCTAGCGAAGCTGATTTAGACAATTGTAACGCTCGTAGAACACGGATCATCAAAGAAAGAAGATCATCTCAGATCAAAAGGTAATTAACGCATCAATTTGAATCCATAAACACAAACTGCGTGCAGTCATTACTAGCAGATCCTTGCCAAATGACGCACGAAGCCACATGTAACAGCTGCTCCTCTACGCTATCACCTTCAACAGCAAGAGACTTGAACGCACGGCGAGTTTGACGCTTATATGGTCATGAAGTGAAGTCTATTCGACCTGTCTAACACGTTCTTCCTGGCTGTACAGCATGAGAAAACAATGTGATTGATGGATCGTGGCTCGAGACGGTGGTAATAAGCAGTTAGACGGCCTTGTCATTGGAGCAGCAATGTCAAGAGCAAGATCGTTCAGCGGAGAGCATTGTCAGAGTTATTCATTGTACTGGCGCTGTTTTCGGTTAGAAGAAAGAATATACATATTGTTGAATCATTTCATTTTAGTATTTGCAGTTAGAAAGGGGTGAAGTTACGTAATAATGAGGCGTTTACTTTACACAATATGATTTTAGAAAAAAAAACGTCAACTTAGGGTCAGTTTTTTAATATCTTGCTAACTTTTAAACAGTCAATTTTAGGACTATATTGTCATGGCAACAACCAATAATTGCAAGACAGGGTATAGTACTTACTAACTGTTTATAGCTAATTGAGACTTTAGTAGAGTGATGAAAGACCGGCCCTTAAACCCATAAATAATATAAAGTTGTGTAGCATATATTTATTTTTAAATATTTAAATACCTATACGAATTTCAAAATTTTCCAAGAAAAATTGTTATTTTTTCTTTTGTGTAATCGTATTTATACAGTAAATAAAGTTGTAACAAGTTGGCCTATCTAGGTTAGAAAATTAACTTTAAAAATAATAATGTTTGCTTGAAATAGGTTTAAAGAATGAACAAGCTTGTAGCATGGCATTCTTAGAGTCAAGGTTAACTGAACACAAAGTAATTAATTAGAATCATTATGTAAACTTACAATCTTTAAAATTCAACAGCAATCAAAATATAGACAAAAATATAACAAGCAATCAAATAAGTTTAACAATGTGCAATTATATCAAGAAAGTGAGTGAATCCATATAAAAAGTATGTGACCTTACCTAAATTGTGATGTCACCACGTAATAACAAGTGAACCAGTCATTGTGATAACGCTACAAAACCAGTCAGCCAGACTAGTTTTCAGTGATTCCTAGAAAAGCATGGGCCTACGTGCAGAAAGAAAGTCGTTTCGCGGGCTTTAGAAATGACAGAATGTCTAAAATTAGCTATCACGTGTACGAAACCAACCAATCAGATTCTTTGGAGGGAAAACGATGTCAGAGGGTATAAAACGTCAGGCTACCAGCCAAACTTCATCAGTCGGAGTTTTCTCAGAGCAGTGAGACCTGCCTCGCGAACCGTGAAGCCTTGTGCACGCAACATAGTATAATTTCAGCGAGACAGTGCCGATGTGATCGAAGGTAAACATTAAAATAACATTTTTGTATAAACGTCAACCCAGTAAATTCAAACTTCAAGCCTAATGCTGAGGCAAATAATATCGCATTAAGACAATTTCAAGTTACAAGTGATCAACTGAACAGTTTCAACATTAAAGTCAGTAAATGTTAAAGTATAAAAGTTAGTGAATTGCAACTCCGGGAGAAACCGACGAGTCTGCAGCCACGAACGTCATCAGCCTGAGCCAACTTGATCCAACTGCTCGAGGAGGTCACTCCTTGTGCACGGACTGCTGGACGTCCTGGTAACCAAGGGGTTATTAGACAACATCATCGCATCGCAGCTGAAGGAGGTGACATATCCAGTCATTTCATTCTGCTGGTGGACTGGAGTTCACGGGACACACTACGCAAGAGTCAACGCCATCCACTTGTTTACGCGGAAGTAAACAAACCAGACGACATCATCACTACTGCCGACGTATCGAACGTAATATTGTTTTCATAATTTTTGATTGCTCTTTTCACATCAATGAACATTTATTTTCTCTGTAATAAACAAATTATAATATTGCTGATTCTTTGTGTTCTACCCTCTGAGCCAAATCCCGCAGGTTTCAAAGTGTATGATTGTATACGAATGTGTGTTTTGAATTACTTAAAATTATATACAAAATATACTAAGTACGTACCTATATTTTTTACAATTACAAAATAGTATAAGTACCTGGTCAGTTTGGTAAAAAAGAAAACTGTGTAACATGCCCATAACTAGTTACTTTAATTTATAAACTCGATTGATTACAAACACATTAGTTAAACCTCCGAAAACGGGCGTCTCGATTGGATGAAGATTCAACAGTTAAGTTGACATCTCAGATTTCATGGCAGAGAGAACAGCGAACTCCTAACTCGATTCCGTACAGTTGGGAAGTTCCAAGAAGAAAAACAGTCGCGTGATACTGAGTTCAGATTCTACACGGCACCTCCACAGCACACTTAGAAAACAGTCACGTGATACTGAGTTCAGATTCTACACGGCACCTCCACAGCACACTTAGAAAACAGTCACGTGATACTGAGTTCAGATTCTACACGGCACCTCCACAGCACACTTAGAAAACAGTCACGTGATACTGAGTTCAGATTCTACACGGCACCTCCACAGCACACTTAGAAAACAGTCACGTGATACTGAGTTCAGATTCTACACGGCACCTCCACAGCACACTTAGAAAACAGTCGCGTGATACTGAGTTCAGATTCTACACGGCACCTCCACAGCACACATAGAAAACAGTCACGTGATACTGAGTTCAGATTCTACACGGCACCTCCACAGCACACTTAGAAAACAGTCACGTGATACTGAGTTCAGATTCTACACGGCACCTCCACAGCACACTTAGAAAACAGTCGCGTGATACTGAGTTCAGATTCTACACGGCACCTCCACAGCACACTTAGAAAACAGTCACGTGATACTGAGTTCAGATTCTACACGGCACCTCCACAGCACACTTAGAAAACAGTCGCGTGATACTGAGTTCAGATTCTACACGGCACCTCCACAGCACACTTAGAAAACAGTCACGTGATACTGAGTTCAGATTCTACACGGCACCTCCACAGCACACTTAGAAAACAGTCGCGTGATACTGAGTTCAGATTCTACACGGCACCTCCACAGCACACTTAGAAAACAGTCGCGTGATACTGAGTTCAGATTCTACACGGCACCTCCACAGCACACTTAGAAAACAGTCACGTGATACTGAGTTCAGATTCTACACGGCACCTCCACAGCACACTTAGAAAACAGTCGCGTGATACTGAGTTCAGATTCTACACGGCACCTCCACAGCACACTTAGAAAACAGTCGCGTGATACTGAGTTCAGATTCTACACGGCACCTCCACAGCACACTTAGAAAACAGTCACGTGATACTGAGTTCAGATTCTACACGGCACCTCCACAGCACACTTAGAAAACAGTCGCGTGATACTGAGTTCAGATTCTACACGGCACCTCCACAGCACACATAGAAAACAGTCACGTGATACTGAGTTCAGATTCTACACGGCACCTCCACAGCACACTTAGAAAACAGTCACGTGATACTGAGTTCAGATTCTACACGGCACCTCCACAGCACACTTAGAAAACAGTCACGTGATACTGAGTTCAGATTCTACACGGCACCTCCACAGCACACTTAGAAAACAGTCACGTGATACTGAGTTCAGATTCTACACGGCACCTCCACAGCACACTAATAAAACAGTCGCGTGATATTGAGTTCAGATTCTACACGGCACCTCCACAGCACACTTAGAAAACAGTCACGTGATACTGAGTTCAGATTCTACACGGCACCTCCACAGCACACTTAGAAAACAGTCGCGCTAGTACTTTCAAAATCATAAAATTATCATCCAAAACTGAAATATTGTCGCCCCTGCAAAAGGGGTGACGAATGTCAGTCAAAATCTGTCCAGGATTTTTAATCAGTTGACCACAGTCAACTTTTTAAGACTAGGAAAACGCTCAGTGTAACGCGTTGATGAGCGAGCACGGGTACGTGCAAATTCTCGAACCGGAAATGCGTACACAACGCACAGAAAACATACATCCATATTGAATTGATTATGATATCAACTTAAAAGTGTATGCTTTTCATCGAAACTTTAAAATAACATCTAAGCACCTGGTTCATAAAGCAAATCAGAATCAATTTTCAATTGGCACTGGAAAACATTCATTTCGATACTTCATTACTGACAGATATTAAAAATGTAAATAACTTCGTACGTTCTTAACTGATTGGGATGAAATTTTGTAAAATAAGAGACAATATTGGTCTTAATGATCATGCAAAATATGAGTTTGATCAGAATTATCGAAGACCGTTTTCATTTTTCAGCCTATCGGGAGATATTTATTTAAATTTTAACCAATGAATCTGAGTAACGCGTTGATGAGCGAGCACGGATACGCGCAACACCTCGAACCGAAATTCTGTCTATCGAAAATGTCATTAAAAGCAAATAATTCTAAAATTTCGCCACAGATTTGTATAGAAATCTCAAAACATTCCTAAAATATTGGTCCAAATAACCATGCAAAGCTTTAAGTTGATCGATTGAACCTTTATGATTGAACTGTTCCGTGTTAATTTTCAAAAATCACAGGATCTCCTTCAAAAAATATACCTGAGACCACTCATATGATATAAGTGTGTCTACACAATATCAGATCGACTGTTAAACGGTCATTATCAGTTTCATTTGCGTTTGAAAGTTTCTGCTCTAACTACCTTGCCTTGAACTGAAGAGTCGAAGTCGCCGTGAATTTGACAGCCAACAAGCAAATAGTCCGTAAAATGTCAATAACGTTTGGATTTAAACACAGATTAGTATGAAAATTGTCAAAAATGCAGATAATGTTTATCCCAACCATCATGCGAAGTTATAAGTTGATCGTTCAATCGGTTATAGTTTAAATTTCTAAAAACACAGGAAAGATGGTTTTAAATTTTAACCAATGGGAGGATTTGGCTGAAACTTTGTTTGATTGGGTACAATGTTGGGGGTAATGACTTGTCAAAATTTCAATTTGATCAAAACAACCAATCGAAAGTTAATTTTTTTTAAATTTGAACCAATCAATGGATTTCAAAAAAATTAGGGTCTGCAACAATCAGAAATGTTACGTACATGTGTGCAAAATTTCAGCTCGATCGAAGAAAAACTCTGACCTGTATATCGTCAGTAACAGAAAAAAAAAAAAAAAACAAAAAAAAAACAGAGGTCCGTGCCAAAAGAGCCAAAAGGAGACGCTCGCTTCGCTCGCTCAATAAGATAAGATAATTCTTTATTTGACAATGACAATTTTGACAATTTGACAAATGAGTATACAAACATCAAACATCATTGTGCAAAATGGCGGGGTTCGTAAATATTTACGGTCTTCCACCCAAACCATTCTAAAACTAGGGAACTATGAGCTAGAGAGTATAAACTTTATTTAGGTAGCCTAAAATATTATGTGATTTATTATTAATTATAATATAACTAACCTAAATGTTTTAGTTAACTAACATTTTCTAACTGAAGTTAGAATCAAGGGTTGACATTGGATTCATGAATAAATTCATCAATGCTGTATAAAGGATGGTTAATTAAGTAGGATCGTAGGGAGGAGCAGAATGAGTGGTAGGAAGGGGCTTCTCTGATTCGGGCAGGAACTCGATTGTAGATTGCAGAGCAGAGGTATTGGGGGCTTTTCTGAAAAAGTGCCCGTGACTGTGTTGAAATATGAATATCATTAGTCGTACGTGTACTATGTGTGTGCACTGAAGAGTTTCGCTGGAAGAGCTCGGGATTAGAGTGTGCAAAGGAAGCGGCAATGAGAATAAGAGTGGAAGGTAGTGTTAATATTTTTAGAGTGGTGAAGTGAGGCTTGCATGATGTTCTTCGTGCTATGCCGGCCAGTATGCGAACTGCACGCTTTTGGAGAATGAAGATTCTTTTAGCGGCGGTGCTAGCACCCCAAAAAAGGAGACCATATGACAGGTGTGAATGAATGCAAGCATGATATATGAGTTTAAGCGATTCTGGACTTACTGTGAGTTTCAATCTACGAAGAAGGTAGCATCCACTTAATATTTTAGAAGAGATAGTGTGTACATGCTTGGTCCAACTAAGATTATCAGTAAGGTGGAGCCCTAGGAATTTTGTCGAAGAACTCTGCAGAATGCTGGTTCTGTTCATGTGAATAAGAGGACTTGAGTCAGGGATAGAATGGTTATTGCGGAATTCGAGAAAGACAGTTTTGGTTGGCTGAAGGGAAAGTTGATTAACTACGCAATAGGAAGACATTAGCTCAGCTTGTTCTGTGGCTGTTTTGGACAGGGAGGCCAAGTCTTTGGTTGTAGTTAAAAGGTGACTGGTGTCGTCTGCATAGATTGTGACTGTACCTTCATTGAAATGAAGGGGTAAATCGTTGATATATAAGATAAAGAGAAGCGGGCCTAGAATTGATCCTTGTGGGACGCCTCTAGTGATATACTGTGGGCTTGACAAGGTTGAGTTAGGATTGTTTGGATTACTCGAACGAATTTAGACTCTTTGTGTACGATCCTTAAGAAAAGAGGTTATGAGGTCATGTGCTAAACCGCGAATGCCATAGGAATAGAGTTTGGAAAGAAGATGTGGGTGGTAAAGAGTATCGAAGGCTTTTGAGAGATCGTAAAAAAGTCCTATCACTTTATCACTCCTGTCTAAGGCTGAGTAAAGTGGAGAGAGAAAAGAAAATATTGCCGAGGAAGTGGACCGGTTCCTTCGAAATCCGTGTTGGGAACTTGTAAGAATGTTATTTTCAGTTAAATAGGAGTAGAAGCGATTGTAGATAGCTTTTTCAAAAATTTTTGAAAATGCTGAGAGTAGGGATATTGGCCTATAGTTATTCACGTCAAGTTTGGAGCCTTTCTTGTAAATTGGTATAATTTTTGACTCCTTGAGTTTCTGAGGGAAAATACCTGACGAGAATGATTCATTAATGATATGCGATAGTGGACTTGCGATGTACTTAATGGTTTGTTTAACCAGAGTACCTGGAATGTCATCCAAGCCACTAGAAGCCTTTGAGGAAATTTTGGTTATCAATATAATTATCTCGCTGGGCGTTGTTGGGGTTAGGAACACAGATTTGTCTGGTGCATTGTTTTCGAGAAGGATAGGCAAGAGGTTAAAGTCAGTGTTTGTCCTCGGTTGGATTATGTTGGACGAGTTGACGAAGAAGGAGTTAAAGTGCTCTGAGAGAAGATTAGAATCACTTACTTTTTTATCATTAATAGTGATTTCAAGATCATTAATAGGAAGGGGTGCAGTGGTTTGATTTTTGATCAGTTGCCATGCTGTTTTGGGCTTATTGGATGAAAGTTCGAGTATGTGATCTGAGTGATGACGTTTGGCAAGTCGTATGGCTCGAGTGTGCACATTCTTACTTGCGATGTAAGTTGATTTAGTTTCACGATTTGAAGGGTCGCGTTTGTATTTTTTATTAAGTCTACGCAGGTTCTTTGCAGAATCACGGATCTCTGAAGTGATCCATGTATTTTTCTTGCGAATTTTGACTCGATGAAAAGGGAAAGCAGCGTGAAAATGAAGGAGATAAGTATTTAGAAAATTACTGTACATTTCGTCTGCGCCTTGGGATAAGTATGTAGACGCCCATTCTTCCTCGCTCAAGAGAGAACAGAAATGTTCTAAGTTAGTATTGTTAAATATACGTTTGGTTACATATTTGTTTTGAGGCTGCGACTGTGCTGTGATTTTAATTGTTATGGATTCTATGTTATGAATTTTATGAATGTTTATGAATGTTATGAATGTTATGAATTGTTATGAATTGTTAAGATTCTACAATCTTAATTCTATGAATAAATAAGACTGGTTACATGTAGTATTTAAATTGCCCTCCATTCTAGCCCGTCAAAATGCAAAGAGCACCTACCAAATGTCTTTTATTACTACCTTTGGTTGCCAGAACATAAACATTATAGTCATACAGTAAATTACCCCATGCTGAAGATTTAATCGTCATACAGCACGTTTCGAATCTGAGCTCCTGATACATTAAGGGGATGAAACACAACAATACTACATGGTTTATGTCTCGTTTCTTATTCTTTATGTAAAATAAAATTTAAAAATTACATAATATTTTCAGGATTGGTAAGACCAAATAATTGTGGTAATTGGACATTTTTACCGACACCAAAATTGATGAAAAGATGTGGATCTTTAAAATGTATGAAACGGTCTTTTCATTTGACATCTGTCCCGAAGAGCAGCATTTTTTGCATCTTTTCTTGAGTTATTTAAATTCTTCTTCTTATACTTTGAAACTAAACTTATCAGTGCATACTATGAGAAGTGAAATAGAAAAATCTAAGCCTTTCAGTATCGGAGTGTAAAGATCAAAATGGTATTTTGTGAACCGAAAAGCTGTGAAAACGAATATAAACTCCAAGGAATTGAGCAATAATCTGTTCATCTCGTGATCAGAATACATGTAATGAAATCGTAAGTTTGAGAGCTTTTTCACGGGGTGACTACGCTGTCATTCAACACCCTTAACCTAGAATGTAAATGAAACACTGAGCACTGGTCTTACGACAAATGTGGTGCCTATAAATTCCCAGCAACTTCTCACTGTGTCAAGTAAGACACTATATTATAATCTACCTTTCCACCTTAAGTAGAACTCGTAAAAGACATTTTATCGCTTTCTTGATTAAGTTCTGCACCAACAATGTTAGTCGGTTTGTAATTCGAGTATTGTGAATATGATACATGAAAACACACTTGCTTTTATCTACCGCCATAACCGCAAGATTTATCTACGGTGGAGATGTGCATAAAGATGATTTGAATTTACCGGTGATAAATTTAATAAATCTACAGTAGTAACTTTTGTAATGTTAGTTTAGAGTGTTGTGCAGAGAGCAAATGAAGAGTTATAATAATAATAAACGTGCGAGATTAAACTTAGACAACTGCTATAAGAATTTTTAATGAAATTATGTGACACAGAAGACATTAAGTTGAAATGAGACAGTATAGACACACAGATCGACATGCGAAGAATATAGCTTTCAAAATATTGTGATAACTGAAGGAATTTAAAAAAATTATTACTAAATTATCTGACAAAGCTGTCAATAAAAAATAATAATAAAAATCTCAAAGCTAAAATTTTAATAAGTATAGGTAAACATTCCCAGCTTTCAAAAAGCTTTGAGCTTTTTTATTATTTTTCTCTTGACAGCTATGTCAGGTAATTTATAAATTATTATGAAATTATCGGCCCATAATGTCATAATTAAATTTACAAATTTCCTTTATTAAATTTGACATAATAATTCCAATCTTGGCAATGAAAAGTAACTTCAAATCAAGTTGAATTCATTTCTGATTGATTTCTTTTTGTATGGTAGTTACTCACTAATTCACTCTTCACTTACTCATCACATCTCGTCACTTACATGTTGTCTAATAATTATACTTGTCTAGTCTTTGTTCATTAAGACTTCTTCTCTTATTGTCTTGCAAGGCAAAAACTTCTACGACTGTACGTGACTACTTCTTGACACAATTTACTAGCAGGACAATGCGCTTTCAATTACATGTTCATTGCTTTTCAGCAATGTATTCAGATATTTTCCGAGACACGATAATGATGAAAACTCGAACTTTCTTTGAATGAAAATTCACTTGTTGCTTGCTTTGACTTCCTTATTATATTTCTATATAAAATGATGAACATTTCATCTTTTTTAGCAAGCAGTACTTAACGTAGTTCCGTTACAAATAAATAATAAAACATTGATAAGATAGTATGGAAATAACGATGTTGCAGGAGTATTATTAGTTCGTTCTTTAATGAGAAATAATTCCTTTTCAAGTTTAAAAGACGATGGAGGAAATATACGTAATTAATGTTAAAACGGGCTGAAGAAATGTAGCAAAACTACGAGTTCAAACCTGAGAAGAAAGAATGCTATGAGTTACACTATATTATCACCTGTTATTTCAATCTAAATTAGTTTAAGATAATATCAGAGACATATTATTTGCCTTTCAATTGAAGAAGGCAAATAAAAAAAAACAGCAAACTGTGATTTTCTCTAAAATCAACATGTGTTGTTGATTGTTTCAACATGTGCTGTTAATTAAAGTAGACTTTTTAATTTTATCACTAAATATTAAAAAATATACATCTTTGCTCGTTTTCCAATATTTTCCACAGGGTAAGAATCAAAATTGGGCATCTAGTGGAGCGGTCGCTCCACCCAGCCAAGTCGTACCGTACACTCACACTCACTCAACATACCGTAAATGACTAATAAACTGAGGAGCAGACCAACCACTTTTACTGTAAGCAACAACATGGCATTTTCGGCCTACTGGATCTTAAAATTGGAAAATCTCACATTGTTGCGATATATCTTAATTTCGAGCTATGGCCCACCCCACTACATATACCAAATTAGGGAACAATATGTTATGCCGTTTGCGAGCTAGAGGGCCGAGAAAACAGTGAAATTACACCACTTTCTGATTCTGAAGATATCAGGAAACGTTGCTATCACCGCCACAGCCTAAACGGCTAAACCGATCGACCTGAAACTTTTACCACATATGCACTTTTGGCGTCTGATGATACCTTGCCTCTTGTGATTTTTTGTGCCGCCATTTTTAAACCGGAAGTGACGTCATAACTCAAAAACGTCTGGACCGATTAGAACGAAATTAGCGCCATTCGATTTAGATGGTCATCTATATGAAGTATCAATAAAAAAAATATTATTTTCTTATTTTCTAAACCGGAAGTGACGTCATAAATACGCAATATTTAACTTATTTCAACAAATTATACTTAAAATACGTACATAATTAACTTACATTGTAACATAGACAATACAATTTATATATTCAAGGTAGCAGTGTTCTCGGCCGCCATTCCTGAAACCGGAAGTGACGTCATATATCTAAAACGCCTGTACCGATTGCAACTGAACTAGCTCCTGCGTATTCATTCTGCTATTTATTTGAAAAATCAATTGTGAAAAATGAATAAATAAATTAATGGTACCGGAAATGGCGGCAGGAACCACTAAATGAAACCGGAAGTGACGTCATATATTACAAACGGCATGACCGATTTTACGGAAATATAGGGATTAGGAATTCAGATGGTCGTTCATGAAGGTATCAACTAGATAAAACTAGATTGTTTTCTTATTACCTATACCGGAATTCGGCCGCTATTTCAAAACCGGAAGTGACGTCATGTATCGAAAACGGCTGGATCGATTATAACGAAACTTAAGCTATTCTTCTTGGATAATCATTGTCATCTTATACCAAACGCAACTTTTCATAGTAACCAAATCGGTTGAGGCGTATTTTTTTAAAGAAATTAGTCCCTGCTCGGACATGTGCTACAAGCTGTATGTATAAACTAACAAAAGAAGTGATATCCCAGAAAAAACACTCCGTGTAAAAATACCAGCCAAGTCTCTTTAACTATAAAAAAAAATAGAAGAAATCTAAAAATTCAGCACTGAAAAGGAGTGATATCAAAAAAGGAGCCAAGTCAACGAATTTTCCAAATTTTAATCGTACCATTGAAATAAAAATATCAACCCCCGAGAAATACTTAAAAAAAGGACTTGGCGCATCGTTTTTTTAAAGACATTTTTCTATTCTTAAGCTTAAGCCACTCACATACTCCGTAGTTCAGAAATGCCTAGAAAAATTGGGACAAAACTTTCAAATTAAATATTGAACATTCTGTAAAATATTTTAAATTTAAATATAAGTACGCAAAGAAACATAGCATTGTCTTACAAGCAATAAATACAGAACAGTTGTGTTTGTGATTGGTAGGTACCTATAGTTTTGTGGGTACATCAACATACCTACTACAGCATTATACTTGGAACCTTCTCGCCGTGTAATTAATTGCTATTAATTAACATTTTATACCAAAAAAATTCATAAATTACATAACGTATTACTTTAGATAAAAATCTAGTCAGTAATTATTTGAGCAGCATGGCTCAGTGCACTAGTCACTTATACAAATCTCATTGACGGCCTTCTTGTAATGAGCGCTTTCGCTATTTCCCTCAGTCACGATATTGAGAAGTATGATTGATTAATATGACCCTAGAAATAGTGGCAATAACGAATAGACTAGGCCGCTTCCGTTTATTCGTTATTCGTTTATCCGTTTATTTCCTCTGAATATTGACAAAATACCAAAACTGCCAGTAGGTAAGAGTACTAGTTATATTAAAACGTAGTATGATTCGTCGATAATGAATGTGATATACTCAGGAAAATATACTTGTAGAGTTCTTCCTATACTTTTAGGATAGAAAAGTGTCTTTAAAAAAACGATGCGCCAAGTCCTTTTTTTAAGTATTTCTCGGGGGTTGATATTTTTATTTCAATGGTACGATTAAAATTTGGAAAATTCGTTGACTTGGCTCCTTTTTTGATATCACTCCTTTTCAGTGCTGAATTTTTAGATTTCTTCTATTTTTTTTATAGTTAAAGAGACTTGGCTGGTATTTTTACACGGAGTGTTTTTTCTGGTTTACTCTACACGAAGTAAGTTGCAATACAGTAGAATAAAAAGTTTCTGTTATGATAGAAAGAGCTGAAGTCAATGAGGAAAGTAAATATTTTACTGACGATTAAAATCTAATTAAACATTATTGTTCCAAATAGAATTCTCCTCTCTCTCTTGATTATCAGAACTGAAGAAGTCAGCTGCCTTAACTCATAAAAGATGTATCTCAATTTCCATAGCAATGAGATTCAAACGGATTGACTGAAGTATGCATCAATAAGCGAGTTGATTTCTCAATAATTGGCTCATGCAACTTCTACAATTACATCACTCATAAATACTTTGTCGTCTAGCCAACCGATAATTTCCAAATATATTTCCCAGAACTACGGCACATTTTCCAATAAATTACTACTAAAACGGCAAGTTTAAAGTGAACATTTTCCACTCTTGAGCTTTGACGAAAAAAATCATCTCCCTCATCCCCCTCTTCATTCACTTTCTATGCGCCTTGCTCCCGTCAAAGGCATAATATTTGAAAATGTTTGAAAATGTTGTTAGCATATTTTCCTGTGTCCGGTTGTTTTGTTCCGCAAGTGAACTCATTTGATCGCATCAATGGCCGCTTAAAGCGCGCTCAGAGCACACCTGGGTGGATGAGTTTGTGAACAGCCCGATGTTGTGAAATGGAATGCATACTTATTAACTCCATTCCATAGTTCAAAGGCCGAGCGGTCAATAAGATTTTAAACGCTTCTCATTTTGATCTTTAAATTCAAATTTTGAAAGTGAATACCTCGAATTAATTGAAGTGACTTAATTCGAAATAATTACTTGAATTTAGAACCAAATCAAGACAAATCACATACTTAAGAAGATTGATCTCTCAAAAAATGCAAGTGTCAGTATTTTCGCTGTACATGCTGACATTTTGTTACCATATGCAGGTACCAGTCATAAAATGGTTCAAAAAATGTCGACCTGAGGATTGTATGCGATATTAATTTTGCATATTTTGTATCGTTGTGTAATAATATTTGGGTGCGAGCCAAAATTTACTCTTTTGTATTTTCGCTAGGCGTACGCGCTATTAAAATGAATTTAAAATGTGTAAAATTGATCAAAAGAAAATTCTTGAAAATTCTATTAATTTGTAAAATTTTAAAATAATTTGTCCGTGAGTTTGGGGATGAAATGATAGCGATGGATCATGGTTTCGAGCGAATTCTCAAAAAGCGAGTACAATTCAAGCTAAGTGATCAAGGTAACATCCTGGCAGAAGACCACTCTCTTCAAGAAGATTTCGTCTCTCTCACCGAGCTACTATCGCCGAGGTTCGGCAGCTCCAAACTTCGGAACTCCGTAAAGTGTTTCACAAACAATTTAAACAAAATCTTTGTAAGTTTGACAGTTGTGATGAGGCGGAGGTATAGAGTATCAGATAAGCGTGATGTCACGTTCAATAGAATAGATACTGAACAGGTTGGCTGAGTGGTTAACGCTCTGAACTTGTATTCCGGAGGCCCGGGTTCGATTCCCGCGGCCGTCCATCCTGACTGGGGTTTTTTCGTGGTTTTCCCTTAGTCGACAGGCAAATGCTGGGAAGGTACCCTAATAAATAGGCCTCGACAGCCTCCTTCCCACCTTCCATCCTTACCTACTCTTCACCATCATCTCCCAATCATCATCATAATCATTCATCCGTCGCCATTAGCCTCGCTGCAGAACAGTGCGACGTTAAGCCCCAGACAAAAAAATAGTATAGATAAAAACATGATTAAAATATCCCCCTAATGTTGTATCGTACTTATCGTATCGTATTGTACTTAATTGGTACATACAAATGTGATAATTCCCTCGACAATAATTCCATAAAGAAAATTAAATACTATTTTTTCACATTGAAAACTTATTTGCTTCCGACGACTAAAAATTGTGTAACCTTTAAAGCATGGTGGTATTAAAAATATACCACATTAAAAACCACTTTCCCGACCTTTGCAGCACAGTGGTATGAATTTAATACCACTTCGATTTTTTTAAATTTTTTATAATTTATGCTTCAAAGAGTTAAAGGAAAATTTTACAAAATAAAGCAAATCAGCTAAGTTTAAAATCTGTTTTCCAGGGATTGAGCCCCCCCCCCCCCCGCACCCCCCATGATTGCACACTACACAATACGACATGGCATTCAGCAAACCTCCATCACTATCCGCTGACAAGGTGGATGAAACCAATTATCACCACTTCAAAGCCTGATTGTCCCGACAAGCACTGCTCCAGCATTCTGTACCAACTGTGTAGTCATGACAACCGAGTGATGAAACATCGGCTCTTCATTAGATCACAGCCTCTTGATGTACTGGACCACGAGCTGGAGTGAGTGGTCAGAGCAATCTACTCGCTGGGTAAACTGGACAAAGTAAAGCGACGTCACTCTAGGAAAACGTTTGGTGTTAGGCGTTGATGTTTGTAGAGCAAGTTAATGCTTTGTATGAGCTCGTCTAGGATTACAAATAGAAACGGGTGGGGACTTGTAATGTGAGAGAAAATTGTCAAGGTTTTGCGAATATTTCTAAAGAAGCTAAAATTGACTGATTTGGCTCAAAATAGGTAGGTTAATGTGTATAAACCTTCATATTTGGAAGGGTTGTGTAAAATTTAAATTTGATATTTTTTTATTTACAACTACCAGGGGATTCCGTAAATATATTAAATTGATTTGTAACTTGTTTTAAATTTTAGGTTGATCGAAGAAACATCTGAATTAACATCTACAATAGAAGGAAATAAGAGATACGAGTGCCAAAAGTTTCGAAAGCAGACACAAATCAGTTACAGAAGATTTTTTTTCAGTGTTATAAAATAATGAAACTGAGCATAAAGGTACGAAGGTAAAAATGACGAAGATGTAATTATTATGAACTCTACAAAACCAAAAAAAAAAAATCAGTGGTCGTATCAAACTGTGAGAGCCGTAATCCACTATCATGTCCCCCATCTTCCTTAACAATCAACTTACACACCCGCAAAAAATAAAAATCGTTCGCAATCGGCTTTTCATTACTCGTGTCGTGTGAGTCCAGCCGTGTGATCTGATTGGGTGTTTTTTTCACGCTTGAAAGCAGCAACGATGTGTGGCAATCTCTTGATGCCGAGATTTGATCTGCAAGATGCAAGCATGCAAACAATCCTGCACGGATGAATGGACCAAGAGGAGACTCAATGGACATTCGGAGATTCGAGTTTAGGAGCGGGTTTTGTGATAAGAGATCGCAGAAAACAGAGTGTAGCTTAAGACTGGGATCCACTTATTGAATCGAAACCAATATCAAATCTTGAGTCTAACTTTTACCTCATATATCATCATTGTTTTTACAAAAACTCTTCAAGTCTGCATGAAAAAGTCATAAGGATGAGGGCACATCAGATGCCAAAGGTGCACATGTGGTGAAAATTTCAGGTCAATCGGTCCACCAGTTGGTGACACTCACTGTGATTGTTGTCAAACTCTTGATATTATTCAGTTTATGTTCTTTAATTCTTATTTTCACTTAGTTATACTCTTATTGTGTTTTAAATGATGTCTTGGTCATAAGTTTGAGTCCTATAGATCCGTGTTTCAAACTTTATTCTTTATATCTTTCAAGTGTACGTAAAAATTGTATCTAGTGGAGCGGTCGCTCCACGCCAGCCAAGTCGTACGGCGCGCGCACACTCTCATATAAAGGCTGGAGCAAACCCACTTTTACTGTAAGCATCAAAGTGGCATTTTCGGCCTACTGGATCTTAAAATTGGAAAATCTCACATTGTTGCGAAATATCTAAATTTCGAGCTATGGCCCACCCCACCACATATACCAAATTGGGGAACAATAGGTTACGCCCTTTGCGCGCTAGAGGGCCGTGAAAACAGTGTTTTAGGGCGGTTTTCATAATAATAATCTCAGTAGTAGTAGGGTGGAGCTAAAATATGGTAAACAGGCCACAGCCTAAACGGCTGAACCGATTGATTTGAAATTTTTACCACATATGCACTTTTGGCGTCTGAGGTGCCTTTTGCTATAACTGGTTTTATGCCGCCATTTTGAAACCGGAAGTGACGTCATATCTCGTCAACGGTTGGCCCGATCGGAACGAAATTTGCGCCAAACGATTCAGACGGTCATCTATATGCATTATAAGTAGCAAAAGGCTAAACATTATGTTAAAGAAACCGGAAATGACGTCATGAAATTTGAAATACATTTATTGGCTTTTTGGCAACAAAGGTTGATCCGATTATTTTGATATTTATGTAACGTATGTACTTTTGACGTCTCATGTGACTTGTTATAAATCAACCGGAAGCCGCCATTTTGAAACCGGAAGTGACATCATATCTCAATAACGGCTAAATAGATTTCAACGAAACCAGCGCAAAACAATTTAGACGGTCAACTTTATGTATTATCATCAATAATATTTGCAGTTTCCCATACCTAAACCGGAAATGACGTCACACATTTTAATAATCTCACAAATTTACATGTCGATGCAATAAATATACTATTTGAGACAGCTTATAAAATTGTAATCATGTTTCAAATATACTTCAAGGGGTCAGAGATTTCAGCCGCCATTTTTAAACCGGAAGTAACGTCATATCTCAAAAACTGGTAGACAAATCGGTATGAAACTAGCGCCAAACGATTCGGATGGCCATCTCTATGGAATATGAACAGTACAAATAGAATTTTCCTATTTATGAGACCGGAAATGACGTCATTCAAATTTAAAAAATTATTATAATCCCCTCCTATTAATAAATACGTATTCAGAAAGCCTAAAATGATACACATCATTTATAGATATACATTCTATGTGGCAGTGCAGTAAGTTCAGCAGCCATTTTGAAAACCGAAGTGTTTCCATATCTCGGAACTGGGTTGACTGATTGGAATGAAACCTTTGCTATTCTTCGTGAAAGATCATTTAAAGCAATTATTTAGGACCATACGCTGCTATTCATTAGTGGTAACGAAATTGTAAAGGGTGATGATTTTTTAAAAGAATTTAGTAATTGTTCATTTCATATGTGTCACAAGTTGTTAGAATAAACTAAAAAAAGGAGTGATATCCCCATAAAAAACACTTCGTGTAAAAATACCAGCCAAGTCTCTTCAACTAAAAAAAAAATATGAAATCTAAAAATTCTGCACTGAAAAGTAATGATATCAAAAAATTTGCCAATTCAAAACTTTATTTGAAAATCAAAAAATACTTGGCGCATCGTTTTTTTTAGGGCATTATAGGTATACTATGTATGTATATTTCATGTATAATTTATAATTGGCTTATACTTCCAAGCATTTTATGTACACGATGCGCCAAGTATTTTTTGATTTTCAAATAAAGTTTTGACTTGGCAAATTTTTTGATATCATTACTTTTCAGTGCAGAATTTTTAGATTTCATATTTTTTTTTTAGTTGAAGAGACTTGGCTGGTATTTTTACACGAAGTGTTTTTTATTTTACTTACTTCAGATAAATTACAGAAAATCATCCAATCTTCAGTTTTAATTTTAAGCTTATTTTAAAAGCGTTTTTGTTACTAGTAGAATATTGCCAGTTGATTATTAATTAATATTTTATGGAAAACATCTTAGGGTTGACAAAGTTTAAGACAATAAAAAAAAATTATGAATGAAATTGTAATGAATATTATTATTTTCTCTGCAGATTGAAAAAAAATTATAATTTTCTTGAACTCCTGCGATATATATGTCGCATCGAAAAAAATCATCTCGTATTTCAAAAGTGAAATCACGTTTTATGTTTTTAAATTCCAGTCGACCTTCCCCAGAGTTCTTGATATGGAGCCGAATATTTTGCATGCACAGCGCTGTCTTCGGTTCAGTGATTTGTCGTCGATACCACGTGACTCCTATTTTTCTCCTTATAAGGAAGTGTTGAACACGTGATCTAAAACCGAGATTGTGCAGTCTACAACACACGGACAATTAAATAACAGTAAAAAAATGTTTACCTTACTTTTTTCTCTCTCTCGTGGCTATTGGGCACGATTTTCTGGTCTCTATAGTTTTATAATTCGGGTTGGAATTTCAATTGTTTCCAAAGCTGTTGTTCTGGTTGAATAAAAGACCACTTAGGATGTTATTAATGCTGGTGTTTTCAACATTTATTATTGTAATTTTATGAAAATTAGTTCTGGTGGAGTTTAAATCTTGGGAAGATTTCGTCGAAAAGAGTCTTGAGTTAAGCAAAAGGTACAGCGAATACTGCCAAGTATTTACATATTTTGTTGGGTGACACCAATTAGGAATAACGTAAGAACTTGTGTTAACTTTTAATTTGACATAAGTACTAAACAAAACAAAATCTTTGTGATTTGTCAATCTTGACAGTTCTATAGAAGAGTGTAAATGTCTACAATTTTATTATAGAATGATGTTTTTTCTCTAAATGACTATTGTGACGTTCTTGAATTTGGTTATTATGTTACCTACTAACATAATTAACCATTAATTTACAAAATCGAATATTGAAACAATTTTTTAAAAGATGTATTTTCAGTTTTTACAATATTCTATTACATTTATCGGCAGGACAAAAACCTACTAATTTTGTTGTGAATCCAGCCCAAGAGCAACGGCCAATCTACACATTCCAATCCTGATAATTAGTCTGGCGATAAAATGATTAGGACTTTTCGCCTAATGTAAAATCAACTTTATAATTGCTGTTATATTTGCAAATAAATAAACTACTATAAAAACCAGTTTCCTATTTTTATGGAATGAAGAAAACTTTTAATCAGCTCTTTGGAAATAAGTTATAGATTTTAACATTTATAATAACAAATCAACTTTGCAAAGTTACCTGAGTTACTTTGGAGAATAGTTAAGTTTCCTGAATGGAGCTAAGAGATGTTTGTGATGTAATGAAATTACTGCATCTTCACGATGATGTTAATTTGTTTGCAAAGAGTTTTAACCTGTTGATCGCTCGATAGGACCAGAGTTAACCTAATTATCCTATTACGTACTTCTGTTTGCTTCTCGTGAATAATTAGTTAATACGATGTCAAAAGGAACACGTTTTTCAACCTGTGCTTCACATTCCATTGCTACTCGCCCCCGTAGAGGCCTCATTACACTTGCTGCTCGCCCCCGTAGAGGCCTCATTACACTTGTTGCTCGGCCCCGTAGAGGCCTCATTACACTTGTTGCTCGACCCGTAGAGCCCACATTACACTAGTTGAATGCAGTTGGGTCATTCAATTGACAGACTTTCAGGGCAAAGGAGAAATACTCGACTAAACAAATCAGTTTTCAATGAAATATAGAATTTAATTTTAATTGTGAATCCCATTACCTACAAATACAAAATAACTATAGGCAATTTAAAACTTATGCAATACTGCCCCATTTACGAACCTAAAAACTTGAATAATTTTAACATTTAAAAAAAAATATATATAAGCATCGTTAGAGCATATATTCTCTGGTGGAATATAGAGCCATGCAGTGCGTGGTATCTCATTCAGATATTACCTAATTATATTATAGGTATAAATAGGCTTTGTGAAACTAATTCACCTATAATTTTGTTTCCATGCCTTTGTTTTAATCAAGAGGATTGCAACGTAATATTTTATCCCAATTTCTAAATGGATCTATAATCTATTGTAATATTCTAATGAACATAATTATTTAAATTTGAGTGAAGAGTAAGGGCTAAAGTTAGCTACTTTGAAACATATTTCATTCAGGTGATGGTTGAACTATTGTAAATTAGTGCCCGAAGCTTGTAAGTCATATAATATGCTAGTGTTATGTTCATACAATAAACAATGTTACTTATATTACAGAAGGCGGTGATCTTTGCGAATATGCGTGTTGCCCCCACGCGTTCAAGAATGATAAATCAATTGGCAGTCACTCCTATACTTTGTTTAAATAGGCTTATCTCAAACATGACCGATTCTTTTACAATAAAACTTTTTTTTCAGTCTGGGGCTTAACGTCGCACTGTTCTGCAGCGAGGCTAATGGCGACGGATGAATGATTATGATGATGATTGGGAAATGATGGTGAAGAGTAGGTAAGGATGGAAGGTGGGAAGGAGGCGGTCGTGGCCTATTAGTTGGGTACCTTCCCAGCATTTGCCTGTCGACTGAGGGAATACCACGAAAAACCCCAGTCAGGAAGAACGGCCGCGGGAATCGAACCCGGGCCTCCGGAATACAAATTCAGAGCGCGACACGACTGACCTCTGGTGGATTCTGGAACTGGAGATTGGATGAGGATCAGGGCGGATATAACGGGCGTACATTTACTATATAAATTGTATTAAATTTGCTTTACTTGTTTGTTATGGTTAAAAAAGTAAACCTTTGTAACTTAATTTCAATTTCAATTATTTCTTCTTTTTCACTGCACCTGGAAATACGAAATGTCAAAATAAAAAAGTGCATCTAAAAGTTTCCAAAAACCTGCCAGAAGTGGCTCCACCACGTATCACTTTGCGCGAATATATTCATCAAATATAAATCTGTGGTTCTAGGTACTTATCATCAGCCATTTCAAAAAATGCATAATGTTTTCAATATGTTTAGCAATAATCCCACTTGACGGTAAATGAACAAAATGAATACATTTCATTGATTATGAGTGAATTAAACGAAACTAAAATAAACAACTGACGAGTGATGGGTTTTAAACAAATTGAATGAAGATACAATAGTATTATAGTGAATAGATGAATGCATGACGAAATGAACAGAGTACCATGACTTTTCTTTGACGATGAGTGAATAGAAACTAAATAAACTAAGTAATGACTTGTTTTTATAAATGATAATAACCATTCATTTATTCAGGCTCCATCCAAAGAATTGTTTTTAAATATTGTCATCGTTTATTAAATAGGCAGAATTATCGCTTTCATAAAAGCAAAAGTCAGACGAATAATCTCCCTCCAAAAAAAAGTATTATAAAATATACTCTTCATATTTCGTTTTTTTCAAACAATTTAAAGTCCCCCTAAAAGTTGTACCCTTGTAATTTACATGGAAAACGGTTATGCGAGTCTGTCCTGAGAGTAAATTGATTGCTGTATGAGACATCACGTGGTTCATAGAGGGGGACTAAAATGAGACACCTTTCATCCACTTCATGTCTCCCAGTGGCGTGCAGGCATGGGTAATTGTTAGTGGGGCGCAGCGTATCACACGCCTACACACGCAAGTAAAATGTTGTGGTTCATGCTGAATTTGATGGGAGCGAATAGCGCTCAAGATGATTAAAAACTACTCAAATAAGTAACGATACACGACCGACCTTACCGCGTATCCATCGCTTTTTATTGGTGTTCACCACTGTGGTGTTCACTCAAGCAAAATATGCATCTTCAGTTATTTCACAAAAAAATTTATTAATTCAATATTACTTTTTATAAACAGACGGAGAAGAATGATTGAATTAATATTTAGGTCGCCTTGTATCGTAGGAATCGCAGCTTTCGCTTGGCAGTATGGGTAGAATTATGTCCTGGGGTGCGATCACACAAAATGATAACTTTCTTGTCACGGTGACAAGACCCTAGAAGGCCGTGAATAACATTGAGATGAGAAGCTTGTCACCGTGCCAAGAAAGTTCTCATTTTATGTGATCGCACCCCAGATCTTGCCATGTGATTGGCGGAGCATGAAGGCGCGAGGGTACATTGGCGCGTGGTATTGTGGGTAGAACTTCTCTGTGTCCCGCACGCCACTGGTCGCGCTTCAAGCCGGGTGATTGGCTGCGCATGAAGGCGCGTGGTATTGTGGGTAGAAACACGCCGCCATCTTCTCTGTGTCCCGCACGCCACTGGGCGCGCTACAAGCCGGGTGATTGGCAGAGCATGAAGGCGCGTGGTATTGTGGGTAGAACCACGCCGCCATCTTCTCTGTGTCCCGCACGCCACTGGTCGCGCTACAAGCCGGGTGATTGGCAGAGCATGAAGGCGCGTGGTATTGTGGGTAGAACCACGCCGCCATCTTCTCTGTGTCCCGCACGCCACTGGGCGCGCTTCAAGCCGGGTGATTGGCTGCGCATGAAGGCGCGTGGTATTGTGTGTAGAACCACGCCGCCATCTTCGCTGTGTCCCGCACGCCACTGGTCGCGCTACAAGCGGGTGATGGGCAGAGCATGAAGGCGCGTGGTATTGTGGGTAGAACCACGCCGCCATCTTCTCTGTGTCCCGCACGCCACTGGGCGCGCTACAAGCCGGGTGATTGGCTGCGCATGAAGGCGCGTGGTATTGTGGGTAGAACCACGCCGCCATCTTCTCTGTGTCCCGCACGCCACTGGGCGCGCTACAAGCCGGGTGATTGGCTCTTAACGAAGTGCTTTCAATCCTGCGCAAGTATGAAGGTCTCTCTTCTCCCATTACTCAGCTTGTTCATCCCCCCAGGTTCATCCCGTTTGTTCCTCCCTTAACTCGATCACCATCCCCTGACAAAAGACGAATATTATCACGAAAACACCTCACTTTTCCCGCTGTTTATAATAAGCAACGTATTCTACTAAAAAATATTCATGACTCAACAATTTATGATTTGGAACACCACCCATATTCAAAAACATGTAAAAAGATTGCCAAGCCGCCAAGATCTAAATAGCAAGCGAAAGTTTGATATCGGTTCGATTCCCTCAGCAATCTTCCTGACTGAGGATTTTTGTCTCAGTCGAGATGAAAATGCTGAGAAAATGCCTCATCAATATACCACGATATTCATTCTGTGACGTAAACTGACCTATAGCCTCGCTTATAAACAATAATGGCTATGATCTGTATAACTAGCTATAAATCCTTCCAATTCGGATACGTCAACAGACATCAACTGATGTCAACTCTAACATCATAATCCTTTCAACTCAACCCATCAAATCCACTCCCAAATCCATTACAGTATAAAATGAAGTGTAAACATTGGCTGCGACTCGCTAGCGCCCATCAAGATGAAATCTCTATTCCCTCGCGGTATTTCTACACATTTTATGATTCTTACCATCACTGTTTATGGGTTGTTACGAAGCAAGGGACGAGATTTCTGAATTTCAACCCTTCTTACGACTACGCTAAGAAATTTCCTATAAAATATTGCTACTATGAGTTTGAATATGAGTGTAATAACGTCCCTCCGTGGATAAGGAAGGGAGCGGAGAGAACTATTTGGCATCGAGTGCGATTTATCGGTGGGTTTTGTAGTCGTTATGCTGCAGTACAGCAATTTGTTTTCTATATAATATGTGACGTATTGAACAATTCAGAGTTAAAGCCGTCCATTGTGATGACGACATAATCATAATGTGATTTATGACGTATTGTAGGGATATGGATAATACTTAAAGGAGGTGTCACACGTTTATTTCAATACATGATAATGTATTGCGCAGAAATCGAAACGTAAGTAAGATTAAGCTGGTTGGTTACACAGTAGCTAGTAACTGAATAACTTAGTTTGAAACTTACTATAACTTAGCTTTAAAATAATATGTGGAAAAGGATCCCCATGATCTGTTAATTTTTTGTAAATATTATCTGGATTACTGGGCAGATGACCCAACCCCAACCTCTCCTCCTGTGCCCCCCCCCCCCCCCCCTCCCGTGAACCCACGCCGGCGCCAAAAGATATGCTAATGACCCGATGATTTATATTGTAAAGTGAGAGAGAGGTTAAGGGTCTGAGTAAAAAACCACGTCACTATACATAAGAAGTAGCAGTCATCAGATTGTGAATGTCATGTCAAAATAAGTGCCACTTCAGTGAATGCAACCATTTGCAAACCTTTTCAAAAATACGATATAATATATATGGGCTCGCGATTTGTTTAGATGGAAAGTTTCCTGTACTTTGTTGATAATATCTAAAAATGATTGGTTTTTCCTGAGCTTAACAAATGAACAAACTCATATACAAGCTACTTTCGTTTGAATGTTAACAAATCGGGCCGAGAATGTAACATTAGAATAAAATAAGCCGCGCACAAACTTTTAACAATCCTCACCACAAAAGTTTCCTATTTTACATTCATTAACTTCGATTATTCAAAAATATTCCCTTTCGGTGGGAATTTCTCGGCTTGTTGGAAAGAGACTGCAAAGAAAAGAGGGGGCTAGAGGGTTGAAATGGATTTTAAAAGAAGCCAGATTGAAAATGATTTGAATTGATTGGCGTGACTGATCTGGGAGTTATAAGAGTCACTGAACTTGTGAATTATCACGAACCTGGAAGCTAATTTGAAATCAGGTGGCAATTCAAAGTCACGACCGTGCATATGATGAACGGGGTTTATTTTTTACATCTTTTTAAAGGTCCACCAGAACTAACAAGGTGCTCATGTTCACTCATTAGTCGTGCATAAACTGACAACAGAACCGTGCTAATGATAGAGTAGGATTGACAAGAAAAAACGTTTCGAGTAATCCTTTAAGGGAGATGCATGTGGATGACGACATCGACATGACGTCATTGCGGTGAAAACATGCTTCATTTTTAAGTCAACGAGCATTCAAAGTGTGTATTTCAATTTTCTAGCCAATTTGAACCTATCTTATACCTAAATAGGTAATATTTATTATTCTGTAAATAAATACAAAATACTTTTAAAATACATTATAATACATTTTATGCCTAATGTGCTACATTATGTACACTACACTATACATGATTTTTTTAAATTTCAAATTTAAATTTAAATACTAAACCAAAACAAGTGTTCATTTTTGAAAAAATTAATTTGGGATTGAATTGTTGTGAAAATGTGTGTGTACGACTGTTGAAAATTGCACTAAAGCGAATGACCTTGACACACAATTTTCTTGTGTGGGGGGAGCTTTAGTATTATCGCCTCCCTCCAACCCTTCCAACCCTCTACAAATGCATTACTGGATACTGGACACTGGCATTAAACATGTCACTATCCCCTGCATTTGAATGCTACATTTACGTGCCAAGCACAACGTTGCAACATTGACAATCTCGTCGCATCATAAGCGTATCATTTTATGAAACGCAATATGCAATTAACATGATATTATTACATTATGCAACGCTGTCATCCCGTATTCCTGGATCAAGCTGGCCATTCAGTGGCGCGTAATCTCGAATAGGTAACCTGGTAACGTGAGTTATTTAGTCTAAGGTGTTACACAAACAAGACACGTAGTGTTTTTTTCAATTCGGACCACCCGATGAAAAACATGACGTGCTTTTAAACCATTTGTCTCTGGCGGTTAAACTCTGCGTCTATCATTCAATGAAGAGGTAGATAATATCTGGACCAAGAGTAAGGAATATTAGTTTGAAAAACACTTGTAAAAAACTATGAATAAATTTTTTACAAGTTTTATGTAACAGTTCTCTTTTGAGTCAGGTAAACCATTTTTTCCATATTTGTCATAAATGCAGTAAATACTCAAAAAATAACATTATGAATGGAGCATCTTTGTGTGGATTCTATTCTTGTATCGCGTGATACAGAGAGCATAGATTCTCTGCACATACGTGGAATTTAAATTGTTTTAAAATCATTAAAGCGAGCATTCTGGATGAGTATAATCATGTAGGTACTGAATGAACATAATAAAATCTAACGAGTGCTTTTAATTAATACATAAATTAATTAAACGTTTGTAGCACAGTTACGTCGGTTTAATATTGGTGGTACTAATACATGTGACAAAATATATTAAAATAACTTTTAGCAGGAAACGTAGATGAATTGACTTCATTAATTATTCTAAAAGATTCATCAGTTTTCGGAATAAACAATCCTTACTCACAGGATATTTAACACAAAAACTACACCTGAAGTGACGGACTAGTGACGTCATCAAATCTCCCAAAATCTTGAATCATCCGTGAGGATTCTGATGAGGCAATCCGTTCCAAGATGAAACACGACCTTGATATGTCAGATGTGTTTCTTGTTTCATTCTAGGAAATACGATGAGGATCATGTCGTCGAGCGTTGTTCCTTTTTTCTTCCACATTAACTTTTACTTTTAATGTCGCAAAACAAATTGCTGTTCAATTAGTTGACACATTTTTACCCAAATGTTACTTAAAAATTGAAGCGACATTACCTGACACTTTCAAGCACATTCCAGCCTATTAAAAGTGTTAACGTGCACTTTCATATCCACCTCTGCATGCTATATAAAGTGTTGTATAAAGCTACATTTTACTCAAGAGAACCATAAAATACATTCAACTTTAAAACAAAAAACTCATTCTTGATGCATTTTGAATTCCTCATCTCGAAGGCAGGTGCAAAAGATCAGAGAGAACTCAGTTTCAGAACTCAAAGTACCCGGGTTTGAGCCCTTCCTAATTCAATTACCTCGTTCATCGAATGCAAAACGGCGCCTATTTCTACACAACCCCTCAAGTACCCCCCCCCCCCTGCGCCAGGGGGAGGGGGGGGGGGCAGCAGTGAGAGCGGTGAATTATTCAGATTATTTGCTAATGGGTTCCAGCGAAGAGATATTTTCTAGCTCGCTACTCCGTGAAATATTTTAGCTATGATAATCGCACCTGAAATTTCTAATTGATGGCCATTAGCTTGAATTTGAGTTGTAAGAAGGTGTAATTAAGCTACAAAACGATTGATTACCGAAGCTGTGAACCTATTACGATAACCAAATATCATTTAAGTCAGTGTTACATTTACATACAAGTCAAATTGTCAGTCTTGACGATTTAAATTCACGGTTTGATAATAACACAATTACATTATCTCTACTAAAATGAAACAAAATATTTATGAACAAACGTATTTTATTGCAATTTTTATCGCTTTAATTTATTTCATATTTATGCACTCTACATTAATCAACTCCAGACTTTTTAGTTCACTAATATTTTTTTAAATTATAACATACCACTGACATCATATTTAATTTTATAGATTATGGAAATATTTTATATCGGAAAATGTACGACTTTGCCGTGATATGTATACGAAATCGCATGATTCCAATTTGTTTTTCAAATCAACTATAATGAACAAAAAGCTTTGAATAACAAAGTTCGCGCTCGTAAGTTCAGCTGGAATGTAAATTGCCAAGTGTAATCGGGACGCGATGTTGTCGGAATGGCTGGGGATTATCGGTTATGAATCTATTATTATTGATTAGACAAGCAGCAGCCAATAAATACCCGCAACGTACAGGACGTGATTTATTTTCAAATTAAGTTTTTACTGTGGAGGATTTGCTAATACAGTTTGTACACGGGTTTGATTTATGTTGGTTGATTGGGCGCAATCCGAAGTAGCTAACTCCTGTCGGGAATCATGATAAATTCCATCCGTTCGATCTTTTCAATATACACTCGCTTTAAAATTCAATCTTATTCTTGTTAAGATGTAGCGGAGGAATAGTTAGCTGTTCAATCTCTAAACAATTTCAAACTAGCGTACAAATGAGATCTTGAGCAGAAGAAACTAATTTTAAATGGCTTTATTTGAAGAATTTATGAAGCTGGGAGCCGATGACAAATTCGATGTCGTTGGACTGAAAATGTGAAATGAAGGATGAAATAAAGGGTTGGATTTATTGGTGATGTGGTTTCTGTGTAGGAAGGGGCGGAGTTTTAGACATGAAATATTATGTTTTCGGACAGTACCAAGTGTGTATTTTCAGATTTCTTTCAAATATCACTTCGGATACAGTTGTTTCTACATGAGATAATTGTGAAAAAGTACTTTTATCTTCACCGAGTAGATACAGCAAATTCGTACAAGTCAAATGTTTTTGTTTTTTTGACAATTTATATGGCTCATATGCTCTGAAAATAAGCCAAAAAATTTTACTCCAGATTACGAGTATCTTTGTTTTGCTTAAAATTAATGCTTCCAATCTTTCACAGACGATATGCAAATATATTAGTGCGCTGTTCCAATTGGCCATTACTCTGCAATGTTTTATCGTCGTTCTATCGTCATTGGGAAATCTCATTCAAAATTTATTTCCATAAAATTAAAAAACTACATACTTATTACAATGTCAAACCTCACATTGAATGACGACTGTACCGTTCACGCGGGAAAAACAGAGTTTCACAACAACAATACCAATGCATCAATGTTTTCTATCAGCAATCGATACCAAATTGATCATAAATTAAATCTTCATTAACTACATTATCCACTTTGATAATCAACTTGTCTCATTCAGATTTGGAATAAAGATTCGTTCATCACACTAGAATAATGTTCAGAAAATCGAGATCAGAAGCATAAGTATAATTTCAACTATAACGTTTTTAATTTATTCTAATTTCAAAGAACTTCCCTCCCTATATAATCCTTAAAACACATTTTACAAAATATCCCGTAGAATGGAGATACAATTTCCTTCACATCCTGAAACCTGTCCTAGAGAGTCACTATTTCCCAAGCTCTGCACTCTGGTTGATCTACTCCAGACCAACGACAGAGTACTGACAGCATCAAGTCAGATCCAAACACGGAAACCAGCGAACAATCCCCGAACCATCACAATATCGCATGGATAAACAGTACTCCATCGCCCAGTTTGAAAACGACGTGACCCAACGAAATAATTTGTCTCCCATCTCTGCAGATATCGAACCGGTATTGGACCACGTCACCATGTCATGCACCCAGTTTATCATCCACGGATGAGTGATCCTACAGCATCCCTGGTCCAGCGCTGATAGGCTGCGAGAGTATGGACGTCGTAAAATTTATGAGCCGACACTTTCCAAAAAAACATTAACTTGGTACTGCATTGAAATTCGCAGTTTTCCCTCCCTATTTTTTTTGTTCTTTCTCACATACTCGAGCTCTCGCTGGAATGAGGAAAAGGAACCGATTTTCGAGGAGCAAAATGCCGATCAGAGCGTAATAGAGGGCTATTTGTTTTCGTTGTTGGAGTTTCCCATAGAATCAACTTTAAAGCTCACATTCCGAACTTTTTCAAAGATCTCGGATATGGAGCGTGCTATTTTGAGTGCTGTCAAATTTGACCCAAATCCCCATATAGAGATTTTTGGGTCCTTTTCGGTATTATCTGAAGTGAGTGGATCGAAGTATTCTAGAGTTTTTGTCAATCAACTTCTTCAGTTTTCCATTTTCCTTCATGCGAACTATTCAATTACTTTCTACAAAGGGTACAATAATACCAATATCTCTTTTACCATGATATTACCATGATACAGCTTAACCAATTGTTTCTCTTTATAAATTGTTATTTGATAATTAGAGCCATTAAGTTTTACCGGTATAACATAACATGTGATAACTATATTGCATAAAAGCTATTTCAAACATCAAGGTACAGTCCCTAATTTTAAATACAAGTTTCATTCAATTAAAAAAGACATTCTTGAATGAAATCAATTGTGCATCAACTTATTGTCTACCCACTCTAAATGTTGTAGATTGTTTGCTGAAAGTCTTTGGTAGCTTTTTCCTTTACCTGGTGTTCGATTCCAGATGCCCACAGTTTTATATTTTTAAAAGTCTGAGAAAGTTCAAACAAAAGATAATTGGTTCATGGGATTGATTTTTCATCTCAACACAACGGCAAATAAAATCCATTTCAAACTTATTTCCATTTCTTCGTAATCTAATAAAAAAATTCAAACACGGAGATCAGAATGCTTTCTAAAGATCATTTCGTTAAAGCCACAAGAAAGCCGAGCGGATCTTTGAAATTTACGAAGAAAAAAAATAACTATGAAGCTTGTAGGGAATTGAAAATGCTTTAGAGTTACTACTCTACCCCCATTGGCTGGATTCAAGCCAAAGAAATTAAATGTCACACAAAATATTACAATATGTATAGAGTTAGCATTTTTTTCATATCATAATACGAGGAAATAAATTATTCGGATGATATCCACTTCTCGCCATCACCAATAACATCACCCAATTCCATGAAATTCTGCTCAAGCATTTATATTATTCATCCTCATTGTTGGTAATTTAATTTCACTTCTTTAAATTGGAAATGTTGCGACAAACAAATATGTAATAGTTCCATGCTGCAATATGAGAAAAGTTTTCCATACGATGGCGCATAATAACTAAATATATTAAGCTTCATACCTTATCTGTATGAAAAACACCCAACAGCAAAATGTTTCAACACTAATAATATACGTCCACGAAAAGTTGCACACATTTTTATATCCTAGGCGAAACACTTTTTACTGTCATCTTTTTTTATTAGAATAAAAACACTTCCTAACTCGCACATTATTATTTTATTATCTGAAATTGCTGTGGTAAAACGGCTTAACATGTAGATTAAGTACTTCCTGGGCCTGCTAAAACATCCTGGTCAGAAACCTCGACTATCAAAGAAGACTCTGTCAAAATATAAGAAACTCATCTTCGTTGAGACCGTATTAGTCTAGTCAAATATAAAACACAATTTTAACTAAACAAAACAACCAAAACTATTCAATCAAGTTTCAAGACATTTTCCACGAGCCACTGCTCAAATTTGATGTATTATTTATTGACTAGTGTATCACACTTGTGCCCTCTCTAGCCGTCTAACCCTCTATGTTGTTGTGCTAATATTTGTTTATAATTCCATTCTCATTTGGGCAGTATTTTCGCAGATATGCTTTGAAAATAGGCAGTCCGCAGTACTCCTACTGTTGAATAAATTTAATTATCTGCGTAAATTTAAGAGTATATTATTTACTATTTAGTAACTTCAACTTATAAAATGTGTATATTTTCACATTTAAATCAGAGTTTATCAGAGTTCCACAACTATCTTCATATCTTCGTATTTTTAAAAGTATTTTAGTTACTTTACCATATAAACGTGTATATTTTCTAAACGAGACTTCCCGAAGCAGAGCGTAATGTTCTGTTCAGATGAGATACTTCCCGAGCCACCCAAGGTCAGCCTCACAGAACTTATGTAACAATAAGAAGTGCTAATTATGTCACTACCTCACTCAAGGGCGACTTAATTAACGCGTTTAGGTGATCTTATGTCATCTCTCACAAGAAGTAATACATTCACTACTTTCAGGGGAAGGAAACTGAAAATAAACTCGCCCTTTAAAAACAGATGATATTTCGATTGAATAGTTATATGAACTTTGGTCGTCCATCCTTCCTAATATCTAGTGGAGCGGTCGCTCCACCCAGCCAAGTCGTACCGTACACTCACAGTCACTCAACATACCGTAAATGCCTAAAAACTGAGGAGCAGACCAAACACTTTTACTGTAAGCAATAACATGGCATTTTCGGCCTACTGGATCTCAAAATTGGGAAATCTCACATTGTTGCGAAACATCTTAATTTTGAGCTATGGCCCACCTGACAACATATACCAAATTTTATAACAATAGGTTATTCCATTTGCTAGCTGGAGGGCCGAGAAAACAGTGAAATTACACCACTTTGATCTTTAGATGATTCAGATGATATCAGGAAGCACCGCTATCACCGCCACAGCCTAAACGGCTGAACCGATCGATCTGAAATTTTTACCACGTGTGTACTTTTGGCGTCTGAGGTGCCTTTTTATAAAACCAACCGGAAGCCGCCATTTTGAAACCGGAAGTGACGTCATATCTCGAAAATGGCTAAACCGATCGGAATAAAACTAGCACCAAACGATTCAGACGGCCCTCTATATGAAATATCAATAGCAAAACTAAAGTTTTCTGATTACTGAAACCGGAAATGACGTCATATTTATGCGAAATCTGCCTAAATTCACTTCCCCTTTATATAAAAACCTATAAATATCTATTCAGAAGGCTTATGATGATACATAACATTTATAGAAATAAATTCTAGGTGTCAGTAATATCAGCCGCCATTTTGAAAACCGGAAGTGATGCCATATCTCGAAAACGGCTGGACCGATTGGAACGAAGCTTTCGCTTTTCTTCATGGAATATCATTTTAAACTTATACTTAGAACCAAACAACATTTTTCTTAGTTACCAATTCGTAAATGGCATATTTTCTTAAAGGAATTGGTCATTGCTCAACTATGTCTTACAAGTTGTGTAAATAAACTAAAAAAATTAGTGATATCCCCATAAAAAACACTCCGTGTAATAATACCAGCCAAGTCTCTTCAACTATAAAAAAATAGAAGAAATCTATAAATTCAGCCCTGAAAAGTAGTGATATCAAAAAATGGGCCAAGTCAAAACTTAATTTTAAAAACCAATATATACTTGGCGCATCGTTTTTTACGGCAGTATAGGGTAGGTAGATTTTATGTATTACACATCTGGCCTATACTTCTAAACTATCTATATGCACGATGCGCCAAGTATATATTGGTTTTTAAAATTAAGTTTTGACTTGGCCCATTTTTTGATATCACTACTTTTCAGGGCTGAATTTATAGATTTCTTCTATTTTTTTTATAGTTGAAGAGACTTGGCTGGTATTATTACACGGAGTGTTTTTTATGGGTCATTATTAACCAAAATAATATGTGTTCTACATAATATGATCCAGTAGTAGTCAGTTTAACTTGAATGCTGGGAAGCTAATGTTCCCAAACACGATAAACGGGATTGTCACAGGATCAAAATAGACACATAGTTACCACGAAACCTTCAGGATAATCAGGACTCTCATGATGGTCACATGACTATCAGGAAATCTCCAAGTTACTCAGGATGTCACAGGATGGCTTCAGGATGTTAAGGATGTTAATTTTGTTAAGGATGTTAAGGATGTTAACGATGGTCGAAGGATGTTAAGGATGGTCGAAGGAAAAATGATAAGGATGTTAGGGCTGGCTTTAGGATGTAAAGGATGTTAATAATGTTAAGGATGGCTTCAGGATGTTAAGGATGTTAAGGATGGCTTCAGGATGTTAAGGATGTTAAGGATGGCTACATGATGTCAAGGATGTTAAGGATGTCTTCAGGATCTAAGAATGTTAAGGGTGTTAAGAATGTTAAGGATGTTAAGGATTTCTTCAGGATGTCAAGGATGTTAAGGATATCTTCAGGATGTTAAGGATGTTAAGGATGGCTTCAGGATGTCAAGGATTTCTTCAGGATGTTAAGGAAGGCTTCAGGATGTTAAGGATGTCAAGGATGTTAAGGATATCTTCAGGATGTTAAGGATGTCAAGGATGTCAAGGATTTCTTCAGGATGTTAAGGATGTCAAGGATGTTAAGGATATCTTCAGGATGTTAAGGATGTTAAGCATGTTAAGAGGATGTCAAGGATGTTAAGAGGATGATCAGGAGCAGGACATGGAGGCACCCTGCTTAAGAACAACGGGCCTCAACTCAGCTAGCTCGTGGTGTTTGGAGATGCGAGGGCAATGTTCGCCGAACAACTCGTGGTCCATTCCTCTCCCTCTCTCTTCAGATCAGCTGTGCTAGAGTCAATATCGTCCACTCAACACACCGCTCGGCACAGACTTTACGTCCGTAGAGGAACTCTCACTTGCGAAATATGAATGATGAAGTAAAAGTTTCTATTGTATTTTAGTGGTGGGTATAACTTCGCACTGTTCTACAATTAGGCCAATGGCGCCGGATAAATAAATATAGTTGATGAATTACAGTTTAGGGTGGGAAGGATGCGGCCGTGGCTTAGTAGGGAACCTTCCCAGCGTTTGCCTCTCGAGTGAAGAGAACCACGAAACACCGGTCAGAAAATCGAGGCCGAAATCTCTGGAGGGCCGAGCCAAAGTAAATACTAGTGAATTTCTGGGTCGTTATTATTTTGACTTGTCATAGTTCTTTTTAAAAAAGTTTGAATACGCTATTAATTTTATTTCCCAAAGTTATTTATATTTCATTGTTTTTGTACTTAATTATTCTGTGGTTGTAAATAAATATACCTACAATTACAATAAAAGTTAGTGAAATAATGTTAATATAATAGCAGCAATGCTGTAAATGTGATTCATACTTAGCAACACAAAATTGCTACAAGAAGCACCTGCCACCAGTAATTATGCAAATTACTAAAAATACAACTGCGAATGACTGCGAGGTTTTGCCACAACAATATTAATCCACATCAGCGCTGGTTGTGAATGTCTGTGTAGGTTCATCTCGCTTCGTGGACCGCGATACAGCATCCATGTGCTCGGTTTCGACAGCCCCCGGATATGCTCTCAGAGTGTGTAGGAGGTCGGCCGTTACACATGACGTGTAGATGAACCCGGCCCAGCATCCATGCTCATCTCGCTTCGTGGACCGCGATACAGCATCCATGTGCTCGGTTTCGACAGCCCCCGGATATGCTCTCAGAGTGTGTAGGAGGTCGGCCGTTACACATGACGTGTAGATGAACCCGGCCCAGCATCCCTGTTCATCTCGCTTCGTGGACCGCGATACAGCATCCATGTGCTGGGTTTCGACAGCCCCCGGATATGCTCTCAGAGTGTGTAGGAGGTCGGCCGTTACACATGACGTGTAGATGAACCCGGCCCAGCATCCCTGTTCATCTCGCTTCGTGGACCGCGATACAGCATCCATGTGCTGGGTTTCGACAGCCCCCGGATATGCTCCCAGAGTGTGTAGGAGGTCGGCCACTACACATGACAGTTGCCACGGGAGTGTAAGAGTTACTTGAGTTCCTTCAGTATCCATCCTTCTTTCACCTACACTTTCCTCACATCTATTCATGTTCGGGTTTATAATGATAGTCACCTCGAAAAGTTTACAAGAAAAAGAAAACATAGACCGAATTTTCGAGTAACAAGTGGATTTTATGAATTTTTAGGCTCTGTTTATTGCCCCAATAATAAAAATATAACATGAATAAGCATAAAGGTAATAATTTTAGTTAGCTCCTATCTATCTTGTATAGTGAAATACCCAATTTCCAGGGCACGAAACTTTAAAAGTTAAACTTTTTTGCGTAGTTTCATTCTCCGATGAGCTAAATTTTGAGAGAGATGGCGGAGTTTTTTTTTAATCTTATGTAACGCACACTTAAAATTATGGCTAAGTTTTATGATTGCAAGTTAACTTATTTTCTGTTAATTAATTAGATTTTACCAAGATACATTATGTTTCGTGAGTAAAGACAGTTGTGTGGACTGAAGTGTCAATCATTCATTACTCATAGCCATTTATTCCGTTCTAGTGGCTGTCTCTCCTACTCTCTCTCCAGGCCAGATCACGTGGCACTTCAGCCGGGCCACGAAATTCACAACAATGAATCTAATTAGTCTAAAAACTCGCCGCTGCACCGCGGGTCGTGATTCTGGCGCCATATTGTGTTGTGAATTCACTTGTTATTCCGCCGTCGAGAATGTGAAAGAAACAATTCACAATTTCGAAAACGTGATGCGGCGGTTTTTACAAAGAAAATTTAAAAATAATACATTCATTGAAGCTGGATGGATTTCTATCTATTCTATGTGTATGACATTTTATTACAGACTGAGTTCTTTGCAGCAGTTTCTTTAGATTTTGGACTTGATATGCAGTACCACTGTAGATAGAAAAACTATTTGACTTGCAAAGTTAGTAAATCAATTCTGAGCATATCAGATTCAAGAGTCTAAAATATGAGTTTGATTGGTTACATTTTGTGAAAAGACGCAAGTTCAAGTCATACATATCAAATAGACACGCTCTGAACAACTTTACAAGAGAAACTGTAATTTCTTATAATAAGTTAATCGTCGCACTGTTCTGTAATTGACTAGGCAAATGGCGACGGATGATTGATTTTTGTGATGAATGATTAATGAGTATGAATAAATTGGATGAAGATGAACGAGACGGTCGTTGCCTAACTGTAGCTAACTGGGAGAATCCCAGTATTCTCGACTGAGGAAAACTACGGAAAATCCTCAGTCAGGAAGGCAACAATCGAACCAAGCCCTCCCGAGTATAAATAATTAAATATATAAAATGTAAAAATATAACACAAAATAAAAGCGAACAATCCGCTATCACTTATTTTCAAAATTTAAACTCGCACTTTGTATATGATAGCTAAAAACTAAGCGAATTGTTTTGCTCTCTAACTATTTGAGTAACATTCCAATGTTTAAATTTCTGCTCATCGAGAACATAGTTGTAATTAAACTTCAGGTATAATTCATCAACTAATTAAAATTCCTGGCACAAAAACTCCCGCCAAGTCAACATTTGGTCCCTTGGGTCCCGAGATTTAGGTTTGATTTGCATCAGAAATTAATGAAGATGTTAATTAACTAAAACGGTGATGCGTGAGTTTAGTCGCGATAATTTTAGCAACGATTTTCCTCGCTGAAAAGCTAAAGTAATTAATCTTATTAACGTTGATAATTGCAATTAACAATGCTTGATTAAATATCTGTTAGATGTAAGACGCAAACAGCAGTATAAGTACTCTGAGTGGTAACTCTTGGGGGTCAAGTAAGTCGTATTCAGTGTCTTCACTTAGTGATTAGTAAACAACAAGAAACATTTCATGGAAATAGACGCCCATGTAATTCAATCGGTTATTTTTATACTAATTAAACAAGATTGATATTTTGTAAAATGTATATTATGGATTTGCCTAAACGAATGTAACATAATTCCATATTTAAATGGCACACATATTATAAAATGCATACGCTTTTTAGTTCACTAATATTAATTACCCCCTTTATAATATTTTACGGTGTTCCTACTAATTGACAGTATATAATTATGTCAAATATGACACTTTTATTGAACATTTATTATAGAACTACATTGTAACGCCATTTTGTTGGACATAAAACGTATGATTGAATACTCAATCAATTAAATTATCGCAAATAAATTATGTAATTCAGTACCTAAGTACTTTAATAATTAAAATCAAATTAATTTCATCCACTTCAACTATTTCAATTAATATCATTTCACAAATCCCTGGTGGAATAAAATGTATCAAATAATCCAGAACACTACATTATTATAATAATAATATGATTAATAAATTTGCCCCGAGTAACTCGTTAGTATGGATATCTTTTCAACCTAATTACTAGCGCTTCCATGCATGATGGAGGGGTTGATTTATGTATGAATAATAAGGGGTAATTCATCATAATCAGGCGACCACTAGGCAAGGATTAACGGGGAAATCATCTACTCTAAACCTATATGACCATGCTATTAACATGCAACTGTGTGTAGGAGATCATAGATGTTTATACAGTGAAGGGCTTAGGGAGGATTGAGAATTAAGAGGGTATAAATTATCGGTTAAAGATTAACTATAGGGGATGGTAAATATGCTTTGAGATACCGGAATTAATCAAAAGTTATATAATTTTGTGGCCCCGGTTAAATTAATGGCTTTATAAAGTTAATACTAAAGTCACACTAATAGTCACACTTCACACTAATAGAATATTAAAAAATCAAATAAAGAGACCACTTACTTATTTCCTGATTTTATTGTGAACGTCGATATTTTTGTTTCCTTTCGAAGTTGTTTATATCAATAATTTTTAGACACTCTCAAATGTAGATTTGAATACAAACGAAATACATCGATCATTCCAGGTGTTTTTCGAGTTTTGACTGAATGTTTTCTAAACTATTGAAGTCGAATGAATAGAAATGATGCTACTGAAAGTGTTTTCACTGGACGTATTGAAGCATCGTTCACAAAAGTGTTCTGTTTTATCAAAGCGATTTTCTGCCGACCAATGAGAATCCACTTTTCTCTCTGGGAGCGAGCCAATTATTAAAGGTAGAAATTATTGGTAGAAAAATCACTTGATGTAAGGCAAAATAGAGACCAGCGAAAATTACATACATTCTTACAAATATTATTCAATTTAATTTGTTCTATAACAAATTCACTGAACAAAGTTGGACGACCGACTTCCATTCCGTCAGACCTTACAGTTTATCATATTTCTGACAAGTATTCAACCATCGCCCATGCCAGGAATTCCTCACAAATCAAAAACCATCTGAAGAAGCTCCTGGTCATCTGATGAGCTCCTAGCAACGATAAATACACAACCAAACCCAATCCTTTCATTTTATCCACTCCCACAACACTAAACTCCAACCCTTTCGGCTACATTATTGATATGGTTAAACCTTCCATAGTCAAAGGTTTATACCCATAAATCTAGATAAATGTGAACCAGTAAATCTTACGCACACCAAACTAGTATCTAATTCGAAATTTCAACCGGGTTCTTAAATGCGGACACATCTCTGGTATTGGTTTTGGGTTTTGGGGCCCATTGGGCGGGAGTTCCAGGAACGTTTGTCTGCGGGATCGGAACTTGCCTCTTTATCCATTATCATTAATCTTGTGATGTTCCCGCTCTTCTAGGCTAGCAATACATTTGAGAATTAAGGCGTTGGAATACGTCATTGCGTCGAAGAGAAAAATCAATGATAAAGAGGAGGAGTCTTTTTAAACATGTGTTGACATTTTGAGAGATTGATGAAGCGTGGTGTTGAGAATGATAATGACTTAAAATTTTATAATTACATATTAATACAATATTCAATATAGTAACTACTTACAGAAAAATAACAGGTAGGTCTTTTGGATTACGTATTTGTTGAATAACGTCAGGCGAAGATGAATCCAGCCAATGAAATGTGTTATTTGACGAATAAGATGGCTCGTAAGATGTTCACGAACTCCGAATAAATTTTACTAATGTAATAACTTCAGGCCGCCTTGATTATAAATAGTCCTCTCTTAATCCATATCATAGTTTGACAAGAATTTTAAGACAATATTAAAAATCGAGGAGTAAGACCCAGGGTATGTGCTGTAATATTTTCCGTTCCTGAAGTTGAAGAGAACTTCGAAAAGTCGTCATCCGCCCTTTTCAGGGCCAACACACTCAATAAAGAAAAAATAACAGCATAGAGAAGATAAATATTATCTGTTTTATTTTTTGTATTTCTTTTCAAATTTCATGACCCAAATTTTGTCACAGTAAATTCGTACTGGAATCGAATAGTACCTATCTACTTGTTTTTCACGTTGTTTTACATCCAATCAATAAATCACACTGTTGTAAATAATGTAGTACCTTCACACCTTTCCATTCACCTGCAGCCGCGACTTCGCCACCCGCTGCCAAGAAAAACAAATGCAACACGACACGCCGCGCGAGGTTTTCAAACTATACGTATGAATCCGCCAGTCTTAATGGCATCACTATTCTTCTTCTGGATTCCATGGATCCAGATACATGCAGTTGGATGCTGCGCGAACATGACGGAATTAAATCCATCTCGAGTTCTGAATCTCGTTCAGTAAATCAAGTTGAGAAATAATATCCGATTCATTCGATGATGTACACCCGCAGACAGAAGAATTACCCTCAATAATTTTGAAGAATGCATGGAGACTCAATAGGCCATTTAAGAAAGTCAGTGCGCATGCGATAAAGCCTGGCAGGTCCACAGCCGCCTAGTGTGTAGTGACTAGTGTCTGTTTAGTGTCTGTCATATATTTACGTGTTGTTTTCGAGAAGGCTGTGGGTGGGGTGACGTCACGCCGAGTCCTTTGAAGTGCGCACTGCGCATGCGTTTAAGCCTGACAACATTAGTACCACACCTCACCAACAGATGTATCTTTACTTTCTTAAATGGCCTATTATGTTGGTCGGTTGGTTATTATAAACAAACCCTCCAACCCAGCATCCTTGCCATTCTACGTTTTCGTATGGATCAAGTTTTGAATAAGAACTTACAATTTTGCAAGCAATTTATGAGTCCGCGGGTGTATCATGAGAGAAGTAACGAAATGCAAATTTTGGAATTTTAGAATTCCCAAGAAGCAGTTTACTTTATTAAAGTCAAGTAAGCTGATTAGTTAACTTTTTGACCACTTGTAAGACGTAACAACTGTAATGAATGTCCCGCAATGGAGCCTTTTTACGTGTATTTTATTCCCCCCTCTCGTGGGACAGATTGCAGAGCTTAGAAATACCAGCCAATAACTTTAAAGTAACTGAAAACAGGTGGCATTTTTTGTTGGGAAGACGAAGTTTTTGCCAGTGGCTTTTCAGCTTTTTGTTGGAATTGATGTAACTATAATAAAGTAACTTTTTATATTAAAGTTGTTTATATACGGCTCGACAGCTAGGTCCTTTCTGTGGATGATAATGAAGGAAGGAGAAGGATGGCAGGAGGCGATCGTTAAGGAACCTTCCGGCTTTTGCTTTTCGACTTAGAAAATCCAAGATGCCTCATCCAGGAAGGTCGGACGCGGGAAGCGAACCCGGGTAACCGAGTGTAACATTAGAGGTCATCTTTAAAGAAGGTGACGGACGTTGTTGTTGGGAAAACGATGGGAAACGACACCGGAAAATGTCACAAGGATCATTGCACGCACAGTTACACTCTTTTACTTAAAAATTTGACAAATATAATCTGTTTTTAAATCCATTTACTATTTTTGGTGAAAAGCTAAAAAGTTCTAAACGTGAATGGAAGAAAACAAACCCAATCGATCAAGCATTTGGAAAGTTAGAAAAGTTTATCTCTATGATGTTTTGGCATCGTTTATCAGAGCTTTGTAGGCGTCGTGATTTCTATAGAAGGCAATCGCCACCTTTGATATCGCCTCTGTTTTTCACATGGAAAAAGCTTGAAGTCCTGTAAAGTACATGCTTTGTCGATCGACATCGGTAACATTAGACTTGGCTAACGACAGAAGGTCGGTAAGATTAAACTCGTCGAACGACAGCTCTATTAAACTATAGTGCAATTTCCAAGCGGCAAACCGCGTGTTTCACGGCTGATTGGAAAGGAAATTGACATAAGAAGTGTTTATCAGAACCGCCTGATCGAATTGGGATTGCATTTTCCAATATGTCGAGTGAAGAGAGGGGGGTAATTTTCCGAGAAAGAGGAAATGAAAATGTTTAGAAAAACTATATATTACGGGTGATAAGAAATGTGTTCAATTGATTTTTCTAATAATTCTGACTTCATCATATTATTGCGTAGCTTTTTTTATCACAATTATCATGTAGTCTTTAGACCCTTGAGGAGCTACTAACGTTTGTGGGTCTGGTAGGTTATGTTATTTCGTTACAGAACATTGTAAGTTTTAAAAAAAAAAATTATTACGTTCACCACTCTAACATTAGTCTACAGTTAAATTGTAATTTGCCTGAATCAATATTTAAATTGTTGGCGAACTTGTTGCTTCAAGTTCTTCACTATACAATATCGCTTCGTTGTAAGCGTATTTCAAGTTGAACTTTTGTAAACTATTCGTTGAACTTTAATATGAAGGCGCGCGGAGTTATGTGCAATATATTTAACGGTGTGGGGGAGGGGGAAGGGGAATCTCTTATCGGATCAATTGAAATGGAAAGCGATGCTTCATTGTTTGAGAATCTGCATTGACTTGACACAGAAATCAAATGAAATCGTTTGAGAGGACGTCAAAGACAAACTGAATGCCTGTGTTTAAAGGACTCGAAGCACTTGACTTTGTTCCCTATACGCTCATTTCACAACAGTTATGTTCACATGTTGTATTTTACATTCGTGAATTCGTGTAGTAAAATACACCATCTCCTCTAAAGATGTTTACTTATTATTCTCGCAAATTTTAATTGGTACCTTTGAAAACATTTTTTTAATTTCGTACTTCCTTCAAAAAAAATATTTTTTGATCATAAAAACATTCTAAGCTCAACACATTTTGCTAATTAATGATAAATAAACAAATAAAATAACCAAGAAATTATTCTGGTATTTATCTGGGACTCGTTGGAGAAGGTATTGTACTTCCTGCTAAAAGTGTAGTCTGAAGAAAGCCGATCCCTATTCCAACAACAGGTATCCAGCCCCCTTAACTTCATCCCCCGCAGAATGAGCATAACTCTCCAGCCGGCTATGAAAGGGTAACGGAAATACTAAATAAGCATTGGCTCGAGCTATAAGAGTGTCTGTGTGTGGGCACTTGGAAGTCTCGTGGTGGCCGCTCTTAGGGGCTGTTTCCTCCCCAACAAAGAATTGTTCGGGGGTTGTTCAAAGCCACGTCATCATCCCAGAAGGGAAGAAACCGAAAGGAAATGTCGTCTACACAGGGGGGTAGATGTTACTGTAACTTTGTCAAAGTGTTTGAAAACTTTGCTGATGATGAATCGTAACATTTTAATTGGGTCGTTTAAAATACAAATAAAACATTGCGTATTGAAAATTGGTTGAATTAATGAGCCTATAACTTAAATGACGGCTTTTGAGTTATGTTTTCTTCATAATGAATGTAGTTTACAAATCGATCTGAATACCTACCTACTTCATAGTTCAATTACGTCGCATAAATTAATGTGAACCCAAGTCATTCTTGGTTCAGTATTTGATTTTCATTCCTTGTCAAACATAATGTAATATCATGTAATTATAATAGAGAATGTTATAATATGACTTCAACTTGTAATTTGATTTGACTCGTGCACTATTCATACGTCATTTGATTGGATCATAGAAATCGAGAGAGAAATAAAGGAATTCAGTCTGATTATACCTATAACTGCTGGCATTTGCAATCAGTGTGTCGCTTTTAACAAGTCACAAAGCAAACTGTAATATTTTCATGATTGGCGGGGTCTTGATTGAACTCTTATCATTAGTTTATTTTGTAATTTATTTTTCACAAACTGCAAAATAAATGGTTCAAACGAACATTATCTGGCAATATTAATAAAATGTCCGATTAAAAATGGAATGAACAATGTTGTTCAGGTACAGATAGTGGAAAAGTAATTGTACATTTTTGACGTGATTTAAACACGAATCAATGTTTTGAATTAAAAAAATAACACACTAGGTATACTTGAAGAATTCAATTTAAAAAATATTATAACTTTAAATCCTTCAACAAAAAATTAAACTTTGGTACCTACCTATTTGAGTACGTAATTGTGTATAAAATAATGAAATCGAAATATTATAAAATGTTTACGATCCTATCGCTGTCATTTCTCTGCTAATAAACTGCGACAAACGCGTGTATTGTCGCTTTCAATATCGACAACGAGTCAAGTAGCTAAATATTTCCTGGAACTGTCACTGAACTGAGGTCAGCATTACGTCCAGTTGTTCTACGTTGTACCCGAGTTGTACTCAAGTTGGTCTTCACTTGACAAGATCTGGGAACTCGGATCAAGTTCGCGGCGACGTGAATGACTGAGAATGAATGAAACTCGAGGTCGTCGGGTTCGATTCCCCGCTACTACACGCACTCGAGTCAATTGTAGTTGACCCCCAGATGACCCGACCTTGACGCGTGTGGGTTTCACACCTACATGACAACACCTTTCGTTTCACGGAGAAAATATTCAGAATCTTGCTCCATGTACAATTTCGGTTTCGTAAATTTTAAATTTCAAGTATAAAATTCCACATTCAAATCTCTAGAGCCGTGTGGATTTTTGTTGGAACTTCATATTTATTTTTGTATACCTAATTTTTTTAAAAGTGTGTACCTAAGTAAAAAGTACATTGCCACAAAAATTATTTGAGCTACTTAGAGAGTATGTTTATTTGCATTTAATAATAACAACTACACAGTAAAATTACCTAGAAGAAAATTACAGAATTTATACTGAATTTGCCGTAGATAATGACTAATTCTCTAATGACTGATGGAAGCATCTGGCTCAAATTTCAGACCAAATTCTTCACTCATCATAAACCAAGAAGTTGTTAAATTCAGATGTAAAATCCGAAAATCGCGTAACGAAACGATCGATTTTATTTGAAGTAGACTCGCGTTGTTTGTTTTTTCGAACAAAACAATATTGTATTTCGTTCCGTTATTTTCTCTTGAAACTTTTAGAAGTGTTATTGACAAACAGCTTCTGAAATTACACAGCGAAACAAAATGGAATTCAATGCAAGTTTGCAAATATCCGATCTTGTGTACCTTCAAAGGGACGCAGCTTTTTGGCAAAAGATATATCACTTCAAACAAATAACCATACTTCAAATATATCTTTGAATCCCAAATCTGAAATCTCGAATTCAATAAAACTAATCTCGTCATTTGACCCTCGACCCTTTCACAAGAAAAAAACAACAAACGCCGATTACTAAAGCGGAAACGAAGTCACGTCAAGTCGTTCTAAAGACAAATTCGGAAGGATTCCGAGATCAATTCCATCTTAATCTCACCTAGATTATCTGCAAACGTGGTCTCTAGTAGAGCGAGAACCACGACGAAGCCAAAGATCCAGAGGTCGATTCTCTTCAGGGGCGGAAACCACCCTCCACACATCGAAAACATCGTCGATAAACTTTCAAACACTTTCAAAAACACTTTTATCCATTCACAAGTAGACACCAAGAACTAACTACTTCCATGGCTGTTTTGTAATACTTCACACATTTATTGTTAAATATGCCAAAAAATTTTAAATAGTTCACACACAATATTTAAAATTTTAAAATCGGACACAACATTTTGATGACACAATATAATTAATTAATAAAATCTTTTTGATTAAAACCGATGCTAAATGCTTAGTATTTGTCTGGTAGCATGATGCGTCACAGAGCGCGTGGCGATGACAGCGACATGGAGCGATCTCGCTGCACAGATCGTTGCTCTCTCCGCCGACGTCGAGACTGTACTGAAGCCGCGGAGCTGTGTGCCGTGCTGCCATGACAACCAGAGCTTCCTCGCGCCTCCGCTCGGGGCGTGTGCGGCCGAGGACCCCTGACGACTTCCAGGTACGAGGGGAGGCTCCCACAGGAGTTGGCGTTATGTGGCGGTCAACACTTTTTCTTGTTTTCCGGTGTCTGATTTTGTCTTGATTTTCAGACTCAGAGAAATCATATAGCGGATTCTGAAGGGTTATTTTTGTATTCTGAGGATTAGAATAAAAATTGCTTTTGTTTTGAAATACGTAACAATACTGCATTATAAAATAACTCGGAAAGCGCCGAGTGGAAGCGTTGATAAGTGACCTTTCGAAATGATGACAAGCTTTCGAAACTTGACAAAGTTTTTTTCTTCAAATTAACAATCAGTAAAGCGGTATAAACTATTAATCAATTTTCCCGGTGAAACCAAGATACTGATCTTGCTAGAAATCAATAAGTTACCAACAGGATGGTTGGATTTCCGAAGAAGAATTCCGAGATTCACTCAGCCAAGAGGAAAATGCTGTGGAAATGCTTCCACTTTCCAATCTTCCCCTTCCCTCATCCTCTTCATCATCCACCACCACGAATTTACCACATGTGCCACATTGTTAAAAACACACACACACACATATGAACGGCTTCTACGCATTCCATTCTCTTTAATTGCATTCATTACTGACAATCACAAACACCGCCGAAATGTTATTTACCGCATGCGTCGCTCAATTTGCCACCTCTCGTTGGTTCCACGTCCTTACAAATAGTTCGTCTGTCCTATTCTATATCCTTCTATAGGAATAGAACAGGAATATGACTCTATTCTAGATCTATTTTTATCCTGTCGCGACGAGATCAGAAGAAGATATAGAATAGGTGGGTATCCCTATTCCTGACAAACGTGAGAGCATAGAATAAAGTAAGAGAAAAAAAACAATTAGAAAATTGTTCAACCAATAAAAATCTAGCAGCCTTTGATTATCTTGACTGATACAGATTTTCTCACTATTATTTCTTATACTCACTTCTCACTTTGTTCAGGAATCCAATTTAGAAAACCCTGTGAAAATACATGATAATTTCTGTCAAATTTTTTGGAATAAATTTGAAAAATATTTCAAAACAGTTGCTTAAAATGTCAGTAAAATATTAATATCTCTTGAATTTCTTTGCATATTTTCCTGAAAATTGTAAATGTAATTATGCATAATTTTAATTGGGATTGATTCTGTTGTGGCAATTTATAAAGAAAACGATGTGAGAAAATGAAATTTTGTTGAAGCTGCCTTTATATTGAGTAATAAAAACATTATCAGCCGACCGAGCTATTTCTTCGATGACTCATGGCTCAGTATTGTGCGGCCGGTTGTGCGAGATAATTGCTTACACGCGGGATGACAGGTTATGACAAGTTCACAGGTTGTTTGTTTTGTTTTGGTGTTGTCTTGTCAGTGTCGCCTGAGAAAGCCGGCCGAACGCGTCGGCGAAATATCGCGCTCCATTTTATATGGCTTTTAAACCGGGTGGCGCAAAAAAATCCCCCTGATTGAGAGGTCACTATATCAAAACTATTATAGGTAGGATTCTGAAATATTAGAAAACATACCAAAATTTAATATGTGCAAGTTTCAAAAACATTACTATTGTAGGAAAAAAGTTACAACTGTTGTCAAATTTGGTTGTCAAAAAATTGATTATACGGAGCTCAAATAGCGCGCGTCCAGAAAACTTCCAATGGCCGTAGTGACCTCTCCTCATTCAGGGTGATTCTTTTTGCGCCACCCGGTATATTATTTCAGTGTTTTATCCTAGACTAGTGTACATTTTAACATTTTCATGGTATTGATCTTCTAGTTAGTGTGTGTTATGTAAAATTTCAGATCGTTTGGTCGATCGGTGTGCAAAAACAAACAAAAAACAGAGAAAGTGTCCTATAAGATTACCAAAGTGAGTGACGCTCGCTAATCTCGCTTAATAAGTAAGCTTAATCATCGGTTTACATCCTCGGTTAGTTAATTATCTCATCGTATCCTCTTCATCATTACCTCATAATCCAAACAAAACAACAAAGTGAACACCAACATAACGATGTTCCCTCAAGTGCGGTCATAACATGGTTTTATGCGACATCAGAGTACATCGCAGCAATCTTTGACGAAATGCAGTTCTCTTTACTCTTCCCGATGCACCAGGTGGAAAGACTCCAGTAGTTTTATGCAGTTTCTATTGTTTTAAAGTGTAATGGGAAAATAAAGTTCGTGAAGATAATGTCAGTGAATGAGTGGACATTACTTTGACAATAGAGAGATAGTGGATGTCATGATGTTGCATTGGAACTATCCACTTTAAGCTTTTCTGATGCAGAAGTGAGTATTCAAGGGGAGGGGGAAGCTAATCAATTCCAATCACATATCACATAATGTCAACCATCATGCTGCCCTAAGTGTCAGATTATTTTAAAATAAAGTGTGGTCAGGGTAGGTCAGCAAAGCTCTGTACACAACAAAATTTAATAATAAAAAATGACTAAGATATAAGAGGTGGAAAAGACCTCTAAGAATAAGAGGTATTATAAGAGGTAGAAGGCCCTATGTCCATTTTCTCGACTTTACCTTGCACACTTTGGATACAGTACACTGTACAGTACAGAAGATGAATTGAGGATTCGGGATTGTGAATGCATCTTTCATCAATTCCAAAAAAGTTCTACAGTATCTCTTTTTCTAAAGTCTAAAGGGCTATTTACATATAGACCGTTTACTTTCGTTGTTTCTATTGACCAATCACAAGTCTATCGTGAGCTGTTTCTGGACTTGTGATTGGTTACAAGAAAAGTAACGCATAACGCAACGTGAAGTAATGTTGTGACAAATCAGGTGGATTATAATCTGGATTGGCAGAAGCTTGACTCGAACCCGGTCGTCCCGGGAGAAGGCGCCACCACTTGAGCCAACATTTAGATCAATAGCGATCCTTGCACTCGGTAAGTTATACTTCGCTCTGTAATGATATTACACAACTAAAAACCAATCGCACTGAACATCAGATATTTCGACGAATTCGAGTGGATTCTGTGTAACAGTTTGGCGCTGTGTGCGCAAGCGCAGTTGCAACGTCAGATTACGACCAGCTGGTGTTGGAAGATAAAATCTTTCACCTATAAAATCTTGCTAGCGAGATACGACGCCATTTCGTCTCGATGTCTTCAGTCCAGACCGAGAATATTTAAGGGATGAGATGCCCCGTGACTTCTTTCTGACTGCCTCTCTCCAAATCTTTGCTCTCTCGGTTGACCTGATTGACGTTTAGTGAACTACAACTGAATCAGCTTCAAAATATCTGCAGATTGCATAAATAAAGAGCGGATGATTAAACCATTATATTAGTATAATCTGATTTATTTCTATACTATTTTCGTAATGCGATTTTTTTTCCATCTTAATTTTGTATTATTTTTAAATTTGCAGATTGCGTTTCTTTAGTAATTCGCCATCACATGCAAATCTGGTGCTTCTTGTACAAAATTTTTGACTTTATTTCGATAATTATTGGGCATTTTTTATATCCTGTGATTTATATTGATTTAAAATGCATGGCTATAAGCAAAACATATAGTTTTATGCGCTCTATAGATCCACGTGCGATTGTTTACATTCGAGTTCAAAGATATTTGTAATAGTGCACATTCCAGTGCTCTTTATAATGACGTTTATATCACATACGGAGTGCAAACCAGAGCCATCTTGCTCAGTCTGGAATACTGAGTCAATATTATCAATTACTCTTCTATTAATTGCCTATTATCTGTGAAGAGTGGAGACTCGATTTGAAGTTCATAAACGCTTTGATCCATGTATGATCTAAAGTCATTGACCAGTAATGTGCTTAGTCTGTATTGTAATTGTAACTAAGCAATTGATAAAGCTGCATTGTTAATCTGTTATTAACAATGCAGCGATTAGGATTAGGAACTTTGATGACTGCGCGATTTCCAGGGATTATTCCGTTCGATGGAATCTGTTCTCGGAACAAGTCTATCACCTCGGAGACTTAAGACGGCTGGGTAGTGAGTTTGACCTTGAAGAGTTTTTTAATCGATTTTTATCAATATCTTTTTTCAGTGTAATTGTTAACAAAATAGGGCTATGGACGTGAATTCAGAACAGTTCAATGAAAATAATTCCATAGCTTGTAATGGTTTATTTGATTTACTTTGTCCTACAGGTGTTTAGAACCCGAAAATTTAGTAATTTTCGGGTTCTAAACACCTGTTGGACACAATAAAACTAATAGCTTATTCCAAACTATGAAATTATTTTCATTGAACTGTTCTGAATTCACGTCCATAGCCCTATTTTGTTAACAGTTACACTGGAAAAAGATATTGATAAAAATCGATTAAAAAACTCGTCAAGGCCACGCTCACTACCAAGCCCTCTTAACCAGAAACTCTGCTTTCAAACTACTTCGATGAAGACATCGTTTACACTACATTCTCGCATTGTTTGCTGTTAATAATTTCAATCTAACAAATGACTAAAATTGCCGTCTCATTATATACAAAGTCGCTGAACCCTTGGTGAAGATTTTCGTAGATTGGTCAAACAATTAGGAATGGGAGAAGTCCGTTTGGATATCAAATTCTAGACTATTGCCAGTCAAAACTTAAAGTTAGAAATAATGTTATGTTATGGTTATGGTTAGTATGGTTAGCTACATGCAAAGCTTTCAAAACATAAATATCTGGAGAAATTACGTAGGTAGATAATCAAATATGTCAAGTTACCGATATATTGCGAAATTTACCTAGGACCAATATGTTATGTGAAGGAAGAGTTATATAGTTTAAAATTTTACAATTTATTACACAGAGTCAAACCTTTTCTATTACTGTGAAATTCCCGATTCAGCAAGTATCCTATTCGCTTACATATTAATCATTATGACCGTGAATCGGATTCCATCAGAATCAGGAATTTTAAAGTTATAGAATAGAGCTCTTGAAATACTTTTCACTTTCAAATAAGTTTATACCTTTCCACATTAGATCGCAAAGCATGGAAAAAGAAAATTATTAACTTTTGAGAGAACTATTTTACTTGTGGTTCCTTGGACGGTGGTTCACGAATTCAATCAACAACGAATTCAATGTTTGTTTGATCTTGATCGAGGGAATAATGTAAAGTGTGTGCTTTTGGGCAACATATTTCTTTCTTAAGAATCTATTTGGCCCTCTCTCCAAACGCGAAGAGAGCAAACACGTTGGGAAGAGTTATCTTCAGGGAATAAATCTTGCGGGATGTGTTCTAGAATTCAGGGATTCGCGGTCATTTCTATATTCTTTCTTGATGTTTCCAGGAAGATCCCGACCAGGCAAGACCAATCAAGATCGCGTCCTTCCTGGAACCCCAAAGGGAAAGAAGACATTTCTTGAGTGAGAACAATTTTTTGAAAATTCATTTTATTTGTGTTTTGAAATATTGGTACTCGGACGTCTAGTCGTCATTTGCGTGAGAGGTTAAGTGGCATTATCGATAGTCTATAAGTCGATATCGACGGGGTAAATCGATTGTTCACCCTTGTGACCCCGTGATGTTATTGCCAGTAAAGGTTAAGGATTGGAGAAGGAGAGGCTATAACATTATCAAGGGAAATCGTATGTAAGACATTATATAATGTCTTAATATAATGTCATATAATATAATGTCTATAATATAATGTCTATAATATAATGAAATTAATTACATTAATTTCATCCATTTCATGAATTCAAAATTATTTAAAAACTATTTGAAACATTCGAAACATTATTTTTTCGATCACACCTTTGTCTGAGACTAGGCTGGATGCAGTATGTATCTTGTGGGTGCTTATAAAATAAAATAGATTCTGAAAAGCTTAGCTATATAAAAGATATCAATACAAAATTTAGTATGAATACCAGAACTCGTAAAAGTCAGAAGAAACTAAATCAGCTCGAAGTTGACTCCAAATGACTTCTTTATTCAACAGACCTGCGTTCGATTCCCTGGGATGATATTCCTGACCTTGGTTCTTCTGGATCGAGAGGCAAATCATCAATAAACAGCTTTTTCGTTTCTGTTAAATAGAAGTGTCGATTAGAAGAAACTAATTCGACGCAAATGCCAAATAAATCAGGGGAATATTTATCTTCCATGATGGAAATGCAGCTCGAATACGGACGTTTTCCCTGTTTTTTTTTGTACTGCACTATGCATCAAACTGTAAATAAATAACATCCGTGCAAATATTGAGCCACGAGAGAAATGAATACTATGTGAACGCTTTTACAACCTTACAAAACACTGTTGGTTCATCCAACCAAACTCGTCGTATTTGATCAACGTTCGTGTGCCATTAAACTCCATTGGATCATATCGCATAATTTTAAATTTCGGGTCATGTTTAATAATATAAAAGCACTCCTCGTTTATGACACAGAATATGGGTTTATTTTAAACGTTGCATTTGTATAAACAGTGGAAATAGAACCAGTGACTTTGTAAAATGGAAATTCGCTTTTCAGCTCTAGCATTAAATATTTGATTCGTTTGTTGCTTCCATGATATTATGATTTAAGTTGCATTATGCAAGAATGGCGATAAGTTATGGCTGGTAGGTGTTAAAATATTGCTCGCTGTATAATTTGGAAGTTGAAATCACTGTTATTTATGTCGCACTTCGCACACTGGGATTTGTACAACTTGGACCCCTGCGAAGACTTTGATTGCTGCTCATCTGATATACAAACAACATGGCAGCATCTTTACTACTGCAAGCAAGGAACAGCATTCGTCGTCGCTGTGTCAACTTGTAAATGTTACATATTTCATTTTAAGTATCGAGATGGTGTGGCTAAATGGCCACATAAAATTCCATTACGTTGTTTGAAAGGTAGGTACTAGGTATTACTCCTGATTTGAATTTGGAATTCTAATATTATGTTTATAATAAATTATTTAAAACATAATAATATTTTATCATAGTTAGTGCAGGTAACATAACTCTTAGGTTGCGAAAATCAGAGATATTAATTTTAAAAATTGAAACGGAGGTTACGGTTCGATTCCCTCAGTCGTCATTCGTGTCTGATTTCCTCAGTCGGAATGGAAAATTGCAAATCGAGAATGAACCCTTTTGATTAAACATTCTTATAATTCACTAACTAACTCAAAGATTAACTACAAAAACGAAACGAAATGTATTTTAAATATCAATCAGATGGTCTTTTATACGAGTGAGTGAACAATATCGGTAAATGAAGTAATCGAAAAACCAAATAACAGAAGGAATACGTGCGTAATCAGATCATCACATTACAAATCAAACCGAGCCCGATCGTATTGTCCTGAAAGTATAACTCTTTTGTTTCAATACGCTGGGACTGAAATCAAATCAGGACAAAAGAAAATGTTGGACGAGCTTTGAAAAGAACACCCTTCAAAAGGAGCTTAACTTTTTGTCCCAAAGCTGAGGTTCAGACTGTTAAGGCGATTAAGAGCCGGCTGCACTCCGAACTCAAATATCAACAATTCATTTCAACAAAATGGCGTAATTTTTTAGCTATTGCAGATGCGGGGAAATATACCGTAAAATATTTTGTCTTTTAATGTTTACTTAAAAAAATCTTTTTCTTTAAAATGAACTAGAAATTGCAATTAAAATTCCTTTACGCTCTATAGGAAGGCATGAAACATGAAAGGTATGTGTCAGTTTCATCTTAAATTTCAGTTTCCTAGCTCCTCTAGGGCAGTTACTCGTGCTGTGAAACTGAAAATTAATGTACATATTGGGTATTTAAATGTAAAAATTTCAACATATTTTCATACCTAATGACTGAACAATTTACAACATTAAATTTGCTTATATTTTCGAAGACCCAACGAATGTAATAAGAAAACGTTATCAGCTTGTAAATTACGCTTATTCCGGTTTAAAAGTAATGTCACTTTTAGTGAGATGAAATCTGTGAAATTGTCTCCGAGTGCCGCCATCTTGCTCGACCTAGCCGGAGTGAATGATTCAGGTCTCCATAACCCCACTTTGTTTGTAGATGTGATTTACTTCTGTCGTCGAGTGACCTTAAGTCAAAATAAGAGGATCAGTTTCTTGACGTCGGCAATAATCTTCTCAAAGTCTATAGAACAATGTCATTTGTTTGAAATCAACCCTATTACTAGATTTTATTTTGTATAGAATCGTCAGTTGACTCATTTAAGTTCTTAGACAGATCGGTTACGCACGCATAATCAGAAATTACGTACACTTGGCAAAAGAAAAAATGATCGTTGAACAAATGACTGGTCATGTTCCTTAATCATTGCTTGTTATTATCATTGAAATGAGAGGTCATCCTACTAGAGATGAGGCAAGTACCAAGTAGATCATTTGGACTCACTTCTTATGGTGCGATCTAATACTTTTCAGACAATCAGATATTTTGAGATATCATTTTGTGTTTTTACGAGTAATATACAAATGCCACGCAGACCAGAAGCAACATGTCCTAAGTCAATTTCTAATACGTATACGCTCAAGTATTTGTTATCAATGATTGCATTTTATACTTTTTACGACTTGACTGTCTTAGAGCGATCGCCCCACTAGATCCAGTTCAATACAACTGCCCATTCCTATGGCAACTGTTCGTCCCTTAATTGATTCATTTAATTCACCTGAAAGAATTCCGTATGGACCTCATTGAAAAAAATCACCCAATAAAGTTTGAAGTCAAGTTAGGTTGGAATAAACAAGAGCGAACAATCGTGTCTCGAACTCGAATCGTGAACAACGATTGAATCGTGTCAATCGTTCTCTTGGTTTTCGGATCGAATCGCGCACCTGATTCCGATCACGAGCTCCATGCAACACATTGGTGGTCATTTGTACGCCAGTTGGCCGCCAGAGTGCGTTGCATGTTGACTGCTGTAGACGAATAGCCAAGGGAAAAATTGTGTAATGACATTATCAAGTCTGCCATTATTGTTGCCCTCGCAAATCTAATAACGAAACTTGTACGGAATGCGTAAATAGAAGGGATTATGAAAATAGGAAAAACTCGAAATGAGAGAAAATGCGTTATGATAAAGAGAGATGGATAAAAAGTTTTCTAACGAATTTTTCTAAACAAGTTTGTTGGTGTTGATTATTTAAATTGATTCAGGAATCTTGTCTCAGCTCTTTTTATAAACTTGAAACTTTGTTACGTTTTCCCTGAAAAATGAAAGTTCATAATCAGAATATTAATTAATAGAGAGACATTTGACTTAACTACGTCATTCGATGGGTCGTGGGTCAAGTCCAGAAGCGACATTTCTGATTTTGTTTTACCAAGACTTTCAATTTCAATCATAACTCCACTTGATGCACAAGAATATTTTGTCAATTACTAAATGTCACATCTAGTAGACATCCATTAATGTAAATCTGTGCCTTACAAGCAGAACGTCTGGAGTCGATTCAATGATTCTTCAGATGAACTACAAACATTTCTCTGCCTTCATCAAATCAGATTTATAATTGTAGTACCAGTCTTTTTGCAAATAATTCTTCAATAGAACTGTATTTAGACTCAGTCAATTTGAAATTGGTATCAAAATCTTGACTACATCATTCAACCACGGAGATTTCGGTTTTCTGCGTCTCAGGTACAATTCGCTATCAATATGTATTTTTAAGAAGAATATTAGTACTAAAAAAGTTGAATTGAAGCAATCGCATCACTAAGGTCAAGTTTATATGACAAAGGTGAAAAGCTGTGTAACTTTTGAATCAAATAGTCGGATAATTGCGAGGCGTCGCGATGGTCAGCGTCCCGACGCCGACGACGCTGCAACTCGAGCGTCGGTTTGATGTGGAGCGACGTTAAATATACCTTTATGCGGTAGTGTCGCATTGGCACACCTCCAACACAAAAAACACAAGCGGAAAAGGAAACTTGTACAAAAGAAACGTGAAAAGAAAAACGAGATAGTTGATTCATTCACATTGAAAGTGCAATTCAGTGAACTTGGTTCAAATACCCAATTCGAAGTAAAGATTAAATAAAATTTAGAACCGTATCGTCTGCCGTTTTGGTTTTGATTCCTTAAATTTGGCGTTATAAACATATTATAGCGTCTTTTAAATATGCAATTTCTGAAAAGCAGAAAACGAATGTGTTAAAAAATAAATATTTATTTATATATAGTCAATGATAAAAAAAAATTATAACAACTTGTCATGCGAAGGAACTCAAAATTTACAATTTCCATCATTCAAAGATTTCAATGTTTCATCAAAATACATTTGAAAATAATCAAAATAATACATCAAAATAATTTAATTTGGGTTTTACTCTTCCTCCCTTGTACAAGAATAACCAATGATTTCTCGGTAATAACTGTCCTAATATTCATATGGTTAATAACTTTATTTTAACTATAATAGGTTTAATCAAATCACTCAACATTTCCAATCAGATCATCAATGGAACTACATCGTTGAAATGAGCCCCCATATAAGGGAATCCACCTGAACAAAAAGATGAAAGCCGCTTCATGTGGTCCTGTGAGAGTCTGTGACGTGGAATGTGATTGTAGGTGGCGCTCGCCACGATCTCGTTACTCGTGGGCAGAGAATTAATGAAAATACCTTGTATTTTACCTCCTCACTTCACTCAGACGCGACCTTTCAACTATATAAATCCAATTCACTTTATTAGACAAGTTGGGCTCATTAAGAAACCATGTTGCGGGATATAGGTTATCATCAATCTCTTGCTAATAGATTATGTATTGATAGGAACTAATAGGTTATAATAAAATGCTTTCAGGATAAATGTTTATGGACGCGTTTTATCATGTGGAGGGACGAGCTGCGCATTGCTAAGCGAAGCGAGTGACGAGCATTCTTTATTTATTTCGATTCTTAATTTCGATGCATAACTTTATGGAGCAAGTTGGCTCAGGTACTGGACTTACTCTCCGAAAGACCTTGGCCAATTAACAGGCGAACGGAAGCGAGCGGGAATCGCACGGTTCGTCAGGGCGTTTTTTTAAATTTTGTCTTCCCACTAAATCATTTAAAAAAATCAGATAGTAACGACCCATAACAGCCTAATAGACTAAATAATGCCGCACACTAGAGTTCATTATGACCTCTGGTACGACCTCAAAGTGTTAAATACGATATTTTTAGTAATACGATAGTTTAGTATTTTTAGTAAAATAAAATGAGTCATGAGTCATAAGTCATGCGTCATGCGTCATGCGTCATGAGTCATGAGTCATGAGAAGAATGCGTAGGATTCGTACAACAGTCCTCTTTAAATCACATCGAAGATATTGTATTGGATACTCGTTTTTAATTTGGTAGTGGTGTCAAGGCTTATGGTGAAGGATGATTGGGAGGTGTGATCAGGACGGTGGGAAGGAGACGGTCTTGCCTTAGCAGGAAACCTTCCGAGCACTAACTGTCTCTCGGCTGAGAAAAGCAACGAAATCTCTGTCAGGAAGAATGG